>CAWTZB010000196.1:69967500-70310000 GCA_963919705.1 Alexandromys oeconomus
TTGGTGGTGGTGGGAAGGCTTCAACCCACCCAGACATTGTATCCACCAAAACCAGGAGATATTTAATTCTTTTGACTGTGGGCATATGAGTAAAATCCAGCTGCCAGTCGGTTCCCGGAAGGGAGTCCCTGGCCTGGTGAGTAGGAAAAGGGAAGCTAAGGTATTTGGTCTTGGGATCTGACTTCTGGCAGATCTGACAGGAGCAGTGATAGCCTTTAGGAACCTGATATCCTCGGGGGTGGGTTGGAGGTGAGCCCTAACAAAACGCAGTAGAGCTTTGTTATTAGGATGAAAGAGCTGATGTAGGTAGAACAGGATCTGTTGGGTGTCAGGTGTCTGTGAGAGTGTGGGCTGTACTGTAAGAACTCCCTGAGGTGACTGAGATAGATCTGGGTTCTGGAATGCTGCTGTCTTAGTTGCTCTGTCAGCCCAATTATTTCCCTGGGAAACAATGGAACTGTCGGACTGGTGAGACCAACAATTCCTATAGCTTTAGGGAGAAGGGAGGCCTCGGCTATCTCTGTATCTGATACTATGGCATAGTCTGCTCTACAGGTCCTATCACATAAAAAGGAGCTACCATCTGTGTACCAGTTATAAGTGGCCTGGGACAGTTTGCCCTCCTGTATATGTGAGGGGTGGGGCAGTAGATCATCTAAGGTCTCTATGCAGGAGTGGGATGGGGAATCATTAACATTAGGTTGAGGTAGAAGATTTGAGATATCAAGGGGTGGGCAGCATTGAAAGGTGAGACTGTATCTTCTACCAGTGCCACCTGGAGGGAAAGGACTCAGGAAGGGGGTAAGGTTTGTAAGCATTTGTAATTTAAAAGGTTGGACAGATTATTGTAAGAGAAGACTATGGTGGGTGCCCCAGAGCTTAGTTTCTTTGACTCATGAATAAGAAGCTCAGCAGCTGCCAAAGCACGTATGCAGGGTGCCCAGCCCCGAGTGGTGAGGTCCATCTTCTTTGACAGGTATGCTACAGGCGCAAGAGAAGGTCTCAATTGATGTCCTAAGACCCCAAGGGCATATCCCTTATTTTCTGCTACATAAAGAGAAAAAGAACGAGTTAAATCCGGAAGATGAAGAGCTGGAGCCTGGATAAGGGCCAGTTGGAGTCTCTGGAAGGGTTTGGTAATAGGATGGAGAAGGGGCTCATGCAGGGAGCCAAGAACTGCTTCGTATAGGGGACGAGCAAGGAGAGAAAAGGAGGCGAACCAGGAACGCAGGAAACCGTCCACTCCCAGGAATAAAAATAAGACCTCTTCTTTGGTGGAAGGAACTACAAGAGATTGAATTTGTTTTTTTCTGTCCAGAGTGATAGCCTTTTGGGTTGGGGTTATGGCTAATCCCAAATACGTTACCTGAGTGGTGGACAATTGAGCCTTAGAAGGTGAGACTCTATAGCCCCTTTTGGATAGAAAATTTAATAGGGCTGTGGAGTCTGTCTTGCTGATCTCCAAAGACGGGCTGCATAGGAGAATGTTGTCTACATATTGAATTAGTTTTGATTTATGGAGAGACAGTGAAAGTAGATCAGAGGCCAAAGCCTGGCCAAAAAGGTGTGGGCTGTCCCGGAATCCCCGGGAAGGATGGTCCAGGTGAGCTGTGTGGAAAAATTAGTGTCAGGATCAGTCCTGAAGGCAAAGATGTTTTGAGATTGAGGGCTGAGGGGAATGGAGAAAAAAGCATCCTTGAAGTCTAGAACTGAGAAGTGAGAGGTTCCTGGAGGAATGTTAGACAAGAGGGTAAGGAGATTAGGGACGATTGGGTGAAGAGGAACAACAGCAGAGTTAATGAGCCAGAGGTCCTGAACCAAATGATAAGTTCCATTAGATTTTTTAACAGCCAGTATAGGGGTGTTAAAAGGGGAGGAGGTGGTGCAGAGCCGCCTTTTCCTCAAAAGGTCAGAGATAATAGGTTTAAGTCCTCTAAGACTCTGTGAAGAGACGGGGTACTGAGCTTGAGCAATATACTTGGTGGGGTTTTGTAACCAAATAACAATGGGGAAATGGTGTTTAGCGATGGCGGGATTTTGGGTGTCCCACACCAGAGGATCCACTTGGGAGGCTAGAAGAAGAAAAGATGTGTTAGTGTCAGAAGGTTTGGGGGGGGGGGCAAGGAGAAGAAGAAGCTGCATCACCGACAAATCTGGAATAAAGCAAATGGGGGGAGTGAAAGAAATGGAGGCTCCAACCTTAGTTAAAAGGTCCCTCCCGATAAGGGGTACTGGACAAGTTGGCATAACTAAGAATGAATGAGTGAGAAAAATACCTCTAAACACACAATTGAGTGGTAGAGTCTGTTGAGGTAAATAAGGCTGTCCCCCTACCCTGACAATAGGGGAACTTGAAGGAGAGGTAGGACCCCAGAATTCCCTCAGAACCGAATATGTTGCCCCGGTATCCAAGAGGAACGAGATGAGCCGTCCTGACACAGTGAGAAGTACCCATGGCTCCTGATTGCAGATGACAGTGGCAGTCGGGTCATTAAGAGAGGAGCCCGGGGGAACCTTCAGTCATCCAGGGCCAAGCCCAACAGGCAACTTGGGAATTTTTAGGGTCTGATGTCTCCATGCCACCAAGCGCAAGAGGACAATCTACAGACCAGTGACCTTCCCTATGACACCTTGGACAATGTCCCCTAGGACTCCGATGGGGATTAGGGCATCCTCGGGCCCAGTGACCCGTCTTATCACACTTGAAGCACGGACCCGATGGTTAATGCACTCTTGGAGGCAGGGGAGCAGCACGAACAGGACTGTCACCTCAGTCAGTTGAGCAGCCACGGCTTTCATGTGGCAGTGATTGTGAACTTTGTTGTGTCATGCATGGTACATTTTGAAGGCTGTCTCCAGGACTTCTGCCTGTGGGGTTAAAGGGCCCTTCTCCAAATGCCTGAGCTTGGCCTTGATGTCTGAATAACATTGACTTAAAAAGTAAGTCATTAGTAACTGTCTGCCCTCTAGGTATTCTGGGTCCAAGTTTGTGAACTGCAACAAGGCTTTCATAGGCATTCCAAATATGCAGAAGGATTTTCCTTCATATCCTGGATAATCTCTGAAAGTTTAGAATAATTTACCAGTTTAAGGGCAGCCTTACGGAGGCCTGTCAGGAGACAAGTTAAAAATCGGTCCCTGGCCAAGATCCCACCTGGACTGTTATAGTCCCAGTGTGGTTCTTGGTCTGGGATCGCCTCTGCCCCCGAAGGGTGGGAGGCTAGAGTTTGGTGAACTTCGTCCACGTGTTGTCTGGCCTGCTCCCAGACCCACCTGTGCTCCTCAGGAAGTAAGTTATTAGACAGGATCATAAAAATGTCGTGGAAAGTAAGGTTGTAGGATTGGGTAATATATTGAAATTCTTTTATAAAAGTGGTAGGATTAGACATATAGGACCCAAGTAATTTGGCTATGTGGGAAAGTTCTGACAGGGAAAACGGAACATGAACCCTAACCAATCCATCTGCACCAGCCACCTCCCACAGCAGCAGGATGGCAGCAGGCTTGGTTCAGATTAGGCTCCATGGCGGCACGTGAATGTGTGAGCGGAGGAGTGAAGGAAGGTGCTAGCACTAGACGGCCAGCGCGAGAGGAAGAGGAACTCAACGGGGCTTTGGAAGACCGAGGAGGCAGAGTAGGGTGGGAGGGAGATGGGGAGGATGAATCTGAAGAGGCTTCTGATGACCTGTGTGACCTACGATGAGGAGAGGGGGGATGGGAGGAAGCAGAGCCTGAGGAGCCAGATGGAGACCTGCTGGCAGAAGAAGGGTGCTTAATTGAGACTCTTTTAGATCTGAAATAGGATTTGGGTGGGGTCTCTGGGGACCTAGAAGAAGAAAGGTTAGGTGAGGTTCTCTTATGCCTGAACTTGGAAGAAGATTTATGTGGTACTTCTGGAGACCTAGAACTGGAAGGTTTATGTGAGGTGTCATGGTGAGAAAGCTCAGGTGAGGACTTTGTATGCCTGGAAGAAACTTTGGAAGAAGAAGGCTTAGGTGAGGTGTCGCTTGACCGGGCAGAGTGGGAGAAGGTGGCTCTCCAAGACCGGGAAGGTGGAGGTTCGTCGGCAGGGTCCATAGCAGGAGTGGAGGGTTCCAGAGTAGCAGATGGCATGGCTAAATCATGTGAGCAGGTGAACAGTGGGCAAGAACAGAGGGGTCAGTCTGAAGAGCCATATAAAAGAAAGCTGTGACATAGAGGAGTTCCTTCCATTTGCCTGAACGGTGACAGTAGTTAGCTAACTCCCGTAAAATGTCGGGGTCAAAGGAGCCGTTAGGCGGCCACTTGAAATTACCCTCTAAGGAATATAGGGCCATTTTTGGAGCAGAGATGGATGAGTGTAGATAACTGCATAGAAGGCATTAAAGCATGAGGCCGAAGGGCATCCAATAGTCGGCCTAGGGGGGAGGATGGGGGAATAGCTTTCGATGACTTGGCACCCATGGCTAAAACCATGGAGACACCTGCAAAAAAAAAGTGGCACCTCAAGCTGTAAATGTGGCACCTCAAGCCGTAAGGCAAGATGCAGATGAATGAACACTCAGGCTCTGTAAGAAGGCATCCAAGCTTACAGGGAGAGTGCTAACAACCGGCTGGACCAGCTCTAGCCTCCAACAGGAAATGTATTCCTGGGCAGGCATGGTTTAGCCAAGGCCAAGCCAACCCGTAGCGGCTGCTCACACTGTAGTGAGTTGTATGGATAGAAGAGAGGAAAAAGAATGAAAAAAAAAGGGAGAGAAGGAAAGAGACTTGGGGGACACCAAACCCCCAGGGGTGGGTGGATGAGGGGCTGGCTATGCCGAGCCCTTTGAGATGGGTTTAGCCAAGGATGGAAGCTGGGAGTGAATGCTAGCAAAGGGAACAACCAACCACAAAGTTCCCCCTGACCCCAGAACGCAGCGGAGATTGCTGGGAGCTCAAACAGACAATCTCCAGGCTAAAAGGGGCAGTTCAGCTAGCCGAAAGGGAAAATTCACGATTGAGCCAGTGGTGGTTGTGGGGCCACGTTCAGGCAGATGGAATATGTGGGTCTCATTGTGGAGTGGTCCTCGGTCTTGACCGTGCCCCAGAGCAAGGACAGAGCTCTGGGTGGCACCAGAAGCCAAAGCTCTGGCCCCTGGTAGAGATCCAGGGCAGGCAGGTATCCCGAGTAGTTTTGGCACCAAATGTTCTTCTTCTTTTCCCAGACGAGTATTCTTCTTCTCAGAGACGAAAGGAGGATGCAAGACACAACAAAACCCACGTGGCGTGAGGTTTATTGCAGCGTGTGTAACAGTAAAGGAAGAGAAGGGAAAAGAGGACGAACCGATGGCGTTCCAGCTTTTTTTTTTTTTTCGTTTTTCGAGACAGGGTTTCTCTGTGGCTTTGGAGCCTGTCCTGGCACCGGCTCTGTAGACCAGGCTGGTCTCGAACTCACAGAGATCCGCCTGCCTCTGCCTCCCGAGTGCTGGGATTAAAGGCGTGCGCCACCACCGCCCGGCTGCGTTCCAGCTTTTAAAGGGTTGCCCACGCATGTGCATCAAATGCCACGTTCTCCTGCACAGCCTTTGCATGGAACACTAGGTGCTTCTGGGAAATGTAGTTCCCCAGGCGAGCGACGCTCAGGGGCCTTCTGGGGAATAACAGACACAGTTTCTCAATAAAGGGTTCCCAGATGACCCTCCCTTGTGTCAAGTGACAAAGAACTAACCACCAGCAACAAACTTATCTTCCAAATAGCAAAAAAAAAAAATAGCAACCTCAACCTTTACATGTAGGCTTGTTCTTTCATTTCTCTTTAAATCTTGTAAATTTATATTTTAAGTTTGCGTATAAAAAAGGCATCTTGGAAATTTCATAAGCATGTAAAAAGGCATGTTTTCACAATTAAATCAACCTTTAGGTATGAGATGTTAGCTATCTCTCTTGTAAGCGTGTAGTCATTTTTTTCTTTCACAGTTTTTTTCTAGAATTAACATTTGAAAATGCCAGATCCAAACCATTCTATCAAGAAACTGAGATGATACCTGAAGACTTTATTTTGGACTAGAAGATGACACCTCAGTGAAGTTCAAATGTGAATAAAACAAAGTAATGCCTATCATCCATTAGACATAACCAAGCCATCTGCAAGTGCAGGTCTTAGCCCTGCCTGCTCAGTCACTACAAGTTTTGTCTACCTCTTGGACACTCATGCTGATGGCGGCTGTGCAGAGACTGTAGATAAATTAGCTCACAGACCAAGAACCAGTAATTCAACCCCAGTTTTTCAGCACATTGCCTTTATTTTTGAGATCCTATCAGGATTATTAGCACTGAGCCTCAATATTAACTCAAGTTTTTTGCTCAGATTATTAGATTTGTTTAAATGTAAATTTTATTTACTGTAGAATGGCCAAAGCTTGAAAAGAGCATCTTTATAACCCTTCCAGAATACTCCAGGTGGCAGAAGAAAGTAAAATATTTAGATTATTAGGAAAAAATATGCTAATCTATAGTTATCAGTTTATATTAAATAGGATAATTTGATGTGGAAGAGTCTTCTGTTTTGTGTTGATTTCATTGGTTAATAAAGAAACTGCCTTGGTCATTTGCTAAGCCAGCCCTTAGGTGGGTGGAGTAGACAGAACAGAATGCTGGGAGGAAGATGGAAGTGAGGCAATCGCCATACCTCTCCTCTCTGGGTGAGATGCCATGGAGCCAGCCGCCAGGTCAGACATGCTGAATCTTTCCCAGTAAGCCACCACCTTGTGGTACTACACATATTATTAGAAATCAAGATGTGAGAATTAGCCAATAAGAGGCGAAACTAATAGTCCAGGCAGTGTTTAAAAGAATACAGTTTCCATGTAATTATTTTGGGTAAAGCTAGCCGGTGCCCAGGAGCTGGGCAGCGGGAAGCGGCCCGCAGCTCCTACTACAATAATCAAAGTTCAGCTTAATGTACCAGAGGCTTCAAAAAACAACTTACTGGTAGATTATTGCCTAGTGTAAGATACATATTGTGGGAACAAATTCAAGAACACTCAACTGAAAACAGACTACTAAAAGCTGTGGCTTTTGATGAAAATTTTATTCTGCATCAAGACACCTGGAAAATGAAGTTGCATCTGGGGCACATTATAGATGAGAAATGATCCATATATGGTGAACACAAAAATCAATTATAGATTCCTCTCAGCACCAGGTACTCCAGACTACCAATGCCTAAGTGAAGCATGGCTTGCTGCTCTGAAAGGCTAGCTATGAGACCTGGCAGAATCGAAACCAGCAGATATTAATGTAGCACCTGAAACCAAATATTGAGGAAGAGTACTGACCTTAAACACATCTCCCCTGAAATTTAAGCAGGGGAACAGGTCATTTTTTAAGCAGTTTAAATCCATTGTATGAAAAAATATGAATGCTATATGAATTCAGTTGTAAAGGGTGGCAGTTATTAGTTAAGACTACAAAATAAAATGGTTTTATGAAAAAAATGGGGGTGGGGCTAGGGTGATATTGGTGAGTTGGCTCAGTGGTTAAGAAGAACACTTGTTCTTTCAGAAGACCTGGGTTCAGTTCCCAAATCCTACCTAATGGCTCACAACCATTTCTAACTCCAGTTCCAAGTAGTCTGACACCCACTTCTGAAGTCCAAGGGAACCAATCACACAAGTGGTACATATATATACATGCAGGCAAAACACTCATACTCAAAAACACTCTGAACATAAAAATAAATATATCTTTAAACTGTCAGGGGACACATCCTTATTTTCTGGAATTTCTAAAAGTAGAAAATCTTTTTTGTTTGTTTGTTTTTCAACACAGGGTTTCTCTGTAGCTTTGGAGCCTTTCCTGCTCTTGTAGAACAGGGTGGCCTTGAACTCACAGAGATCTGCCTGCCTCTGCCTCCTGAGTGCTGGGATTAAAGGCATTAGCCACCATTGCCCAGCAGGTAGTGAGTCTTTTACAGATTCTTTGCACTTTTTGGGTCATCCTTCACCAACAGCTTCACATGAACCAGTCACTAAAGCTATTGTTCTTTCCCTCTGCTGCTTGCTATGTGTTAAACTACAATTGGTAATGGGTCTCAATATTAGTTACTGTTCTCATTTCTGTTAAAACAAATACTTGGCAGGCCAAGTGGCAGTGGCACACACCTTGAATCCCGGCACTGGGGAGGCAGAAGCAGATGGATTTCTGTAAGTGCAAGGCTAACCTGGTCTACAAGAGCTAGTTCCAGGACAGCTAGAGCAATTACACATAGAAACCTTGTCTTGAAAAACAAAAACAATCAAACAAACAAACAAACACCCGTCAGAAGCAACAACTTAAGGAAGGGTTTATTTTGGCTCACAATTGAGAGTTGAGTCTATCATGGTGGGAAAGCCACAGCAGCTGTACCTGGTCACAGTGCTCCTGCAGGTAGGAAGCAGAGAGAGAAATGCTGATGCTTAGCTGCTTTCTCAGTTATCAGCCTGGGACTGCAGCTCATAGAATGGTATGCCCCATGTCCAGGGTAGAGCTTCCTTTTCTGAAAACACCATCTCAGATATACCCAAAGATGTGTTTCCACAGTGATTCTAACTACCACCAAATAAAGATAAATCATCATAGGGTCTTTGTTCAGTCTTGAACTTTGTTTTGAGATAGAGTCTCACTATGTAGCCCAGGCTGGCCTCAGACTCAGAAATCTGACTGCCTCTGCCTCTTAGTGTTGGGATTAAAGGCAAGCACTTCCAATCAGCTTCACTCTTTATCTTTTTACCTCATGTTGATAGCCTGGTGCAAATAGTCAACTTAAATGTGCCATGTATGAAAACTGATGTGTGCTTTCTAATGTAACCTGCTATAATACAATTTTTTAACCTAAATTACTAATAATCCATTTTACTTCTAAGGGCAATATTGGCTTTGTAATTTTTGTGGTGTGGGGGCAGGTTGTCATTTAGTGTAGGCTGGCTTCCAACTTGCTATCTAGCCAAGGACTACCTTAACTTCCAACTCCTGATCTTCCTAGCCTCCACCTCCCTAGCACTGGGGTTTACAATAGTGTGCCGCCACACGCAGTTCTCTTTCATTCTTTTAAAAAAAAGTAAAAGAATTACAAAACTTCCTTTTGAGAAATCCAACATTTTGCTACTTTTTAAAAAATAAAATCACTTCCCACTAAACAAATATTTTCAGATATGTGTAACAGGTAGCTTTTCTCAGTGTAAAATTAATAATACACATTTTATAACAAATGTTCTAAGAATACATAAATTTCAAGTTGGGTGGTGGTGGCTCGTGCACTCAGGGAGGCAGAGGCAGAGGGTCTCTCTGAGTTCAAGGCCAGCCTGGTCTACAGAGTGAGTTCCAGGACAGTCAGAGATGCACAGAGAAATCTGTTACGGGAGGTCCTTCCGCTCCTCCAGCCAATAGCCACTGAGATACCAGCCCATTGGGGCGTGGTCTCTCTCCCTTTAAAAAAGCGGCCACTTCCCTTCTCGCTCTCTCTTACTTCCTGCTCCGCTTCCAGCGACTAGACTCCCTTCCTGATTGCACAGAGGGCTGTTGTCTGGGACGGTGATCTGTAAGTTTTTTCCCCTTTAGATAAATAACCATTCTATTAATCATAATTCTAAACTGGTGTGGGATTGTTTTTGACTTATGCCTTCACCTTCATCTGGCACCCAACATTTGGTTTTAGGACCCCTCATTACCCCGCTCAGCTGCCTGCCACCAGTTCGGCTTGGTACAAGCCCTATCTCCCTCAGCCGCGGCCTGTGCCTTGCATCCTGTGCCTTGTGCGTGGAGCCAGCAGTTTAATATAAATTATCACGCAGTGGCTTTTCTTGCTGCAGTTCTTTATATTTTCCCTTTAGACACCTCAGATTGACTTCAAGTCCCCACGTACCCTATCATTTGCCTCCCCACGTGGATTTAAACTCCACAGGCCCTCATAGTCTCTGCCCATGTTGTTTGCTCTTTTCTGAGTCGTTTTCAAATCTCCCTTGCAAGCGCAGCTCTTAAGCAGCGTGAACCAGAGCACACAGTTGCCGGTTGCCGAAAGCTGCAACCCCTTGGGGCAATTCTGTCACATGGAGGCATACACGGCTTCCGGGTTACTCTTCTCTACCCCTGGATTCTGGGCTTATGATTCTGTGTACAGAACTGATTCAGTTACATTTACTTTGTTCAGCAACTTGCATTTCCCAGTTTTTAACAAATACTAAGCAGACATTGAAACAGGACCCTGTTTTCATCATGACTTGGCAACAGCGCCATCTGCTAGATAATAGGTAATATGGCAGTTTTCGTTTCCAACACAAATTTCACTGTTTTGTTTACTAATACAATGGGTCATATCATTCAAGGTTTATATGACTATGGGAATAACTTAATTTACTGGTTACTAGGTTTCAGTATTCTTTTGAATATTCTATCATTTAGGAAGAATATGTCACTCCTAAGAACCATACAATTTTTACTAGAAACTCATGCGGGTCAGGAAATTCAGGCTTCAAAAGAGACAATAATAAAAAGACTTGAAATGATTGAAGAAATTATTGGAGCTGGTGAACAGAGTAAGAAGGCACAAGGACAGGATACAATGCCACCACGCGCTATTAGAACTGGCTTACCCAGGGTTTTAATGACATACCTTGTAATTTATTCTGACAAAGCGTCAACTTCTAAAGGCTCAAAGGGAGTCAGAGAAGCTAGATGTACGCCAATAGTAATGAATGATCTAAAAGAAATTAAGCAAGCTATTCTTAATTTTGGCTTGCACTCTGCATATGTTAAAGAAATGATAAGGACTTGGGTTTCTAATGCTAGAGCTACCCCCCATGATTTCCATTAGATAGTGTCTGCAGTTTTAGATAATGGACCTTCCTTGATGTTTGGAATCTATTTCAGAGAAGAATCCAAGCATATGGAACAGCAAGGAAGAGCAAAAGTTGTGGAGGTTTCCCAAGATCAACTTCTTGGTGCAGGAGAATATGCTGATCCACAGGTCCAAGCTTTTATGACGATGAAGTACTGTGTCTATGTCACCAAGCAGCTTTAAATGCTTGGAATAGGATACAAGATCCAGCAAAAAGGGTTGAATCATATACCAGAATTAGGCAGGGACAGAGAGAACCCTTTATTGACTTTTTGTAAAGATTAATTAAGGCTCTGGACATAGGGGTAAAAGACCCAGAAGTTAGACGAATACTTCTTGAATCTCTAGCTTTTGAGAATGCAAACATAGAATGCAAAAAGATAATTGGGCCTTTAAAGTCTAGATCAGCACCTATGGATGAATGGATTCAGCATATGATGAATGTTGAGACGTTTAGCTATAATGATGAATCTTGGGTAGGAGAAGCGATTTCCAAAGCAATGAGGAGACATCAAACTGCCAGATGTTTTAATTGTGGTAAATTAGGATATTTGCAAAGGGATTTCAGGCAAAGAATTTCTAGGAATAATATCTCTTCTGGAAATGTCAAAAATAGGAGACCTCGGCCTTCAGGTATATGTAGGAGATGCGGTAAAGGCTGACATTGGTCCAACGAATGCAGGTCAACGACAGACAGACAAGGCAACCTGATACCATTGGGAAACTTATAGAGGGGCCTCTCACAGGCCCTCAAGCCAACAGTGGCCCAGTCATTCCCAGTCACAGTGGAGAACGTGCCTCACCAAGAAAATTAAAAGCTCCAATTTCTGCTGTAAAAAGTAATACTGGTCTAAATGATGAATTACGCGTGGAAGATGAGTCAAAAAACACAGTAGGACAGAGTAAACGTATATTTTGGCAGACTTCTATTAACGATCAAAGACCAAAGCTTAGAGTCTGTATAAATGGTACTTTTAGTGAAGGCTTATTAGACACAGGTGTGGATGTAAGTATCATTACTCCAGAATCTTGGCATCCAAATTGGCCTCTTCAAGAGGTAGATGTTCAGTTCCTGGGAATTGGAACCCTAGCTCATGTAAAACAAAGCACAAGATGGGTTGAATGCATAGGGCCCGAAGGGCAGATAGGAAGACTAAGGCCATATATAGCCAATATTGCAATAAATTTATGGGGCTGTGACCTGCTACAGCAATGGAATACCCAGATTAACATTCCTGTAGTTCCAGGAACTCATAATTCTGGGAAAGATATGATGAGGTATTATGGAAAAAGGTCACCAGCCATTCAGGCTATACAAGAACATATCACAAATACCAAACCTTTAGAGGTACCAACAGCCCTACCTTTAAAATGGCTAACTGAGAAGCCAATATGGATCAAACAGTGGCCTCTAGCTGAATATAAATTACAGGCATTGGAACAGCTGGTGAAAGAGCAACTAGATGCTTACCATATTGAAGAATTAACCAGCCCTTGGAATTCTCCTGTGTTTGTTGTAAAAAAGAAATCTGGTAAATGGAGAATGGTGACATATTTAAGAGCTGTCAACAAGGTAATTTAACCTATGAGCCCACTACAATCTGGAATTCCTTTGCCTTCTCTATTACCAAAAGGATGGCCTCTTATAGTTATTGATTTGAAACATTGTTTTTCCACTATACTGTTACAAGAAAGGGATAGAGAAAAATGTGCCTTCACAGTGCCTACTTATAATAATTCTCAGCCTAATAGGAGATATCAATGGACTATCCTCCCACAGGATATGCTCAATAGTCCACATTGTGCCAATATTTTGTAAGTAAACCACTGGAAATAATTCGTAAGCAATTCCCCAAGTCCATAATTTATCATTACATGGATGACATCTTGTTATCTGATTCAAATAAAGATATTTTAGAAAGGATGTTTGAAGAAGTAAAGAAAGTCTTGCCTAAGTGGGGATTACAAATTGACCCTGAAAAGATTCAAAGAGGAAATTCTATTAATTACCTAGGTTACAGAATAGGGTTAGAGAAAATTAAAACGCAAAAGGCACAAATTAGGAAAGACCGGTTAAAGACTCTTAATGACTTCCAAAGATTGTTAGGAGACATTTCCAGTCTATGACCAGCTGTTGGGATAACACCTGATCTAATAGTTCATTTAAACAAAACCTTAGATGGTGATAAAGATTTGAATAGTCCAAGAAAACTGACAGCTGAGGCAGAAAAGGAACTGACAATGATTGAGGAAAAATTACAGGAGGCACATGTGGATAAGGTGAACCCAAATCTTAGCTGCATCCTAGTCATATTGCCTTCCAGAATTTCTCCTACAGGGATTCTAATGCAGAGGGAAGATATTATTTTAGAGTGGATATTTATACTTAATAAACCAAGTAAAAAATTAAAAACTTATGTGGAAAAAGTCTCTGAATTCATTATAAAAGGTAAGCTGAGACTTCGTCAACTAGCAGGTATAGACCCAGCAGAAATTATAGTGCCTTT
Organism: Alexandromys oeconomus; assembly: GCA_963919705.1. Taxonomy (NCBI): domain Eukaryota; kingdom Metazoa; phylum Chordata; class Mammalia; order Rodentia; family Cricetidae; genus Alexandromys; species Alexandromys oeconomus. The sequence goes on from CAWTZB010000196.1 coordinate 69,980,842, forward strand.
TACTACTGAAAAAAATAAAAAAGTTATGGGAAGACAATGAACCGTGGCAAAGAGCTTGTGCTAATTTTTTGGGAGAAATTAATAGCAACTATCCCAAAAGTGATAGACTTAGCCTCATAAAGAGAACTTCTTGGATTCTTCCTAGAATTGTTCATGATGCGCCAATAACTGGAGCCCGTACGTTCTATACTGATGCGAATAAATCATGGAAAGCAGGTTACAAGTCAGATGAATTGAGTAAGGTGGAACAAAGCCCTTATAATTCTGTCCAGAGGCAGAATTATATGCCATTCTTAAGGTTCTAAGGGATTTTAAAGAACCTCTTAATATAGTTACAGATTCACAATATGCAGAGAGAGTTATCTTGCATATTGAAACCACTTAATTTATACCAGATGGCACAGAGTTGACTTCATTGTTTATCCAGGTACAAGACATAATCAGGAACAGGCTTTGTCTGATGTACATAACACACATCCGGTCCCATACAGGTCTGCCTGGTCCTCTTGCACAAGGCAACACTGAGATTGATCAGTTATTTATTGGAAGTGTGTTGCAGGCCTCAGAATTTCTTAAGAAGCATCATGTCAATAGTAAAGGCCTAAAGAAAGAATTTTCCATTACATGGCAACAAGCTAAGGACATTATAAAGAGATGTCCTACTTGTTCTTTCTATAATCAAACACCGTTGCCTGCAGGGAGTAACCCAAAGGGTACTAAGAGAAATGAAATCTGGCAGATGGATGTGTTCCACTTTATGGAATTTGGTAAATTAAAATATGTACACCACACCGTAGACACGCATTCAGGTTATCAATGGGCTTCTGCCCTAAGCTCAGAAAAGGCTGATTCAGTAATCACACACTTATTGGAAGTTATGGCCATCATGGGTATACCTGCACAAATAAAGACAGATAACGGTCCACCATATGTATCTAAGAAAATGAAACACTTTTTTGATTATTATAATATAAAACACATTACAGGTATACCAAATAATCCTACAGGTCAGGCAGTTATAGAAAGATCAAATCGTACTATAAAGGGTATGCTGAACAAACAGAAAGAGACCGAAAATACCCCCAGAAATAGATTACATAATGCTTTATTAACCTTGAATTTTCTTAACGCTAATGAGAAAGGAACGACAGCAGCAGAAAGACATTGGATAATGGAAAAGTCTGCTGAACTAAATCAACCGATTTATTTCAAAGATGTGCTGACCTCTCAATGGAAGCCAGGAGATGTACTATGTTGGGGAAGGGTTTTGCTCTTGTTTCCACAGGAGAAAAAAAATTGTGGATACTATCAAAATTGATAAAGGTTCGATTTGAAGAAGAGAAACCTCTTGGAAAGGAGAAATGACAACTCATCCACAATGATGATATTCATACAGAATATCATCTGGTAAGAAAAACATATAGAATGGGGGCAGGGTTCTGTTCTTATCTCCACAGAAAAACACTCATCTTTGAAAAATTCATGGACCCTGGATGTTTGGATACTGACAGATGGAAAAATACCTGCCCAATAGGAAATATCAAGAAAACTGAATAGGTTGTGTAAGTAAAATATATTAAACCATATTTCTAAATTTATAGAGCTGGTTTTGAAGTTTGACTCTAGCTCAGTCCCTCTCCAATTCCAAGCCTGTTAGTAAGAGGAAAAACCCAGAGTTTTTGTCTCATGTCAAGAACCATGATATGGGACAGAAAGAAATATGAGTTTAGAAAAACATCTTTGCTTTTCTTCATATCTATCATACTTTTCATTGAATATATCTATCATGCTTTTCATTGAATATATATATGTATATGTGTATATATATGTGTGTGTGTGTGTGTGTGTGTGTATGATTAATGTTTAAGTTTTTCACAATGAACAATGAGTTTTTCCTGAAGTGACATTTGAAGTTCCAGGAAGAAGATGGGGCCTCATAACAACTCCACCTGGTAGATATGACGTCATGATACTGATAGCGCTACTACAAGACCTGTTTTGGTTACCAGCTGCACAAGACAGTTCCAACTTGGTTAGCTGAAATGGTGCACATCTTATACAACATTTTGGCCAGACCTGCACAAAATACTCAGAGACTATTTGTGGCGGTTCGGATTAAAGAAGACCAATGATAATAGGTATTTGAGCAAATCTAATGACAAAACCAGACTCACCAAACCAAGGTTCCAGCATAGTACCGGAGCAGGAAGGGAGGGCCGCGCAGCATCTGCGCGCACAATTTATCAGTAAACATACGCCCGAGGGCAGTCCACCCCCAAGGGGAGGGCTTATCCCTACAACTATTTGCAATTTTAAAAGACATTGATCTTTAAATTTAACCATCATTTTACTTTCACACGATCCCCCAGAAAGAATATCGCCCCCATGACAGCTGGAAGTAATTCTAGAGGATGACATCCCCTCTCCCAGTAAAGTTTGCCCTTGGGTTTAGGGACATCATTTAGGGGTTGATTATAATTAGTATACGGTTGAGGGTTGGGGAGGAATTTTATAAGCTCAGGGATAATTTTGGGAAAAAGAAGGGGGATGATGGGATAATAGATTTGTAATTGTGAGTTACTGTTTTTAGACAAATATATTGGTATCAATTCTTGTATATTGATACAAAGTTAAATTATATTGACTATTGTATGCATGCATGTTTCTACCTCTGTTTAAAACATTTTTTATGTATTGACATATATTGTATTGATATATGTATTGTATATATTTACCATATTGCAGTGTACATTTCTACCTCTGATTAAGATACTTATATATTGTTTGTGTATTGATATATATTTACCAAACTGCAATGTATATTTGTACATTGTTTATATTTGGAGGTCATTGTCCTCATTTGTTTCACAGTCGTTTATTGTCTTAGCCTTAGTCTTTAAGTTAGATAGGTATTGAGAATTATATAGATCAACAGTATTCTAAGTTTGTCATTTATAATTAGACTAATCAGGTTCATTAGCTACATAGAGATTATATTCAGATATATAGAAAATCTTCAACCTCTTCAAAGAGCTGTAGAAAAATGGCCTTTAATCTAACTCAGAGTTTTGTGGTAGTGAGACACAATTGCTCCTGGCAACACCGCTCTATTCCCAAGAGAATGTTGAGCACCAAAGACACTGGAGCCTTTCTTTTTGGCAGAACTGGCCTTTGGGCAAATAAATGCCCATACCTCAACCACTGACAGAGATACAGAGCATGCATCAATGGATAAAACAGGACTGTCATATCCAGCCAAGACAGGGTAAGATAGTTTTGAAAAGTTGCTTGCCTTTGAAAATGGTATGTCAGTTATGTTAGGCCTTAGCCAAAGTTGGTTGCTTCAATGCTGCAAACGTGACTTTGGGTGATTGACCAGGTAGCTAGTTGTCTCTCTGATTTGTTGCATGATTTGGAAGTTGTTTGATTGCACTTCCTAATTACTCAGGTAACATTATTTCCCTTCTCAGATTTTCGATGGGGTTGAAGACTAATAAATGTAGTTACTTTCCACTCATGACTTGGCCAAGCTATTTATTATACAAGACCTAAGCTAGTTAGAATAGGATATTTGTACTTATTGTATATAATTTCGTAGTAGGTTTAGAACTCTCTTACTTAAACAAAAGGGGGAGGTGTCACGGGAGGTCCTTCTGCTCCTCCAATCAATAGCCACTGAGATACCAGCCCATTGGGGCGTGGTCTCTCTCCCTTTAAAAAAGCGGCCACTTCCCTTCTCACTCTCTCTTACTTCCTACTCCACTTCCGGTGACTAGACTCCCTTCCTGATTGCGCAGAGGGCTGTTGTCTGGGACGGTGATCTGTAAGTTTTTTCCCCTTTAAATAAATAACCATTCTATTAATCATAATTCTAAACTGGTGTGGTATTGTTTTTGACTTATGCCTTCACCTTCAGAAATCCTGTCTTGAAAAAAAAAAAGGTAAGTTTCTGTTGTAGGAATTGGATCCCAGGGCACTACAGTGTTTAGGGGTAAAGAAGTATGACGTAATGATTTTCCCAGAAAATATCTTGCTGACAAGGTGAAATTAAGCAGAGACCAAAAGAGGGCTAATAAGAGCCTAAAGGTAGGTCCCCAGTGCTCCCAAGGCAGGGATGTACTTGTTATGCTGAAGAAGTATAGGCAACAGTGTGAAGGAAAATGAATCAGCTAGTAAAGAAACCAAATCATCAGATGACAGCCAGAGGCACCACAGATGAGACAGTTTACATAGTATTTGTGTTAGTTCTCCAGCACTAGCACTGCACTTGCTGTGCCATGCAGTCAATTTGGGGCCCAGGGTCCCTCAGATTTTTCTTTCTCCTTTATTTCTTTTTCTTTTCTTTTCTTTTGGTTAGGGTACACATCCCCTTCTCCCTCTCAGAACTCTCACAAAAACTGGGTTCTTATACATCTAATTCTACCTCTTTCATAAAGTAATTCCATTACATGACTCAGTCATATAATCTCACCTTTCATGATATTTATATGATCCTATCTAATAACCTACTTCCTGAGAAGCACAGGCGAGACTACATGAAGATGAGGTTCACCAAACTAATGCAGAGGTGGTCCCTGGGCAGGAACCACACACTGGGGTTATAACACCCCAGGTGGAACTTTAGCAACCAGTTTTTGACTTACCTTCCAGCAGGTCTCCATAAGGCTGCCCTCAAGCCAGTAAACTATAATAAGATCTCAGAGGTTGTTTAGGATATGAAGAAAAATTCTTCTGCATTTTTGGAACACCTCACTAAAGCTCTGTTACAATATACTAACATATCCAGAAAGCATGGAAGGCAGACAGTTACTCATGACTCATTTTTCCCCAGTGCTACCCCAACATTAAGGCTAAACTTAGATGTTTGTAGAAAGGCCCCACAGGCAGAAGTCTTAGAGTTGGCTTTTAAGGTGTGCAAGGAATGATAAAGCCATAATCATCACTGTCACATACTAGTCACTGCCCCCTGACTTGCTGAGGTGACAGACCACCTGATCCATGCTGTCAGTGCTGCTCCCTTGCCCCCTGGGGCTCAAGAACCACCAGGCCTGTGTTTCAAATGTGGTAAAACTGGTCACTGGGCCTGAGCATGCCCTAATCCTCATCTTGGTCCAGTGAAACCTTGTTCAAGATGTCATAGGGAAGGACATTGGGCAGTCAATTATCCTTGTGTACATTGTGGCATGGAGACATCAAATCCAGAAAATTCCCAAGTTGATGTTCTAAGTCTGGCCATGGACAAGTTAGGATGTCTGGGTTCCTTTGACCCAACCACAGCCATCATCTGTAATAGGGAGCCATGGGTAAACATCATGGTTTCAGGGCAGCCCATTTCCTTTCTCTTGGACACAGGAGCCACATACTTAGCAGACCCCACCACTTAACTGTGTTTTTAGGGTTATCTATCTCACTCATTCATTTTTAGTCATGCCAACCTGCCCAGTACCTCTTATGGGAAGAGATTTTTTTTTAGCAAAAGTAGGAGCTTCCATCTTATTTGCTCCTTCCATTCACCTTACCCCATATTTGCCAAGAGTTCCCCTCCTCCTCCTTCCAGCTCCCAGATCCATTGTGTCTTTTTCTCTACCAGCCTCTCAAGTGGACCCCCAAGTCTGGGACACCCAAAACCTCTCTGTTGCTAAACACCATTCCCCTGTTGTTATTCGATTGCAAGATCCTACTAAGCTCGGTACCCACTCTCTGTCCAGAGCCTTAGGGGACTTAAGACTATCATCTCTGACTTTCTAAGAAAAAAGTTACTTCACCCCGCCTTTTAACACCCCTATACTTGCTGTTAAAAAACCTAATGGAACCTATTGCCTGGTTCAAAAGCTCCAGCTCATTAAATCTGCAGTGGTCTTTCTTCATCCTGTAGTGCATAATCCTTACACACTTCTTTTCACTATCCCTCCAAAAACCTTCCACTTCTCAGTTCTAGATCTCAAGGAAGCTTTTTCCTCTATTCCTCTCAGCTCTCAATCTCAAAATATCTTTGCCTTCACCTGGACTGACCCTGGCACTCACCTCTCCACACAGCTCTCCTGGACCATCCTTCCCCAGAGATTCTGGGACAGCCCACACCTGTTTGGTCAGCTTTAGCTTCTGATCTACTCTGACTGTCTCTCCCTAAGTCTAAACTCATACAGTATGTAGATGATATTTTAATTAACAGTCCATCCTTGGAGATTAGCAAAACTGATACCTCTACTCTTTTAAATTTCTGTCCAAAAGAGGCTATAGAATCTCAACTTCTAAGGCCCAACTATCTACCTCTCACGTCATTTACTTGGGATTAACTATTATCCCAACCCAAAAAGCTATTATCCTAGACAGAAAAATACTAATTCAGTCCCTTGCAGTTTCTTCTACAAAAGAAGAGGTTTTATTATTCCTAGGAATAGCTGGCTTCCTGTGTTCCTGAATTCTCTCTTTTTCACTTTCCCCTGCCCCTTATATGAGGCAGCTCTTGGCTTTCTGCATGAGCCCCTTCTCCATCCCGTCACTAAACTCTTCCAGAGACTCCTAACAAGTTCTTATCCAGGCCCTAGCTCTTCATCTCCCAAAATTAATTTGTCCTTTCTCCCTCTAAGTAACAGAGAAGGAGGGATATGTATGTGGGGTCCTAGGGCATCAAATGGGTCCTTCCTTTGCAGCTGTAGCATACCTGTCAAAGAAGCTGGACCTCAGTACCCAGGGTTGGGCACCCTGCATATGCACTTTAGCGGCCACTGAGCTTCTTATTTGTGAGTCAGAGAAACTAACCTTTGGGTCACCATCCACTGTCTTCTCCCACCACAATTGGTCCCATCTCTTAACTTATAAAGGTTTACAAACTGTACCCCCTTCCTGAGTTCTTTCCCTCCAGGTGGCACTAGTAGAAGATGCCACATGCACTTTCTAATCCTGCCCACCCCTGAATATCTCAAATCTCCTACCTCAACCTAACATTAATTATTTCCCCATATTATTCCTGCATAGAATACTACTGTTCCACCACTCACATATATGGGAGGGCAAACTGTCCCAGGCTACTTATACCTGGTACATCGATGGCAGCTCCTTTCTATGTCAGGGAACCCATAGAGCAGGCTATGGCATAGTGTCAGACACTGGGGTGGTAGAAGTACTCCCTTTTCATACCAATAATTAGCAGTTAATTGCCTTTGCCTGTGCCTTCCAGTTAGCAAAGGGGCAATTTTTCAGTGTTTACATCTATTCAAAGTATGCCTTTTATATCCTCTTTTCCCACACAGCTTTCTGGAATGGGTGTGGGCTTTTTACAACAAAAGTAGGATCTATAACTAACTCAGGTTACATTATGGTCTAGTTAAAAGCATCCCATCTCCCCAAAGCTATAAGAATTATTCACTGTTGGTCTCATTAGAGACTGACATTATTTTCCAAGGGAAATAACTGGGCTGACCAAGAAGCTAGAATAGCAGCATCCCAGAGCCCAAAATTACCTCAGTCACCTGAGGGGGTTTAGATAGTACAGCCCACATTCTTACAGACTCCCCCTGATACCTGGCAAATTTTGTCCTACCTACATCAGCTTATCAGCTCTTTCATCCTAACAGCAGAGCTCTGTTTCATTTTGTCGAGGCTCACCTCCAATCCACCCCCAAGGACTTAGAGTTCTTAAAATCTATAACTACCTCTTGTAAAATCTGTCAAAAGTCAGATCCCAAGACCAAATATTATAGCTTCCCTTTTCCCACTCACCAGGCCAGGGGCTCCTTTCCAGGAGTGACCGGTAGCTTGATTTTACTCATATGCCCACAGTCAGCTGAGTTAAATATCTCCTGGTTTTGGTGGAAACCATGTCTGGGTGGATTGAAGCATTCCCCACCACTAACAAGAGGGCCCAGACAGTTTCCAATGTTCTTCTCTAAGAAATTACCTCTTAGTTTGGAATCCCAACCTCTCTAAAGTCAGATAATAGCCGAGTTTACCTCCCAGATCTCTCAAACTTTATCTAAGGTTCTTAAAATTCCCTGGCATTTTCATATCCCATACCATTTTCAGTCTTCAAGGAAGGTAAAACAAACTAAACATTCCTTAGAAAATGTTCTTGCGGTGAGTAAACCTGGGACCTCCGAGGGAATAGGCAGAAACCAGAGATCTCAGTGAGGCAAGGCCTGAGTCTGGATCCTCAGCGGGAGTAGGCATGAGCCAGGACCTCCGTGGGAGTAAGTAGGTCTGGGACATCAAAGGGAATAGGCAGGAACCTGGAACCACTGCAAGTCCGAACGTGAGTCTGGGACCTCTGAGGGAGTAAGTAGGTCCTCTGCAGGTCCAGGCGCACCTGAGCCTGAAACCTCTGAGGCAGTAGACCAGAGCCAGAAACATTTCCAGGTCGAATTCCAACCCAGGGACTTTTTCAGGAGGGGTTCCAGACCAGGATTTACAGAAACAGGGCAAAGCCGGCATCCTAGGCCAAAGTAGGCCTGAGACAGCAAACTTCCAGGAAGCAGAGCAAATCACAGGAGCACTGAACTTCTAGAGGAACACAGAGTAACCAATGGGGTAACTAGAACTGTGGCACTGACTGTACCATGAGAAACAGCCATCTGAGCTTTGGATTCACTGGCACCTAGAAGATTATTCAACAGAATCTCAGACAGCCCCAACCACACCTGTTAGAGGAAAAGATGAGTGAAAAGGTAAGAACACATGCAACACCGCAAAGAGCAACACAACACCAGTAAAACTTAAAGACCCTACAACAGCAAGACCTTAAAACCAAATATGGATGCAGCAGAAGAAAATGACCTAAAAAATAACTTCAATAAAATGTTTGAAACTCTAAAAGAGGAAATGAGAAATTTCCTTAAAGAAATGGAGGAAAAGACAAACAAAAAATTGGAAGATATCAGCAAATTACTTAAAGAAAACCAAGAAATAGAACTCAAACATATAAAAGAAACTATTTAGGACTTGAAAATTAAAATAGAGGCAATAAAGAAAACACAAACTGAGGGAATTGTAGAAACAGAAATCATGAGAAAACAATAAGGAACCACAAACACTAGCATAAACAGCAAAATACAAGAGATGGAAGAGAGAACCTCAACTACTGAAGATACAATACAGGAAATAGACTCATCAGTTAAAGAAAACATTGACTCTAACAAGAGCTTAACCCAAAATATCCAGGAAATATGGGACACCATGATAAGGCCAAATCTAAGAATAATAGGAATAGAAGAAGGATAAGATGTTCAACTCTAAAGCACAGAAAATATATTTAACAAAATCATAGAAGAAAACTTTCCCAACCTAAGGAAATATATACCTATGAAGACATAAGAAGCTTACAGAACACCAAATAGACTAAATCCAAATAAAATGTCCTTTCACTACATAATAATCAAAATACTAAACATACAAAGTAAAGAAAGAATATTAAGAGCTGCAAAGAAAAAAGGCTAAGTAACATATAAAAGTAGACCTATCAGAATAACACCTGACTTCTCATTGGAGACAATGAAAGCCAGGGGGTCATGGTCATGTGTTATGAAGACATTAAGAGACCATGGATGCCAGCCTAGACTACTACACCCAGCAAAACTGTCAATCACCATCGAAGGACAAAACAAGATATTCCATGACAAATATAGATTTCACCAATACCTAGCCACAAACCCAGCTCTACCCAAAATACTAGAAGGAAAACTCCAACTCAAGGAAGTTGACTACACCAAAAACAAAACAAAACAAACAAACAAAAAAAAAACACAGACAACTGATGGTCTCATAGCAGCAAATCCCAAAGAAGTGAAAACCACACAAATTAACATCACCAACAAAGAAAACTAAATTAACAGGAGATAGCAATCACTGGTCATTAATATCCCTTAATGTAAATGAACTCAAATCACCTATGAAAAGGCACAGGCTAACAGACTGGAAACAAAAAAAGAATCCATACTTCTTCTGAATACAAAAAACACATCTCAACCTCGATGACAGACATTGTCGCAGAGAGTAAAGGGTTGGAAAAAAATACCAATCAAATTGACCTAAGAAACAAGCAGGTGTAGCTATGCTAATATCTAAAAAAAATAGACTTCAAGCTAAAATCAGTCAAAAGAGAGAAGGTCATTTCATACTAGTCACAGGAAAAATCCATCAAGAGGAAATTTCAATACTGAACATCTATGCCCCAAATACAAGGGCACCATCATATATCAAAGAAACACTTCTAAAGCTTAAATCATACATTAAACCCCACACACTAATAGTGGAATACTTCAACACTCCCCTCTCACCACTGGACAGGACAATCAGAAAGAAAATGAACAGAGAAATAAGAGAACTAACGGATGATATGACTCAAATGGACTTAACAGACATCAATAGAAATTTTCATCCAAACAGAAAAGAATATACCTTCTTCTTAGCACCTCATGGAAACTTCTAAAAAATTGACCACATACTCGGTAACAAAACAAATCTCAACAAATACAAAAAAAAAATGGAATAACCCAATGTACCTTATCAGATCACCATGGTCTAAAACTAGAAGTCAACAGCAATACTAATTCTAGAAAACCCACACACACATGGAAATTAAACAATGCTCACTTGAATTATCAATGAGTCAAGGAAGAAATAAAAGGAGAAAGTAAAGACTTCCTAAAATTCAGTGAAAATGACCACACAATATACCCAAGTTTATGGGACATAATAAAAACAATGTTAAAAGTTCATAGCACTAAATGCCTACATAATGAAGCAGGAAAAATCTCACACTAGTGAATTAACAGAACATTTGAAAACTTTAGAACAAAAAGAAAGAAACAACCTAAGGGAACTAGACGTCAGGAAATAATCAAATTGAGAGCTAAAATCAACAAAATAAAAACAAAGAAAATGATACAAAAAATCAATGAGACAAAGAGTTGGTTTTTTGAGAAAATCAACAAAATAGACAAACCTTTATCCAAACTAACCAAAAGGCAGAGAAAGAATATCCAAATTAACAATATCAAAAATGAAAAGGGGGACATAACAACAGACATGGAGGAAATACAGAGAATCATCAGGTCATATTTCAAAAACCTGTACTTCACAAAATTGGAAAACTTAAAGGAAATGGACAACTTTCTGGATAAATATCACTTTCCAAAATTAAATCAAACCCAGAGAAGGAAATTAAACAGACCTATAATTGCTGAAATAGAAACAGTCATCAAAAGTCTCCCAACCAAAGTCAAGGGCCAGATGGTTTCAGCTCAGAATTCTACAAGTCTGGTATTGGCATAAAAACAGATAGGAGGACGAATGGAACCAAATAGAAGACCCAGATATCAATTTACCCATCTTCCAACACCTGATATTTGATAAAGAAGCAAAAAATATCAAATGGAAAAAAGTGGTGTTGTCATAACTGGATATCAACATGAAGAAGAATGAAAATAGACCCATATCTTTCACCATGCAGAAAACTTAAGTCTAAATGGATCAAGACCTCAACATAGAGCCAGCTACACTGAATCTTATAGAAGAGAAAGTGGGAAATACACTTGAATACAAGAGACCACTTCCTAAATATAACCCTGACAGCACAGACACTGAGAGAAACAATTAATAAATGGGACCTTCTGAAATTGAAAAGCTTCTGTAAAACAAAGGACATGGTCAACAAGACAAAATGACAGCCTACAGAATGGAAAAAAATTTTCATTAACCCCACATCAGACAGAGTTCTGATCTCCAAATATACAAAGAACTCAAGAAATTGGACACCAAAAGAACAGATAATCCAATAAAAAAGTAGAGTACACACTCCTGACACCAAAAAAAAAAAGTAGAGTACAGACCTAAACAGGGAATTCTCAAAAGAAGAATCTAAAATGACTGAAAGATACTTAAGGAAATGTTTAACATTTTTAGTCATCAGAGAAATGCAATTCAAAACAACTCTGAGATTCCATCTTATACCTGTAAGAACAGCCAAGATAAAAAACACTGGTGACAACTTATGCTGGATAAGTTGTGGGAAAAGGGAACACCTCTGCATTGCTCGTGGGAATGTAAGCTTGTACAACCCTTTCAGATGTCAGTTTGGCATCTCAGAAAATTAGGAAATTATTCAATACCCAGTAATACTACTTTTGGGTATACATCTAAAGGATGCTCAATGGTGCCACAAGAACATGTGCTCTACTATGTTCATAGCAGCATTGTTTGTCATTGCCAGAACCCGTAAACAATCTAAATGCCCCTCAACCAAAGAATGGATAAGGTAAATGTGGTACATTTACATAGTGGAGTACTACGCAGCAGAAAAAAAGTAATAGCAGTTTGAATTTTGTAGGATAATAGATGGAGCTAGAAAACATTATTTAGTGTGAGGTAACCTAGACACAGAAAGATAATTATCACATGTTTTCACTTATTGGTGGTTTTTAAACATAAGAGAAGAAAACCACAATCCCAGAGAACTTAGACAACAATGAGGACCCTAAGAGAGACAAACATAGATATTATCTACATGTTAGGCAGAAAGTATAATGTCTGTCATGCTTATCCTCCTGCCTTTTTATTAAAAAAGAAATGGAAATGTAATGATCTGTTCTGTCTCTTTAAGAGACAAGCCACACCCACTCCCAGCTGAGGCAGGCTGATTTTCAGCTTCTAGCCTGTGTTCCTTCTCTTTTCCATCTCACTCTCCAAGAGGCAGCTTCTGTCTCTCCCCACTTCTCCCCTCCCCCCCCATCTCTACCTTCTCTCTCTCTCCTCTCTCTCTCTCTCTCTCTCTCTCTCTCTCTCTCTCTCCCCCCTCTCTCTCTCTTTCTCTCTTTCTTTCTTTCTTTCTTTCTGCTCTTCTCCCCCTTTCCCCTCCCTCCATAACCCACTTAATAAATATCCAACCTCACTCTGCATGGCATGCCTATTCATGTCTCTTGTCTCTTGCCCACTGCCATGTGTCTCCCTGCCCTGGACTGGCCACTTCTCCAGGACCTGCATCCATCCCTGCCTGGGACTGGCTGCTCTCAGGGCCTGCTGCCTTATGCCACATGGCCTGCTACCACCGCTTGTGGACCTGCAGCATTTCTGATGCCTGCCACTGCCAGGGATTCTGCAGCATTTTTAATTCTTCCATTACAGAAAGTAGAAAAAGACAAGATCTCCTGAGTAAATTGGGAGCATGGGACAGGGCAGAACCAGGGAGGGGAGCAGAAAAAAATGTCGAGCTCAATAAAAATCAATTAAAAAAATGTTCTTGTTTAAGATGTCACAGGAACTTCACCTCGACTGGTTAAAACTTTTTCCTCTGGCCCTTCTTAGGCTTAGGACTCTCCCCAAAAGCCCCCTTTTTACTTGCCCTTTGAACTCATGTATGGGTGGCTTATTTTAACCTCTGATCTCTCACGTAAAACCTCTCCCCTTCCTGATCACTTGCTTACTCCGCTGTTATCCCATCTTTACTCCCTATTATGGGATTTTACTGACCACTCATTATCTCAAACATGTGCCAACCCATGTCCACCACAAATTAAAATAGGAGATCAGGTACTATTCTGTAGGCCCATGTTTCTATATGGTATGGCAGTCAGGCTCTAAAGCCATAGTCAGTATCTGAAGTGGTCATGTAACCTCCAACCAGGTTGTCGCTAACCCTAATAAAAGGTTAGGATCTGCTGCTTCTTTTCTTTTGTAATTATGTCGATCACCGGAGAAGAGGTGTCAATTCCAAGCTAGTGACATAGCTGTGGATGTGACAAAATAGGCATAGAAAGGTGTGGTCAAAGAGGTAGATGTGACTAAAAGCCATTCACCTGGTTACCTAGGAAACAGAATACAAATGTATTTCCCCCTCAGTTTATGTTTTGATATACAAGGCTGTTTGGAGAATAAACGAGAGGAATTTTTCAGGATGTGAACTCAGGGTTTCATGAGGGATCACTGAGAATCTCCCTCCTGGTAAAGCCATGGGAGTTGTGTCTTTATTCCCACGCCTCCACGCTGGTCCAGAGAGAGATAGTTTATGTTGGGGTCTGGTCCAGAGAAATAATTTATGGTCCAGACTAGCACTGGACTCTGACACTATTCTCCTCTCCAGACCAATGCCCCTCACACCTTCCCCTAAATGGCAGGGCCCCTTTAAAGTAATTCTTGTAACTTCCACAGCTGCCAAGCTCAAGGGACTCTCTCATTGGATTCACCTGTCTCACCTTAAACCTTTTAGTCTTCCAGCTCAATATACTCCCTCGTATACAGTAACTCAAACAGGGCCCTGCTCCCTTAAGTTCCAGAGGACACCAAGATCAGTCACTTTTTCTCCAGTTACAGAAGAATAACATTCTCATCACCATTCTCAACTCTCCTGTGCCAAAAACTCCAAATACTCTCCTTCTTCCTCTTTCTCCTGTTTTACCAACTTCTCTATATCTCCAACATCATACTTAAATTTCCAGTTAACCACTCAGCTGATATTACATCATTAAACATAGAGCTGGAGGAACAAGGATTTCCAAAAACCCAGGTGGTAAGAAACAATTGTGGTAAGAAATGTGATTGGGGACATTCACAGTCCCAGATTCCAAAAAACCTCACAAAACAGACTTTAATATAACAGGTTTATCACTGACTGCAGCAGTGTCTCCTGGATGCTAAGGTAACACCATGATGCTAAAGAGAACAAGTGCCTTAAGATTTGCTTCAGGTAAAACATTAAGGGTCTAATAATTCCTCTTTCTAATAATTCCTCTTTCTAATAATTCCTCCTTCTTTTCTTCCCTCCTCCTCACCGTCTTCTATTCCAACACTACACTATCACAATCATAAGCTTTTAATATGTGTAAAATTTCTTTTCAAACATTTTCCATAAGCTTCAGGGAGCCCATTGGACCTATCTAAATGGACCAGATTCACCCAGATTTATTTAATCATTTAATTTTTCCCTTATCATTCCTGATCTCAGGAACCCCTGGGAAATTCCCTCCTCCACCCCCTAAAAACCTCTCCATCTTCCATCTTGGGATTCTCCTTCCTTAATAACCAGGATCTAAAATTTTTTCTGACATAATTTTCTGCCTTTCCAGCATCTTGCGAGGTCCTAGCTGCCAGCCAGCCAGTTCCACAGAGCCCCCCTCCCCCAAAACACAAAATAACCAGCCATCCCAGGACGTGGTCAAGCACCTCAACTCTCTGACACACATAAAATCAGCCAAAAGCAGTCTCCAGAGACCTGATGATGCTCCATTCCCACCCATTAAAGACCCCAACCTCCCCAAATTTTTATAATAAAAGTATGGAACGTTACAATTTTAGCCAACTTGCAAGGCTGGCACTTCCAGGTTCCAGGGCCACGCATGTGCGGACAAGCCCTCAGGCAAAAGTACCTAGCTGTCCCGGGGTCCTTAAAAGGCCCTGTGTGACCTCTGTGCGGCATGGTTGCATCACCTAAGTATGATGCAGCTTAATAAGACCTTTGTGTGCATGTGTGAGCTCTCTAATCTGCGTGTAATGTAGTTACATCATCCCCCTGTGGGCCTGACGTGCTAAGCAGTCTTTAAAAGCTGGCTTTTTTGTTTGTTTGTTTATTTTGTTTTATTTTTTCAAGACATGGTTTCTCTGTAGCTTTGGTGCCTGTCCTGGCAGTCCTCTCTCTGCACACCAACTTCACCAGGCCTTTACACGTCTCTAATAAACTCTTAAGTGGTTTTGTTGTGTGTTTCATGCTTCCTTCTCACTTGCACCAGGTAATTTTAGTTAGTTTTTGAGATAGGCACACAGTGGTGAGTTTTCAGTTAGGAATGGTACAAAAGTTTTCATTTTTTTGAGACAAAATCTCACTATGAAGCTTATGTTGGTCCAAGAATTTGCCATATTACCTAGGCTAGTCATATATTTGATATCCTCCTGCCATAGCCTAAGTGCTAGGATTCCAGGATGATATTAACCTTTACAGGGACCACTATGACTACTGTGTGGAAGGAAGTAGATCCTGTGGACATGCAAAAGATATAAGGAGGTAGGAGGACATTCTCTTAGTCCAATGCTAAGGTGATGAAGATTACAAATAAAAATCCTATACTGATTTTATTTGGATTTTATTAGTGGCAGAATTTGCTAATGGAGCTGAAATATGAAAGAATCAAAGATGACTCCAAAGTTTTAGCCTTAACTAGAAGATGGACCTATCATTCTATGGGAGATTAGGATTCTTTGTGGGGAGTGTGTATGAGAGGTTTGGTTTTGGATATATTAACTTGTGGTGTGATGTAGACATCTGGGTAACATCGCAGAGTAAGTCTGAGTCTAGTGTTTAAGGATTAGTGTGGACCGGAGATTTAAATGTTAGTATCTAGCTATTTCTGAGTGGTTCACCTAGACTGTGAACAGAAAAGTACCGGTAGTAGAATTTGAATCCTGTGGCACTCCAGGTTTCAGGGGTAAGAAAATGAGGAAGAATGAATAAAGCAAGGAACAGCTGTTCAAGCAGAAAGAGCAGCAAGAGAGATCTCAGAAGGCAGGAGCTTTGCTGGGCAGTGGTTGCGCAAGCAGACAATCTCTATGAGTTAGAGGCCAGCCTGCTCTACAAGGCAAGTTCCAGGATAGCCAGAGCAGTTATACAGAGAAACCCTATCTCAAATGAAGGGATACACACACACACACACACACACACACACACACACACACACACACACGAGAGAGAGAGAGACAGAGAGAGACAGAGAGACAGAGAGACGGAGAGACAGAGAGAGAATGGAGAATACTGACAATCTGGAGCAGAGCCCAGGGGTGAGGGAATGGCCTATATGGGTCTAAGAGAGAAATAGAAAACAAATGTGTAAGAGTCCAATAAAGGAATTCAGATAAAAAAGAAAGAGCAAAAGTTAATAAGAGTCTTTAGAGCAGTGCTTCTCAACCTGTGAATCTCGGCCCCACCCATTAACAGGAGTGGTCTAAGTTCATCAGAAAACTCCGATATTTATATTAGGATTCATAACAGTGGCAAAATTACAATTATGAAGTAGCAACGAAAATAATTTTATGGTTGGGGTTCACCCCTACAATGAGAAGCAGCATTAGGAAGGTTGAGAACCACTGCTTTAGATGTAAACCAACCACCAACCCTCCAAAGATGGTAGTTAGTATAGCACATTTTAAATTGACACAAGTGATTCAACTGAGGGGGTAAAATAAGACAATTATGTGTTTGTGGCAAGTTTGTTTGTGCATAGGATATTTTATAGTTACCAAAGCATTGTGTCGTATTCAGATGTGAAAAGGTTGGTAGTTTAGGAGTAGGCAGGAATTGTTACTGCTGATTTCTGTTGCTAGGGTAAGAAGCAAGATAACTGCTTTTGAGGTAGCATTGCTCTGTTTAGAAGAAAGATGTTACATAGCTGATTAAGGAGGAAGGATATATGGATTAACAGCCCTAGGGATTTGCCTGTGTGCACATTGGCAATCAGGAAAATAACTTCATCTTTAGCATGGCCCACTGTTTTTTTTTTTAAGATTTCATTTGATTTATGCGCATCATTATTTTGTCCAAAATCATATCTGCATGAGGGTGTTAGATTCCCTGGAAGGGTAGTTACAGATAGTTGTGAGCTGCCATGTGGGTGTTAGGAATTGAACTCAGGGCCTCTGCTCTGGAAGAACAATCAGTGATCTTACCTACCAAGCCATCTCTCCAGCCTGATTGGCTGTTTTTTTTTGTTTGTTTGTTTTGTGTTTTTCCAGCCAAGTTGACCTGTTCTGTCACAGGTTTATACTATAGTGAATGAGCCAGAATTGTATCCTAGGCAGCAAAAAAAAAAAAAGGACTGAGAGTATTTTAGGATTTGTCTAAGGATTATCTAAGCTAAACAACAAATTATTTTTACAGACGCTAGGAACTGAACTCAGGCCCTCAGGAAGAAGAGCTAGTACTCTTAACCACTGAGCCTCATTTATCTCTAGCCATAGGCAGTAGATTTTTAAAAATAAACCTAATACTTGATTTGCGTGCTAGGAAACACATGCAACTTTTGTTATCTGTAGTCCTTACTAATAAAGAAATCATGAACACTGACTACTCCTCTAGTAACAAGGTTAAGTCCTCGTAAACTCCTGGTTCTATTTTCACCAACTAATTGGCCAATATCATTTTATGTCTTTGTTTGAAGACATATTCTTGAAAATAATTTGTTTGAAGAAATATTCTTGAAAATAATTGTAAACATTTACAGGACATTCATGGCCAAAAGCACTAATGGCAATGTGAATGAAACTAATCTAGCCCTGGTGTTTTTTTCTCTAAGATTTACCAGATTCTTATTGTGTTTAGGATTACCAGACAGCATTTGAGCTAGCCCTGGGGACACTTAAATAACAAAAGCACAAGAATTGTGAAAATCATAGCATTACATATATAGTGTGAAATGAGAGGCAGGGTAGCTTCGTTCAATCCTTGCAGAGAACAGTCGCCAGGTATGTTAACGTTCCCAGATCTTTGTAGTTGGATACAGACATGGGAGTGACAAATGAATTTTATTGCATAACTAAATTTGGAAATATGGAATAATGAGTATCAGTGGTACATCTGGAACATTTCTTCCATAGTTCATTCCTGTGTTACTTCGTCAAAAGGAAAGGAATGGTGATATTAGCAGGGAGGTGGTGGTGCATGCCTTTAATTCCAGCTGTCAGGAGGCAGAGGTAGGTGGATCTAAGAGTTTGAGACCAGCTTGGTCTACAGAGTGACTTCCAGGATGGCCAAGGCTACACAGAGAAAACCTATCTATTGACGCCAGTCTTCAAGATTTCTGTGCAAGATATGTAATACCTTTGTCCTCTTCGTTACTGATAGCCTCAGTAAGCACTTTTTAAAAACTATTTCTTATAATAATCTTAACATTTGATATGTGGATCTGACAAGCCCATAATATCATTATTTAAAAATTTTTTCAGTTATAATTGCAAGGTCTCTTTCCACATTACACTAATTAGACTTGAGACAAAACTTTTTGGATACCAAATTATCTTCTTGGTGCTTTATTATTATTTTTTCTTTGAAGGGGTATTGTTTTTTCTGATGTGCATATTACTCTCCTCTGTTTACTGCAATTCTTTCTGTTAAACTCATCTTCAGTACAATAACAAACCAGTAGACCAACAGAAGAGGCTGTTGTTGATGTTTCTCCTCCCCGTGTATCCCAAATAATTTATAGCAACCTCACTCAGCACACCGCACCGCTTTCTTTACCGCGGCATTCTCCAAAGGATTTTCTCCCAGGGAGAGGAAGAACGTCGCGGTGGGAAGGCTCCGTACCACCTTTCGGCCGGGCACTTAGATCTCCAGCGCCAAGGACGGCGCCCTAGCCGGGCAGGCGACTGCACCCGGCCACGCTTCCGGGTTCCAGTGGCCGGTTGAGGGCGACTTCCGCCGCGGCCCACCGAGCCTCCGCGGCGACCGTCCGGGCCGCCCAATTAGGGGCTTTCCGACCCCAACGCGGAGCCCGAGGGGCGGGGGCCGCGGCCGACTCGCGGAGGGCACCCCGCCCCCGCCGCCGTTGCGCCTCTGGGCGCACGCGCAGCTGCCGCGGCCCCGCATTTAGTTCGCTATGGCGTCCCTCGCGCCCCACGGTTCTCCTCCCGAAGGCGGCTCCCACCCAGCGCAGCCCGGAGGCCACGGGGCCCGTCTCTCGCAGGCCCCCGAGCACGACTACCCCTAAGGTGGAACGGGAGTGGCCAGATTCGAGAGTGAGGAAAGCAGCAACCGGAAAGGGCTTGCCGGGTCGCCGGACGACAAGCCCAGGCCTCAGAGGAAGAGAGGGCGGGAGCTAGCCGAGGTTTGCCGAAGGCGGCGTCCTCAAGCCGCGTGGGGTGGGTAGGAGGGGGGTGTGGCGGAAACTGCCGAGCTTTTCCGAAGGCGGCCACGGCCGAGTTGCCCGGATGTAGTTGGTGGAGCGGCGGCGGCGGTAGCAGCGGCAGCGGCAGCGGCAGGAGGCGGCGAGCTTTAAGGACCCGGCGGCGGCGGCGGGGGGAGGAGGGCAGGCGGTGGCGGAGCCGGAGGAGGGGAAGGTGCTGGAGGTGCTCGCTGTCTGCGCGGGACCAGAACACGGGCTCTCGCCCCCTCCCCCCCGGCTCGCGCTGCCGCGGTGTAGTTGGTGCCGCCGCCCCGGCCGACCGTAAGCGGTGGTGACGGAGGGAGATGGCCCGGGAGCGCGGGCGCCAGTAACGGGGAGGTGCGGCGAGCCGCCGAGGGCGCGCCGAGTCCTGGTGCCGGGGCTGCCCGCTGCCCGCCCGCCTGCCTCCCGCGCGCGCGCCCGCCCGCCCGCCTCGCGGCCGCTCTCCCCCTCCCCGACACACACACACACAGCCGGGCATTGATGGTAATGTATGCGAGGAAACAGCAGAGACTCAGTGATGGGTAAATAGTCTTTTCGTTTCGGGCCGGGCCGCGGCGGAGGGCGGGCGGGCGGGCGGGCGTCCTTATCGGGAGCTGGCCGCGCCGCCATTTTTGTTGTTAACCCTGATCGGGATCGGGCGGAGGAGGCGGCGAGCCGGGTCGGGAGGACAGCCGGGCACCCTGGGGGGCCTGGCGGGCGCGGCGAGCGAGCTGCGGACCGGATACCGGCCTGGGCCTCTGAGCCCTGGGATTATCCGCGGCGCGAATCCGCTTCGGTACGTTTGGTCGGCGGCCCGCGGGCAGGGGCGGCCGGGGAGACCCGCTTTCTTCGTTTCCCGCGATGTCTCACGCCACGGTCCCCTTCTTACTGTTTTTCAGCTGTCACGACCGGAGGGGGGACTCTCAGCCTTTCCAGGTACCAGCCGATCCCGGGGTGGAGGGATTGGAAGGGGCCGGAGGGGGAAGGGAGGGACTGCTACTCGAGCGCAGGCTTCAGAAGTCGCTACAGGCCTTTCGGTGCAACAGATCCGAAAGTAGCACGACTTACCCGCTTAAAATTTGGTATTGGGTTCCATTAGTACTCTCCAAACTCGTCTAAGGACTTAGCTTGAAAGGTGGCTAGAGGAAGTTAAGGGTTTTTCTTTTTTCTTAAAGAAAAAAATACAGCCAGGAAGACCTAGTAGACACATTTACTTACTTGTTTTGGGGAGCCAAAAGATAAATGGGAAGGTTTTAAAAGTAGTTGAAAAGGAGAAGTACTTAAGTGAGTTACTGTTGTAAACTATCCTCTTGCCATTTTAATTTCTAGTTCAAGTTAGCCCCTTTCAAGGGAAAGGTTTTGCTTTTGAGTTAGTTTAAATTTTTTACGTGGGCGCTTCATACTAATAGAAATGACTCTGGGTGTCTGTTCTTACAAAAGTGTTTGCATGGAAAGTTTGCTGAAGTGTCCTTCAAAACAGTAGCTGTCTGATGACAACAGAAGTAAATACTTAATGCCTCTGATCACGTTTAAAAGATGAAAGAACAGGAACAAGTCTGTCTCAAGGTTCTGTAGGCCAGACTGGCTTCCAGTTTTACTCCTGTTTTAATCTTGTGAGTGCTGGGTTACGTGTGGAAGCCGCTAGGCTGGCCAGAGAGCAAGCAGGTTTCTAGCCTGATGCTTGTGTTGTCTAGGAGCTTGCCAGATGTCAAGAATATTTGCATGTGTCAAAGATTATTGACCCTTCCCCCATGAACTACTCCTGGTGAAGAACTGATACATTGTGTTCATCTTAAGACACTGGTGGAGTAAAACCATTGTTTTAAGGGCATTTAGAATTGCCCTTCTTTAGAA
This sequence comes from Alexandromys oeconomus, assembly GCA_963919705.1. Classification (NCBI taxonomy): domain Eukaryota; kingdom Metazoa; phylum Chordata; class Mammalia; order Rodentia; family Cricetidae; genus Alexandromys; species Alexandromys oeconomus. Next base: position 70,002,531 of record CAWTZB010000196.1, read on the forward strand.
GAATTGCTCAGATATTAGTTTGTTTTGTCAAATATTCTTAGAGTTTAAAGAGTATTTTATCGCTGAAAGAGCTTGTAAATTAAGATTAGTGCTAGTGCTCTTTCTGAATCAAAGAAATGAAAAAATCTTGTCTTTTTTAAAATTATAATCTTAAAACTTGCATTTTTATTGATGTGCCTGAATGCATTAGCTGCAGAGAATAAACGAATTGTAGTTTAAGCTTTCAAAAATGATTTTAGTTTCAAAGTGTGCCAAGATACTTGTTTTTTAAAGTTTACACAATAGGGCACCCCTTTGTGTATTCTTGTTAGATTTGTTATCACGAGTTGCATAGTAACTCTTGAACATGTAGATTTTCACTGAATGAGGGAAGTATTAAAAATGGAAATAAGTGAGTTTTGATATAAGTGAAGTTAACACATCGAAATTTGTAATTTAAATAGGTAATTGAGTTTAAAGTTTCAACACTTTCTCTTTCATTGGGGGGGGTGATGTTTTTTACAGGCACTTAAGTATTCGTCAAAGAGTCACCCCAGTAGTGGTGATCACAGACATGAAAAGATGCGAGACGCCGCAGATCCTTCACCACCAAATAAAATGTTGCGGAGATCTGATAGTCCTGAAAACAAATACAGTGACAACACAGGTCACAATAAGGCCAAAAATGTGCATACTCAAAGAGTTAGAGAAAGGGAAGGTGGTAAGTAGCTTTCTGGCCCAAACTGTCATGTCTATTTACTTTTAGGATTAAAGGAACAGTGGTGCATTTAGCATGTCCAGCTTAAGGAAGTTACTGTGTGCTGATGTTACCAAGTTTAGATCCATTTTGTTAAATTCAGCAGTCATTGTAGGAAAATGGTATTGTCATGCTCATAGACTCTAGTGTTTGATGGTAGAGTCCATTTGCAAATACAATCTTCTAAATGTTCACTAACGACAACAGAGTCCATGAACAGTTTTCCAGGAAAGGAACTTTGAGTTCTTAAGGATTTCAGTTTAGTTTGAAGTCTTTGGTGCTTCAACTTATTTCCTAAAGTGTTCAAGATTTTTTTAAGTTATGCATTTAAAGAGGAGGTTTATACATTTAAAGAGGAGGCTTCTCAAGGTGGCTTTTTTGTGATTCAGGAAATTTGTTTTTGTTGTAACTATTTAAAATATCCCCCCCCCCCCAGGGTTTCTCTTTAGTTTTGCAGCCAGCCTGTCCTTGAACTAGCTCTTGTAGACCAGGCTGTCCTCAAACTCAGAGATGTGTCTGCTTCTGTCTCCGGAGTGCTGGGATTAAAGATGTGTGCCACCACTGCCCATCTGTAACCATTAAAATTTTCTAGCCTGTTTTTCCCCTAGCGTCCTGTTAAAGTTTAATTGAACTACTCAGCTTTAAAAATAGTCCTTTTTAGAAATTTTTATTTTACCTTTTGAGATAGGGCCTCATATTATAGTGAGGCTGACTTCAGATGAGTTATTTAGCTAAGGATGATTAAGTTAGCCATATTTCTTCTGATACCTTCTTGTTACCTGCTCAGACTGGTGAGAACTGGAAATAATAAGTACATTTGTAGACTGACTTTGCTCACAGTTTATAAATGTAGCCATTTGCTTCTAAAGACCACTTTGGTGGGATAATATAATTTCACTAAGGTCATTAAAAGCCATATATTTTTCTTTCATAATAAGGCCTTATTACTTTAATAGATACTATTTAAAATGGTATTAGTTGAAAATTGGAGAAGGTCCACAGTAGTATACCATGGGCTTTTTATTTTACTTTTGACTAGTTCTTAATGCCTTTAATTACTTTCAGAAAATATTTTGCATCTTCTAGTTTACTCTTATTTTTTGTTTGTTTGCCTTTTGCCTTTTAGGGTAGAATCAGCTACACTCATTGTGATTATGTATTGAGAAATATTGGCCTCTGCATAATTACTGGGTCGAGGAATTATTAATAGTCAGAAGATTGCTTTAGGATGGAGTAATTGCATGGGAGGAAGATAGTTGCATGTAGTATAGCTATAGTTTTATGCAGATAAACTACATTTTAAAGTGGCAAGTTAGCAAGTGTTAGAAAATCTTGGGTACCAAAATGATGATTATCAGTTTTATGGATACATTTTATGTAATATTCCATGCATCCTTGGGTAGTACTATTGATCACTCTCACTCTTTAGTGCTCATTTTACATATTAACTTTTGGAAGGCAAGAGTAATTGTACTTTTAGTATACTTTTTGGTAATTGACACAAAAGGATATGCTACTTCATCTGATAGACTCTCAAGTTGTTTTTTGTAACAACTGATCCCAATTATGCATTCATTGCAAAATCCAGTAAGAAATTAATTTTACACGCTCAAGAAAACACCTATAAATAATTTTATGTACTTATACTGAGGCAATAAGTTCCTTTAGAGTTGAAATACTTCTCACTAAATTCTGTTGTTTATTTGGATGTGAATCACATGCTAAGAGTTGTGTGATGGTCTTAGACGTCAAGTTTATGATGTGATCCTTTGCCTGGAAGTATTCCAGATTTTGAGTTTTTGACTTGACACTTAGGCCTAGTGGTGGTTTAGTTGCTCGCCTTTTCTGTGTTTGTTTTCTGCATTTTGATTTTCATTCACCGTTGTAAATGAACTCATATTGTTGGCTTTTGTTTTATTTTATCTGGGGTGATTAGTTCCATTTGCAAGCAGTTTGTTAGTCATTTTAATCTCTAGTCATTTGCTAAATTATACCTCACTTTGTAATTTACTTTCATCACTTTTGTCTTCTCGAGCCTAACAGATAGTATAACTCCATTTATCTTAGTCCAGGATAAAATAATCTTGTGGTTTTGTTATTGCTTGTTTTTTTTAATTTTTTTTTTCGAGGATCATAGGGGTCTCACTGTAGAGCTGGCTAGGTTGGAACTTGATATAATCTTGACGGGCCCCAATGTACCCATCTGCCTCTCATAAAGTCAATCTTTAGTCTAGAATTCCAAATATACCTTAGTCCATTTTACATGTATATTTAATGTATATTCTTTTGGGGGGGCAGGGATGTATATTTAATGTGTATTCTTTGGGGGGGGGGACAACAGGGTCTTACTATGTGATTACCCTACTGCCTCTGCCTCCTGACTTCTGGGATTAGAGGAGTGAACCAGAGTTCTGAATCTGTTTTTATTTTCATTGTGTTCAAAAATAAGAGAAAAGCAAGTCTTGGGGATTCTGAGTATTAAATAATTTAAACAAGAAATTTAATGGTACAAATAATTTAGGGTGTGATGTCTTTGTAGGGAGGGATTCCATGGAACTTGTTCATAGGACTTCGTCTTGGGATATTCTTTCCTAACCTCCGCGAATTAGTGTGAAAAAGTATATTTGGAGGACTCGATAGATACCTTTTTTTTTCTGAGAGATGTCTCAACTGAGTATGTGTTGATTCCTGAAATTGTGGGAATTTAGTAAAATTATACATTTTGTTACTTAAAGTTGGATATTTTATTTATTTATTTATTTATTTATTTTTTTTTTTTTTTTTTGAGACAGGGTTTCTCTGTAGCTTTGGAGCCTGTCCTGGAACTCTTTTTTTTGTTTTGTTTTGTTTTTCGGCACAGGGTTTCACTGTGGCTTTGGAGCCTGTCCTGGAATTAGCTCTGTAGACCAGGCTGGCCTCGAACTCACAGAGATCCGCCTGCCTGCCTCTGCCTCCCGAGTGCTGGGATTAAAGGCGTGCGCCATCGCCCCGCCCTGGAACTAACTCTTGTTTAACAAGGTGGCCTTGAACTCACAGACCTCTGCCTGCCTCTGCCTCCCACTGCCCGGCTTGAAATTGTCTTTAATGAGAGGAAAACTGCATGTATTGGAGAGTAGTCAGTATTGCACCTGTGGATTTGAGGTTTCTTAGGTGTGTATGTATATATTTTATCCCATCAGTTCTAGAAATCTTACATTCACTGTGCTTATTATTAAGCATACCTCATTAGAAAATCTGAAATGTTGTCAAAATGTTTAATTGAAAAGCCTTTGGGATAATATCTGTACAGCTGGTGAAGTCTATAAAGAGATACCCCAAACCTCAAGGTACTGAACATTTTTGTGTAATATATTAACATCTTGAAGATTCTCAATACTGATCATTAGAAATAATTTAAGTTTAATAGATAGTATTTAGTGTAGTCTTGTGCTCATTTTAAACAGGATTTTGAATTAACAGTAGAAACCACTGAGATACACTTGACCGTCATGTTAACATTGGAAATAGCACACAGGTAATAATCTATTTTCACAATTTTACGGAGAGGGAAATACAATGGAAAACTAGTGTTAGGGGTGATACTGGAAATTCTATGCTGGTAAGTTCTAAACTCAGAAGTGAGACAGACTAAATACTTGTTTGGTAGTGTTTAATATGGGATACATTATTTAAAGACTTGTCTTTGATCCTTAATAACTTCAGCTTCCATTAATGATAAGTTTTTTACCTAATTTGTAATATATCAAAGTTAGAATAGTGGACAGTATAGCACAGTATACATGTATATCTTTAGGTCAAGTTGTTCTATACTAGTGCTTTCTATTTTAAAAGATGTTTCATCTTTAAGTCATACCACAAGTTTTTCTAGGAAGAAGCTATACTCTCCCACCAGAGGATAAAGCTTTTTTTTTTTTTTTATCTATTTCATTTTATAAAATGAGTTGTTACTTTGGTACAGAATTTAATGCACAATTTGCATTTTAATAAATTGATTGTTAATGTAATTTTGGTCTGATAAAATTAGTTTCTTTAAAAAATCATTTTTTATAATATAGACAGAATTACATTACTCTTGGGCAAGTAAAAAAAAAAACGGGAAATATTTTATGATCAACAGAGCCAAGATTGAAAGAAAGATGAGCAGTCTAATCTTTGTTGTTTTGTTGTTGTTGTCACAGGGTTTCACTGCAGTAGCCTTACCCAGTTTTGATCCTCCTGCCTCAGCATGCTTGATGTGTTTTATTTTTAATTACATATTTATGTGTATGGGCATATGTGGAGGTCAGAAATTCTCTCCTATGGTGTGGTGCCTGGGGATCAAACTAGGCCTTCTACCCTCTGAGCCTTCTCATCCCTAAAATGCTTTCATTTTTTGATCTTTTTGAAACAGTGGCCCATACTGGCCTTGAATTCCTGATTCTCTTGACTACATCTTTGATGTGCTGGAGCATATCAGCAATCTTAATTTGCTAGTGATTCAACTCTGGGACTTTTTCCTTAATCTTAGAAAACACGCAGGCTCCCCTATGGTCTAAGAATCTGTGCTTGTAAATTTTGGTAATTATAACAAGTCATTTGTCTTAGAGCTTTTTGTCATGTCATTTTTACATTTCTGGTTTGCTTTTGAGAAATTGCGTTTTTGAGTTATTTTTATTGCATTTCTATTTGGTTAGTCCACTTTGACTCTTTAAGACCTGATTTCTACTTAGCTGGATTAAAAACAAAAATGGGTATGACAAAAAAAATTGGAGTAACATACCTAGAACTTCTGCTCTATAAGTTACAAGAAAGTTATGGTTGTATTTGCTGAAAACATTACTAGTGTGTGTATGCAGTGTGGCTTTGGGGTAGCAATTCAGTTGACTGATGAAACAGTGAAGATGTCACCGAATTGGTGCCTTGGAGACATTGTAGCAAGTGGTATGACACTAATTCCCAATCATTCCAGACCCTGGTATTTCAGGTTTTTATATGTATATAAAATAGTGTGTGTGTGTGTGTGTGTGTGAGTTGTGTATGTGTCTGTCTGCGTGCCTGCCTGCCTGTCTGTCTGTCTGTCCCTGTCTGTGTCCATCCAGTCTCTTATTGTGGCAAAGTCCCTTTGTATTCTCATCTGTTCACAAAGCTGCCCTTTGAAATCAGTTCATAGCTTGTACTGGTCTACTGATGAAATTGATCAAAACCCTGTTGCCCGTTGTTGAAAGTAGCAAGCCAAGTCTTCCCTGCATATAAAACTTTATTTCTGCGCTCAGATTATACATCCTAGTACTTAGACAAGGATGCTTTTGTGCGCACTGCCACCGAGTCTATAAAAGACCCTGAGTGGGTTTTTTTTGTTGTTGTTTTAGTTTTTCAAATTTTTGCTACATAGGTTTTTTTTCCCATACAAGAACTAGAGTGACTTAATTAAGGTGTTGGACAGCTCATGCCACTCTGAGGTTTAAAAGTTTTTCAATGACTTCAAATTCTTATCATGAATGAATTGTTTTGTTTGTTTTGAAGATGGGGTCTTATACTGTAACCTAGGCTGGCCTTCAATTCATGGCAGTTTTCCTGCCAGCTTCTGAGTGCTGGGGTTATATACCATGTACTCCAGAATTGTTAAAATTTAGTGTCAGATCCGACTACCTAGGCTTACTGTTTCATCTAGAGTTAGAAAGGAAAAAGGTGGATAGTTCGGTAAAGAAGAGCTACATAACAGGCTGAAGAAATTTGCTCCTATCCAAATTTGGGGTTGGGGGTGATATGGGGTTTAAAGGCAAAAGAAGAAGTGTGGAATAATGGTAACCAGATTTGGCTGCTTGTCAGGATTGTAAGAAGAACTTGCTTATTCTATAATATCTGAATCACTCTGAATCATGGTGGTTAGTTGATGGAATCTTAAATTAAATTGGTACAAATATATATATGCCACAAAAATACAAATATAATATGTACTCACTCATAAGTGACTTTTAGACCTAAAGCAAAGAAAAACCAGCCTTCAATTCACAATTCGAGAGAACCTAGACAACAAAGAGGACCCTAAGAGAGACGTACGTGAATGTAATCTACATGGGAAGGAGAAAAAGACAAGATCTTTTGAGTAAATTGGGAGCATGGGTATCATGGGAGGGGGTTGAAGGGGAGGGGAGAGAAAGGGATGGGAGCCGAGAAAAATTTATAGCTCAGTAAAAACAAAAAAAAATTGGTTTAATGTAGGTGTTTGTAATTTGCAGCTCTAGAGAGTTTCCAGCTCTCACCTTGACATCATGAGGCGTCTTCACATTAGAGTGATTATTTACTAAAATGTGTATTCTGTATTTTTTTAAAAAAACTTTTTTAAGGACTTTCATATCACCTTCCTGTACTAATAGATAGTATTATTTGTATGTATCTTAAATAGTGAACTTAATGTCTTGTGGCACAGGTATCTAACCAATGTTAGCAACTGCATAGACCACTGGAAATAATGAATTTTGGTAATCATAGCCACTGTTTTAGATAAAATTATTTTAAGCACTAAAATACTCCCAGCTCATGAAGTTGGCCTGGGATAGTTCAGTAGTAAACTTGAGGTCTTTTATGTTTGGAAATCAGTCATTCAAGTCAGTGTATTTATAGTAACTTTAAGTGCCACCTATTATTTTCTAAAATTTGAGATGATTTATGAGATCAAAGCACTTTGCTATACAAGTCCTAAAGAACTTGATCCTCTTGGGAATCATGGTAGAGCCTAGTCCTGAAAGTTGTCTATTGACCATTACACTTAACGGTGTAATGTAGCATGTACCTGGATGAACATATCAAACGCACACACAACACACTTTCAGAAACAGTATTTAAAGGATATTTATTTTAGGCTGATAAATTAACATATGCCTAGATATTTAAAAAAATTCTATTCTTTCTCCTTTTTTTTTTTTTTTTTTTTTTTTGATTTTTCGAGACAGGGTTTCTCCATAGCTTTTGGTTCCTGTCCTGGAACTAGCTCTTGTAGGCCAGGCTGGCCTCGAACTCACAGAGATCCGCCTGCCTCTGCCTCTCGAGTATGACAACAACATGTTCCGAAAAGTTCTGACCTACTTTATCTTCATAACTAGTTTATTCTGGTAACTATAAAAGCAATATTTATAAAGTATGATACTTGGACTGTTCCTACTATGAGGAGAGGATGCATAAAACATTTTTATTTAATATTTCTGATTTATAAGAATAATTTTGAATATTAATATATAAAAGACTGTGACCAGCCTGGTCTACAAGAGCTAGTTCCAGGACAGACTCCAAAAACACAGAGAAACCCTGTCTTGAAAACCCCCCCCCCCCAAAAAAAAAAAAAAAAGACTGTGCCTGTTGGAGATATTTGAATTGTAAAGACCCTTGAGGGTTGAATAATAAAGAACATTAATATTTTGATGTAATGATAAGGGACATCTTTTTGTTTTGTTTGAATTTGGAGACTCTACGTAGTCTCAAATTGCATTGTAGACCAAGCTGGCCTTGAACTTACAGACAGATCCTGACTCTGCTACCCAATTTGGAAATGAAAGTTTATTACCACCATGCCTACTCATGTTTAAGTTTTTCGAGACAGAGTCCCAATATGTTTCCTTGGTTGGCTTGGAAATTGCTGGCTTCTGATTCCAGTGTATGGGATTAAAGGTGTATGCCACCATACCTGGCTGAGATCGTTTTTTTTAAATGACCACTCAATACCAGTGTTGGTTGTGCTTTGAAAAAGTAGAATAACATACGTAAGTTAAGAAATTTGGATCGGACTTACTTTTTGAGACCTTTTCTTTAGTAGGCTAAGGTGGCCTTGAATTTCATATTCTCCCAAGAGTAGCCTTGTCTTGATCCACTTACCCCACAGAAGCCACCTTCCTGCTTATTACTGAAACCTGTAAAATTTAAAATGTTGCTCCTTTGTTCCTATTTTATAGGTTTTGATTAGAGTTCAAGAGTCATCTTGTTTTTCATTTAGACCTGTGTGATTTCAGTTTGCATTTTGGCCCTTGTCCACATGAACTAGTTTTATTTGTCCTTTTTGGCCCATGTCTACATGAATTAGTTCTAAATCACCATTACTTTTTAGTTTTTGTTACGTTTTACTGGCTTTTGCAGGTATGACTCTTTGCATATTTTAGATTTCCCATTATCCTAGATAATTTTTATGTTGGAACTGACACCCAAGGCAGGGCTTCATGCTAGGGAGTTGCCATACCACTGGGCTTTTTCCTTCCTTAGAAATATTTGTTTGATTTTTCTGGAAATAGTTTTTCCTTAGTATGTTATCAGCAAATAGATTTGTTTAATAAGTCTTTTTTATTAATTTTTACTTGATCTGTGCTTTTCCACAGTGATAATAATGTAGATTTCATTTCTTGGTTTTTAAGGCCTATTTTGATATGTGTATTCTATTTTTGAGTAATGACTCAAGCTTTTGGTTTTTTGAGACAGGGTTTATCTGTAGCTTTTTGGAGCCTGACCTGAAACTTGCTCTGAAGGCCAGGCTGGCCTTGAACTCACAGAGACATCACCTACCAAGTTAACCCCGTCAAGTATGAGTTCAGTACTGCGTAGTAAGGAGACCTTTAATCATTCAGAAAATAGTTGGTTCGTTCCATAATTGGGCGAATGTTGCACCAGTGGGCATATCAATATGCCCAGTTAGTCATTATTGTACAGGGGCCATGCTTATTAAATATTTCCCTCTTCAGCATACAATGAGCAAGCCAGTAGATATGAAGATTCCATGTTGGTCCTGGCTTGGTTTTTCCATGTCCTGTGACTCTGGTGTCAGCAATAGGGAGTCTCAGAAGTGATGTTTGGAGGGGCAAAAGAGGGATGCTTCTTGTGGATTCCACTGACTGAACAACTCAAAAAAGGTAACACTTACCTGTCGCTGGTTTTTTAAATTTATGGGCTATATTTGGGGGGAAGGCCGTGTCATCAATTATACCCCAAGTGAGAGTGAACAGCATGCAGTGTCTGTCTTTCTGGTTCTGGGTTACCACCCTCAGAATGATAATTACCACCATTTACATGGAAATTTCATATTTTTCTAGGTAAATGATCCGTTGTGTATGTAAACGTGTGTGTGTGTGTGTATGTTAATATTTTAGGAAGCTTCTATAGTTTTTCCATAAGGCATTTTCAAATGTCTTTAGTGTCTTTCCCATTTCATACTATCCTGTGTAGTACTCTGTGCCCCTTTCCTTTTTTTGCCTCTTGTCCCCCATGATATCCTGCCTTCTGGTATTTCGGCTTACACACACAAGGTTAGCTAGCCTCTGCGTATGAGCGAGAACATGCATTGTTTGTTTTTCTCAGACCCTCAAAATGGTATTTTCTAGTACCATCCATTTACTTGGAAATTTCATTTATCTTTTCTAGGTGAATAATACTCCATTGTGTATCTAAACTGTATTTTCATTGCTCATCAGTTGATGAACATCTAGGTTTCCATTTTCTATCTGTTGTGAATAGAGCAGCCATGAACACAAATTAGCAATATCTGTAACAGGAGTGGTATAGCTGGATCATGTGGTAAATCGATCTTTAGAGTCTTTGTGAGCTGGTAGTGTCATTTGCCCCCTTCCATTTTGTGAGCTGAATCGTTTGTTTATGGAGGCCTTTTAGTTTCATGGAGTCTCTTTTATCCATTGTTGATTTTAATATTGGCACTACTGGTGTCTTGTTAAAGTCCTTCTTGTGATGAAAATTGAAGCACATTCCACATTTTCTATGAGTTTTAGACTATCAGGACTACATGTCATGCTTTTAAGAGTGGAGTTTTATAGCTCAGCAGTTAAGAGCACACCTTCATGCATGCTTCAGCATTGCCAGGGCATAAATTTCATTTTTTTTTTTCATTTATGTAGAAGCCCTGCATTTTTGATATGTTAGATATTTTAGCTCTTGGTTCAGTATCATTTCTGTTGAAGTCAGTAGAAGACAGGAAGCATATGGAGTACTCTAATAGTCTTTGGGTCTTTAATAGTCAGAATATTGTGGTTAGGGATGGCCAGTGAAGAAGAAACTGTTGAAGTGCTGAGGATCTAACTCAGTGAGAGAGTGCTTGCCTGATACTCTGTTTACAGTGTTGGGAGTGGGGACATTGACTCATACTGTCAATGTATCTTTGTGTACTGTATCTTTGTGTACTGACTGGATTCTAATATCTGTGAGACATGTCCTTTTGAATCTGTCAATGTGTGTGGAGGTGAAGAATACAAAGTGGAAAGAAAACTAGGTATATCTCAGTTAAAATTTGGAGGTTAAAGCTTTCCTAGTTTTTAGCATTCTGATTAAAGGTATAAAAACGACTTGATTACTATTTAAAAGAGAACCATATTGAAATTTATTGTCACTAAACTTCTTTTCAAATAAATGGCTTCAAGGTTGTATAGGACAAACTTGTGACTTTTGCTTTGATTTCTGCTTTGCAGAGATTTGCTATATATCCTGTAAACACATGCTAACTAAGGTTTCCAGTCCAGAAGAGTAGTGAAGGAATCTTTGTTTCTTTTGATTATGTGGAGATGTTCATGTAGTGTTTTTATTTAGTAGGTAGTGGAGAACAACAGACAGCAAAAGAGCCACCTTTGGTGTTTAACTTGAGGAAGACTTAAAAATGTCAAGAATATTTAGAACTCATTTGTAAAGGTACCAAGTAAACTTTAAAACGACTAAAAATAGCTTTGGGACAGATTCCTTTAATCCCAGCATCATAGAGGCAGTGTCAGGTGGATATCTGTGAGCAATATTACTTTTATTGCTTTAATTAGTTCTTTCCGTGTGCCTTCTAGCCATATCTAGCCATCCCTTGGTTTCTGTTTTCTTCATTGCCTCCATTTCAGTTTTCAAGTCTTGAACTGTTTCCATTATCTGTTTGAATGTTTTTTCTTGGTTTCCTAGGGTATCTTTTAGTTTCTATAGTCTTAGTGCATATATCTAATTTCATGCCAACTGGGGCTGGGTACCCCGTGGTCAGTTGTTCTCTGTTTTTTTACTAGTAGGGCTTTCTGTAATGTTCTCTACCCCTGCAAAGAGCTTTGATGAGAGCTATATTATATTACCACTTCTATTAGAAGTATGGCAGTGGAATCAGGTTAGCTATTGTACATCATTTGTACATCAGCTGATGGATAGTTGATAAAATGTGGTTCATGTGCATAATGTAGTTTTACTCAGTCATAGAGAAAAATGAAATTTAGAAGAAAATGGATGAATGTGGAAAAACTTAATGAAATAACCCAGACTCAGGAAATGAAATAACTGCATGTTCTCTTTCATAAATGAAACTAAGGGAGAGAGGGAAAATAGGTCTCCAGAATGAGATTGGGATGGACATGAAAAGTGCCTGTGACATGAAAACAGAAAAAGTATGAGGATGGAAAGGTGCAAGGTGCAAGAGAGAATGTGGGGGGAAGATCTTCAAAAAAACAAGTTGTATTTTTAAATACCATAAAGAAGCCAGACAATGGTGACACATGCCTTTAATCCCAGCACTCGGGAGGTAGAGGCAGGCGGATCTCTGTGAGTTGGAGGCCAGCCTGGTCTACAAGAGCTAGTTCCAGGACAGGCTCCAAAGCTACAAAGAAACTCTGTTTCAAAAAACCAATAATAATAATAATAATAATACCACCATAAAGAAACCTAACACTTGGTGTGCTAATTAAAAAGAAATACTTAACCTCAGAAAGTAATTTTTGACCCTCAAATTCTTGCTATTAATACTAATTTTTGTTTCTAGTGGGTTTAATTTTAAGCTGAAAATACACAACTAGTAGTATGTTTCAGAGAGTGAAGACAGCTTGCCTCTAAACTTGATGACCTGAGTTCAGTTTCAAGGGTATTTATTGTGAAAGGGGGGAATCTGACTCACAAGTTGTCTTCTGGAATCCACATGTACATATAAAAAAAATATAAAAAGGCATTACACAATTTTTATAAATTATTTTATTTGAGAATTTATGCATAAGAATGCTGCACTTCATTGTTTCCATGGCTACCTCTTCTAGCTCTTTCAATCTCTCTATTTTTTTTAATTTTTATATTATATGTATAAGTGTTTTGCTTGTGCTTGTATCTGTGTGCACCACAGACATGCCACATTGGTGCTGGTAATCGAATGCATGTCCTCAGCAAGAACAGTAAGTGGTCTTATTCTCTGAGCCATCTCTTGGCCCTACTCTTTATAAGTTTATTAAAATTATTTGAGGGTGCTATACATGAGTACACTGGATTTGCATATTTCTACGTCATTCCAGTTCGTTTTGTATTTCTCAACCACACCTTCTAGAATTCATGATGTATTCTGTTTTTCTTTGCTTTATACACAGTAAGATACACACAGTGCCTTACTGAGTCCAGTTATGTTTCCCTTATTTGCATGTGTTTAGGGCTGATCACTTAGGATTGAGATCAGTATCCTCCCAGAAAACACAGATTAACTTGTTCTTGAATTAGCAGCTTTTGACAATTTGAACCTCTCTGACTCTGTTATTCAGTTTCAAAGTGCCATTTAAGATTGAGTGATGAAGAGCTGTGTTAACTTTCTAGGTTTAGTAGAATGCAAATGTGTGAATATTGAAACCTAAATTTTAGCTGGGTAGGGTAGTGGTGACACCTTTAATCCCAGGCAGAGGCAGGTGGATTGCTTGAATTCAAGGCCAGCCTGAAGGCAAGTTCCAGAACAGGCTCCAAAAAGGTATAGAGAAACCCTATCTTGAAAAACAAAACAAAACAAAAAAAAACAAACAAAAAAAACCACCACCACCAACAACAAAAAAGGCAAGAAAGAAAAAATCCTAAATTTCATGAAATGGAATTTTCAAGTACCTAGAATTAGTATAAATTTTAGGCCTTTGTAAACTTCAGCTGAGAGTCTTAAGGTTTAATTACTTAATTATCTTGCTTTTTCTTCATTTATTTTTGCTTAGCTAGCTCAAACTGGCTTCGTAGGTGAGGTTAGCCTTCAATTCCTGAACCACTTGCCTGTACCTTATCAGTTTATGGATTACAGCCATGCACCACCACATCTAGTTTAAAAGATCTTGACTTTGATATCTTTATCTTTGTCTGTAGCATCCGAGTCCCACTGACCTATTTGAAGCACCTTTTCCATGCTTGACAGTATTTCTAGACTGGAATTAGATAATTAACATACGCTTCTCCCTCCCTCTCAGGTTGTTCTGAACACTCCAGCCACTATCACTGTGTAGATCAGGTTGGCCTCAGTCACTTTTTATGAAAAGCACGTTTGTAATTTATGTAAAAATCTTTCAGTACCTTCCTGTTGGCCTTGAAATAAAGAACAAACATTTCAAGGAATAGTTAGCTACAGCCTAACTTTGCTAGCTTGAGATTTTTGTTCTTGGTAAATGTCCTATCTTCAGTGTATTAGATGTTATTGCTTCTTCTGGCCCCTATTACATATTTGTTATGTGATGTTTTACTCCTTTGACTTTTTTTTTTTTTTTGCTTTTGGGAGACCCACCACTCAGCTCTTAAATCAGACATGGAACCTTATGAATGCCTGACCTTTCCTTGTTTCTTGGCAACTTAAATTATCCGGACTACCTCTTGCCTCTGGCCCTTTTCCTTTTCTTACTTCTGTATATCTTACTTTTACTCTGTGGTTGGCTGAGTGGCTGGGTGGCTGGTCCCTGATGTCCTCCCCCCTGTTCTCTCCTTGCATTTCTCCTTGGATTTATTCTCTTCACGCCTGCTAACCCTGCCTGTCCTTGTTCTGTCTCGTTATTGGCCATTCAGCTCTTTGTTAGGGTCATCGGTGTTTTCAGGCAAAGAATCACAGCTTCACAGCATAAACAAAAGTCACATGCTGTTGATGAACTGTGGGCTGGGTTCTGCCACCCAGCCGCCCGCACGGCTAGCATTACCCGAAATAATTACACGGAAACTGTATTCTTTAAACACTGCTTGGCCCATTAGTTTTAACCTCTTATTGGCTAGCTCTTACATATTGATCTAACCCATTTCTAATAATCTGTGTAGCCCATGAGGTGGCTTACCAGGGAAGATCTTAACCTACGTCTGTCTGGAGTGGGAGAATCATGGCGACTGTCTGACTCAGCTTCTTTCTCCCAGCATTCTGTTCTGTTTGCTCTGCCTATCTAAATTCTACCCTATCAGAGGGCCAAGCAGTTTCTTTATTAATTAACCAATGAAAGCAACAGATAGACAGATGACCCACCTCCATCAACATGCCTTAATTTTTTTTTTTTTTAATGGGCATTGATGTTTTTCCATGGGTATCAAGTCCCCTGGATAGTTGTGAACTGCTATGTGCGTACTGGGAATTGAACCTGCATCCTATGGAAGAAAAGTCAGTGCTCTTAGTCCCGGCCGGAGCCATCTCTCCAGTCCCCATATTTGTACTTGTTAGGCATTAATTTGCAAGCTAATTTCTCTAACCAGTTAACATCTAGCCTAGGGATTAATCAACATGTTCATTGTGGCATATATTTTGTCTGTAGTAAATATTGTGCTGGATATACTGTGACTATGTTGTAATGTTTAAATTTGGCTGCTGCTTTTCCTGTCCCATTCATGCTAATTATTAAATGATGAAATTTTCTATTTTCAGGCCTGTGATACTTGTTTTCTCATTTGCATCTTTATTTAACTCTTTCACATAATACTAGCAGATTGTTACCTTGTATAAAAAAATGTTACCTTGTATAAAAAATGTTCTTGATTGTCAAGACTTAGCTTTGGTCTTCCCCCTATTACTTTTGTCTCTGGAGTTGTACATTTTCAGGTTCAGCCACACTGTTAGAGAATAGTAACAATTTACTGAAATATAGTAATCAGAAGGGTTACAGTGACTGATGTTTTAATCACATTTTGTATTCATGACAGGAACAGAAAGGTCAAGCCCTTGGTTTCCCTAGAATCTTTCTTTACAAGGCCCTTAAGCATATTTCTCCCCTTCTCTCCAGAGGATTTAACATATACAGCTAGTGGTTTTAAATTCTGTCAGTTTTTCAGTGTACATTTTTGTTCACTCAGTTTCACAGAGGCAGAACCATGTTTTTCATTTTTTGGCATGGCTAGTAACATTGTACTATTTTTCAAAGTTTGGTTTATGATTGCTTGAGGTATATAGGAATGCCACTAGTCTCACATAATATATACTAGGTATTATTATACCTAGTATACCAAACTTGAGAATGGTGGGAAGTTGATGTATGCAGGTTTATCATGCTTTCAAAAGTCATGATGATGTTTCACACAGAAGTTTGCAAGCCACTTAACTTAGTACTTTTACATGGCTTAGAAATTATGGAGTTCAGGAGCTAAGAATTTGATTTGTGGTGGGAGATCTCGGATAGACATTAAGTTAAAACCTAAAAAATATTTAAATAAGTTAAAACTGTAATTTTGAGCCTTGTTGATTAGAAACCATGGGCCCTTAAAATTCAGAGAAGTATAGTTTTCTTGTTATTCCTAGGGATTGGTTTCATATCCTTCTCAAATCCACCTCTACCATGTGTAAGTCATTTATAGAAAGTTTATTTAGATAGCATATACAGGTCATCTGTAGAATATTGGTATGTGGTGGTACAGTGTAACATTGGTATGAAGTACAATATCCTGTAAGTAGTTGCTGTGCTGGGCCGTTGAAGAAATGTTAGCAAAAAAAAAAAAAAAGTGCATGCATGTTCAGTGTGATTCTCCCAAGTTTTAAAAAACGTTTGTATGTGATTGGAGTACTGTGGTGTGTACATGTGGCATCCAGGATTTACCTTTGAATTCTTAGTGACATTTTGTCTCTTGAATCATAAGAGAACCTTGGGATTGCACTTTGATTCAAATGACAGAAAGGTGCATATGGTATTGTAAAGATTGTTATAAACTCTACTCTTGAGTACTTGATTGCATTAGGAGCTTTCATGTCAGTGATTGTGAACTGTTTACATTAGCACTCTGTTTCTAGCCTAGATGTAGATTGTATTAATTCATATTTATATTCCTGAAAAGACTGCTAAGTTAATATTTTTATAACTTGGGTGACAAACTTCCTAGATTTGAAATGTATCTATTTATTCAAAAGATTAGACATATAGTAATAGCTGTCAGTGATTTTTTTTTTTTTGTTTTTGTTTTTTTGTTTTTGTTTTTCTTTTTGAGGCAAGGTTTCTCTGTAGCTTTGGAACCTGTCCTGGAACTAGCTCTTGTAGACCAGGCTGGCCTCAAACTCACAGAGATCCGCCTGCCTCTGCCTCCTGAGTGCTGGAATTAAAGGCGTGTACCACCACCACCAGGCTGGTTTTTAAATATTTAACTGACCAAGGTTGTTTTTCAAGTAACCATAGTGATGATTTAATAAATGATATATTGTATAATTGGCAAATTAATACATTTACCACTGTGCTTTTGCATTAGACCCTTAGAATTTGTTACTGTGTTCAAAATAAAAATTTGTGTCCTTTACCAACATTTTCCAATGGGGCCCTAGTCCTATTATTATTATTCTATGAGTTCAACTAAGGCTTCCACAAAGAGGTGATATTTTATACAGTTTTTCTGTCTTATTGTACATAGTAAAATGTTCTGCAAGTTCATCTTTGTTGGTACAAATGGCAAGATAATCTTTTGTGTGTGTGTACACCATACTTTTTAATAATATCAAGATATTTGTATGTTGTATAAATATTTACAAACAATATAGCTACATTTTAATATCAATTGTATACATTTCATGAAACCATTTTCCTTATCAAAGATGTAATTTGTAAACCTTAAATAATTGTGTATCTGTCCTCTTATAAGCAGATGACTTCAATTAAATTTATGAAGGCCATTACTCTGATTCATAAAAGTTTTAAGACATCAGATGAATACAGAGAAAACAATATGCTTTTGATGTGGTCTGCTTCTGGAATCAATATTTTTTCTTCTGCCCAAGCAATATGAAAATCTGAGTTTCTTCAACACCATGCTTAAAAATTACAGGAAACAGAAATAGGAACAAAGTTGAAAATGTCTGTTACTTGATCTTACAAAAGCCAAAGCTAATAAATGTGTTTTAAATGAATGGAGAAAAAAGATACACTAAAAAGCAAATCAAAGGTGTCTTCGTGATATCCAAGCTTTTCACCCTGTGCAGAATGTTTAACTTTATAAAGTACAGACCTTGGAACATTAAGAAAGATGCATATTCCCAGTGGAAAAATAGTTGTATAATCTTGGTGTAGGAAACAAGAAACAAGAAAATTGCGTTATTATACTACACACACAATATGCCTATTTTAAATTTTTAATATTTTAACAAACATTTGTCAGTTATAGACTAAGATAATTAACAAAGTACATGCCATCAAAATGAACTTTAGTAACCAGAAATGTAAATTTTCAAATAACAGATCAGATAATCTACTATTTTCATGTAGAAATTAGTGACACAGTTGGGTGTATTTTATAGTATTTAAAACACTACGGACATACAGGACAAATTACCTTCAGCAGAAGTTTTTCTTGTCTCACCAGTTAATTTTTTAATTTAAACCCTGCTCTTTTTCATATATCAATCAAGTCAATCTTTGGGCATTAATAAGCCTTCTCTAGCAGGTAGTCTGCCTATCTGTTATTTTAGGTTTGACAAGATTGGATTTTTATTTTTTTGAGACAATTACATTTTACTGGGGCTTTCATTTTGGTGTTTAGTAGGTTGAATGTTTTTTGCCAATCTCTACTATCTATTATTATTTCCCTATTTAAATCCCTTTTCGTATATAATTACACTAGCTCTGCCTTTGTAAGAACAGCTAATACTATCTCTAAAGTGCTCAGTTTTCAGTACATTAAAACTACTTAGCAAGAACAGTAGAGTAAAATGAACTTGACTTTATCTTAAGTGGAACTGATCAGAGCCAAACCTCAAATAGTTTTGGCCACATCCTGATTGCTGATGAGGACGTCTAGCAGGCTCAGTTTGGATTTTATGTGCTTGTATTCTGCCATTAGCATCCTGTCTTCCTTCTGTGGACTTCTTCCCATCTGTTTGAAAAACTTCATCAAATTCTTGCAGGACTTTTTGTAGCCTCTTCTTGTCAGCCCTAGTTTCTGGGAGATGGTCAAGAAGGACTGGCTTAGTGGCCTCGTGTAAGTAGACATGGAGAGCTGGTTACTTCCCTTCTTTCTTTTCATCTGGTAGCAGTCTTCATAGGCTCTGTCTCAGAGTAGGTGAGGTGATTAACAGGAAGGCTGGACACTGGATTTGGTAAAGAAGGTTGTCTCTCTGTGGACAGTCTTCATCAGAGTCATCTTCCGTAATTGTTAGAATCAGGGACGGTGTTGACAAGACTGCTTGGTAATTCTCCATCAGTCATAAAAAAGGCTTAATGAGGTTATTGTGTTGCTTAGTTACTTTCACATCATCCTGGGTCTGGTCTCTCTTCTTCATCACCACAGTATCTGAAGTCTCTTCTGCAGCAGAGCTTGGCTTAGGACTCACAGCTTCTAACTCGCCATTTTCTCTGGGCACTGGAGGCTGTTCCTCAGGGTAGGTTTCTCTGGGGGATTTGGGAGTACTCCCTTTTTCTTCCAACAGCTTCAGCTTTAGTTCTTTGAGCTGCGTCCCTTAGCCAAATCATTCATCTGTTTCAGAACCTCAGGATTCGAAGTCTTGTCCAGTGTGAAGGCTAATATTTCTTTTTTTGTTCAAATTTTTCTTCAGACTTCTGAATCTTCCTCTTGAGGCTCTGAATCTGCCTTGTGAGCTGTGTAATAATCTGGGGCTCCTTGCCATTTCCACCACTGCATGGAGAAGAGCTTCGTGGCATCATAAACTGCTGACTGCTGGGTGGCGACTAGGTTGATTTAGGGTCTTAGGGTCCAGATTGAACCTCTGACAAAAGATGGAGTACCGTGGTAATAGCGACAGATTGTCACCATTGGTGATGTGATAGAGTAGCCTGCTGGTGCCTGTAGACTGAAGTTCTTCTTGTCTGTGGCATCTTTATGAGTTGGCATGGGCTCTTTACCTCAAAGTGGCGATCCTGCCTCCAGGAATCTCAGAATGAGACTATGCACTATATTGTATTTAGTGACTACTTAGGTCCACATATCTTGGCTCTTGCAAGTTTAGTGAACATGAAGTGAGTGTTAGATGATTAAAAAACATTCTGTGGGGCTGCAGAGGTGACTCAGCAGTTAAGAACACTGGCATTTCTTCCAGAGGACCCAATCAACCAGTAGCCTTATGGCAGTTCACAACTGTCTGTAACTCCAGGTCCAGGGGACATGACATCTTTACACAGACATGCATTCAGATGAGACAGCAATGCAT
Source organism: Alexandromys oeconomus (assembly GCA_963919705.1). Classification (NCBI taxonomy): domain Eukaryota; kingdom Metazoa; phylum Chordata; class Mammalia; order Rodentia; family Cricetidae; genus Alexandromys; species Alexandromys oeconomus. The sequence continues at coordinate 70,022,570 of CAWTZB010000196.1, forward strand.
GTAAAATAAAAATAAATCTTTACATTTTTTTTTTTGGAAAAAAACACATTCTGTCTCAGTCCTTATGGTTTTTTTTTTTTTTTAATCTTTTAGAGTTTCATACATGAGTACTGTAACATAGGGCTTGCTTGTTGGGGTTTCTGTCCTGCCCGGTTCCTGCAGCTGTTAAGCCCCAAAGAAATCACACAGAGTCTGCATTACTTATAAACTGATTGGCCCATTAGCTCAGGCTTCTTGTTAAGTCTTATAACTTATATTAACCCATTATTCTTACCTATGTTAGCTAGGCAGGTTACATCTTGCTTCTTCCCTGGTCTGGGCAGGACTGGGAGAAATGGGCTTCCTCCTTCCCAGAATTCTCCTGTTTTCATCACCCCGCCTCTACTTCCTGTCTGGTTGACCTGCCTATACTTCCTCTGTGGCCAATCAGCGTTTATTTAAAACATGAGTGACAGAATACAGACAATTCTCCCATACCAAAGTACTGTTCATTTCCACCACCCCCCAATGCTTCCCTTATCCCCGACTTCCTGTCAGATTCATGACCTTTTTGTTGTTTTACACACACACACACACACAAACACACAAGAGTATATATGTTCTGTCCATTTAGTATTGTTTGTATGTAGTGTGTCTAGGACTGCTCATTTGGGATTGGATAGCTTCTAACATGAGGCTTGTCCCTGGAGAAGACTCTCATCAGCCATTAATTGCTTGTAGCTCTTCAAATAGGGGTGAGTCCTTGTGAGATTTCTCCCATCCATAGTGGTATGTTATCTGGTGTTGTGCTGGTCTTGTTTAGGTGTCTTATGTTGAGGTTTTATGAATGCAACTTCCTGTCAGGTCTAGAAAACATTCTTTGTAGTGGTTCCCTGGAACTCTGGCTGTGGAAGTCTTTTCTTCTACCTCCTCTGTATTGTTCTGTGTCATATGTAGAGACTGTGTTATAGATGTACTGATATATATGTGTTGGGGACCTCACAAACAGTTCTCTGCATTTTGATCACTTATTGACCCTGTAATAGTCTCTGTCTGTTGCAAAAAGAAGCTGCTTTGCTGAGTGATGAGGGCTACACTTACCTGTAGGCATATGGATAAATATTTAGAGATTATGCTGGTTTAATAAAATGGTACTGTAGATTTCTTGTAGTCTGTAAAGTCACCACAGGGTAGTGGCCTGGATTTATACTACAGTTTATAAATCCTTAAATCCAGATAGACAGCTATGGGTTACCCCAACATATACTTGCTACTATTTCACCTTGGGGGATATCTTGCCTTTATGATCATTGTTGTGGTTCATTGGCATCCTGATTGGTAGGAGTGTTGCTTACTTTTCTTCCTGGACAGTTTGGATAGCACCTCTGGATTGTGTCATCAGACAGGAGGCTTCCAGGTCAGTTGCAGCTTGGTTCCTCTAAGTGTGTGGTGTCTTCAGTAAAGGACTTAGCTCCAGCTTCTGAGAGGTAACCAAGGACAAGGGTAAATTGTTTTGCTAGTCTCCTCAAACCTTCTGACCAACAATTTGAAGGGAAGCTTTTCATGCCTGGCACTGTATCTTATTTATGGCTTTTTGAGCATATCATTTATCACCTCACTTGGGGTAGCTTCTTTTCAAAGTTTGCATACACTAACAAATATATTTTTAAGTAAGATGTCCTTAAGTCTTTTTTAAACTTAGTTATTTCACCCTCATTCTTCTCCCTTTAAATTTCCTTGCTATCCATGTGTGCAGTTAAAGGTGTCACATCCAGTTTTCCTATTTTCCCCTTCATAGAACCTGTGTCCTGTCATCCCAGTCTCTAACGTTCCTTCTAGCCCACCCTTACCCCTGTATCTTCACTTTCCTGGTTTCTGCAGTTAGCCCAGGTTATTACATACTCACTCCTATAAAGATTGTAGGCTGCAAACATTCAGTGTTTTTCTGGTCTGGATTACTTGATTCAGTAATACATTCCTCATATACTTCAGGTATTTGGACCTTAAGAGGAATTCAGATTTAAAGCGTTTTCTATCATTCTGTAGGGTAGCATTTGCTGCTACTGCTTCTGCATAGAGGGTTTTTGTGCTGTGAGCCACTTATTTTTTATTTTGTTGTTTGTGTCTGATATACTCAAAATTATCACCAACACCAGTGTCAGTGAGAGTCATTCATATATTTTTAGAAGTTTTGAACAGTTTTACAAGAGTTTTCATATAAATATTTAAGCTTTTTTTGTATGTGTTATAAATGGCTGTTTCCTTCTGTTTGAGGGAGATAATTATTTAGATTTTCTGCTGTTTACTGTTTGTTCCTTATAATCTATTCTTGGTAGCATTGTCCATGAATCTGTGTGCGTTTGTTTTTGTCTATGTCTTAGTAGCAGAGCATATTAGTTGAATTACTATGCCTTTTTAATATAGTTTTAAAATTGAGAGTATGATAATTTGAAATTTCTTTTTATTTCTCAAAATGGTTGTATTTTATGGATGTATCCACATTTTCAAAGGTTTTTGGGATTTTTTTTGTGTGTATTTGTGTATGTAAGGATGTTGATGTTGAGTGTTAGTCAAGTTGAAATGGCCTTTGTCTAATAAACACAGGTAGTTTTTGCTTGAATAATATATGAAAATGCTTATGTAATCAATTACAATAATCAATTATAAATAGCTTTAAAACAGATATATAGCAGATAGATAATTTCGACTACTCTTTATAGGGTTTTTGTGTTAGCACATGTCTGTGTCATTACCCCTCCCAGTCCTTTAAACTGATTCCCAGAACTAATGAATGGTTACAGTCTGTAGTCAGATTTTCAGCTCCTGAATAATGACATGGAGGCTTATTAACTATGAAACTATGGCCTTAGTTTAGGGTTGTTCCCAACTAGCTCTTATAAATTAACCAGTTTATATTAATCTATATTCACATGGCTCATTACCTCTCCTCCATACTGTGCATCCAACTGCCCCCACATCTACTTGGAGAATCCCTTGCTTCTCAGATTCTTCCCAGAGTTCTTATCTCTGCCTGGAAGTCCTGCCTATTCTCTCTTGGCTAGCTATTGGCCATTCAGCTCTTTATTAAACCAACCAGAAGGCACTTTAAGCAGATGAGATAAAACAGTGATACATCTTCACACAGTATGATCAAATGTCCTTCAACAAGAGTCATCAATCAAGCCCAAGTCCTTGTGTTATAGTGGCAGATTCTTCAGTGGTCCTCCAATATGATTTACCCACTCCTTCTCTCCCCTTTCTACCTCTAGGTCTCTGTTCCCAGATCACCTACCACATTTTTCTAGTGCCAAGCAAGTTATCACAGCTCATTCTGGGGCCTGATGTTCTCAGGAATGTACTCCAGTGTCATCCTGGGGCTGCAGAATTCCATCTAAGATCACTGTGTCCTGTTTTATTTTCTGGATTCCCTTCTGATAACCACCCTGTTCTGACTCTGTTACATGGAACCTATGCCATCTTTTCTGTTAGGAGCTACATTTATATAATTAACTGATGAACCTTTAGGCCATAACTTAATGTGTTTCCAATGCCAACACTATGACAATATAGTAGCAGTAGTAGAAAACTAGTGACATACAGTGTTGCCATTATTTGTATGAAAGATAAATTTTTATTTTAAGCAACCCAAATAAAAAAACTAAAGGAATAACTTTAAAATGATCTGGGATTCAATAAAATGTTATTTTGGCATATTTTCACCGTCTTGTTTACTCCCTTAACTCACCCTGAAGAGTGGGAGATGTAGTTGAGAGAAGTGGGTTACTCTAAGAGACTTGGAGTCCAAAATGAGAAACTGGTGTGTTGCATGGTTTGATAGAACTTGAATGATTAACCTGGTGTGGGAGGTCCTTCTTTCTATGTGTTGCTTGTACTGATTAATGAATAAAGAAATTGCCTTGGCCAGATAGGAGCAGAACTTAGGTAGGCAGGAAAAACAGAACTGAGTTCTGGGGGAAGAAAGCAGAGTCGAGAGACGCCATGGATCCTCTCCCTGAGACGGATACTGGTTAGAATCTTTCTTGGTAAGCCACTGCCACATGGCGATACAGATTAATAGAAATGGGTTAAATCAAGATGTAAGAGTCAGCCAATGAGAGGCTAAAGATAATGGGCCAAGCAGTGATTTAATTAGAACAATTTCTGTGTGGTTATTTCAGGGCTAAGCTAGCTGGGCAGCCAGGAAGAACAAGCGGGCCCTCTCCCTACAACAATTAACCTATTTTTGAAAAAGTCACCTGAAACAAGTGTGAAGAATAGCTCTTAGAATTTGAACCTTAGCATGTATGCTGCATTCAGAGTGTTGGAAGAAACAGAAATCAAGGTGGTGTTTGTCTTACAATAGAGTGTTTGGTTTAATAATCAAACAAGCATTTAAAAATTATTTGCTTTCTTATATACCAAGGCATCACCTGCCCAGGGATGGTGATGTACTGTAATTGAAGTCAGATAACTCTAGCTTATGTCATGTTAACAAAAATGAGGACAAGGACTCTGAGTTTAGAGCCAATTGGGCTATGGAGTGAGACCCTATCCCAAAATAAAATCAGAAAAAGTAGCCCTCTCATAATTAGTTTATCTTTTAGTATTATTCTTTTCAAATAGTTTGTCTTTCCTAGGACTTTGGAAGTTTTGGTTATAATAAGCTAGTATTTTTTGAAGTTTGGCTTAATAACCAAGCTTGATGATTTTGTTCAGAGGTATAAAACAAGAAGGTTTGGAAGTGGTAGGGCCTGCTACAGACATCATATACATTGCTCTTTAGTATTAAAGCAAATTTCAGGATGGTGTCTGAAGTATGACACCCAAAGTTGTCCTCTGGCTCCCTCATGAACGTTGCATACATTGTACACACTTGTGTACCTTCATATGAATACACATGCACAATACAAAGAAAAATTAAAAGTTTAAGAGTAGTGAAAAATGGCTTGGTGTTCATTAATATGACTGATTTTTTTTTTTTTTTTATCTAGAGAGCAAATTGAATTTGGGGACCTAAATGACCTTAATCAAGTCTTGGAGAGAGAATAAAATTCAGATGAGCTATTAAGAGAGTTAGGCCGGCCGAGGTGGTGCATGCCTTTAATCCTAGCAGAGGTGGGTGGATCTCTGAGTTCGAGGCCATCTTGGTCTATAGAGCTAGGGTCAGGATAGGCTCCAAAGCTACACAGTGAAGCCCTGTCTTGAAAAAACGAAAAAGAAAAAAAAACGTAGGAATGCATGAGTGTAAATTGGTAGAGCAGAAGTAGTGTCTGTAGGGTCCTATCAGGGGAATGAAAGAACAAAAGCACACTACTTGTCTTGTTAATGTTAGACGTATGTCCTTAATGTTCTGCTGCTTTTAGAGTTAGTTCATTTGTTTCTTTTCCAGAGGACAGATAGAGGGGATGTGTTCTTTCCTCCTAACATGTGGTTTCTGTGGCATGAACTAGGTTTTAGCTTTGGTTGCAGTTGCCTTTACTGGCTGAGGCAACTCCTTGGCTTTCTTTTTATAATATTTATTTATGATAAATATGAGTATATTAAGTATGAGTATTAAGGTGGAAATGTCAGGAATAATTTACATGTGAGTCTAAGGATCTTACTCAGATGGTTTGACTTAGTTGTCCTCAAGCATTAAGCATGTAGGTTTGCCTGCCATCCCAAGTTCAGCATAACTTTCATTCAGTTCCACAGTATAAAATTATGTAGATTGCTTTTTTTGTTGTTTCTTTGATTGATTTTACGAGGCAGGGTTTCTCTGTGTATCAGTCCTGGCTGTCCTGGAACTAGCTCTTGTAAACCAGGCTTGTTTCGAACTCACAAAGATTCGCCTGCCTCCCGAGTGCTGGGATTAAAGGTGTGTGCCACTACTGCCCAGCCCTGTAGATTGCTAATATTTTATCTGTTAGCAGTTTTATCAATTAGCAATTGTGATACTCATGTATCACAATTGGTGATCATATGTAGATACAAACAACATATTCTCAATGTTATCAGAGTCAAGTTGTTTTATAATTACTAATGACCTAATTTTCCTGTTTTTGTTCTCTAATCACATTGTCATTATGCAGATACTTAACTGCTTTTCAAGGAAAGGAGTTAGAATACCAGTGCAGCAATGTTTGTTTTTAGTGTGGAATAACATTAGGTGGACCACATTTGCTTTTCATTTTGCTTGTAAAATCTCAGCATCTCTTTCTGGATAATGTGCATTTTAATGTTTGATTATTATATACTACAGAAAAATTATTGTACATAAACAGACTAATGGCAATTTTTAATTTCTAAGGCTCTTGAGCTACCATTTTCAGAGTTTCATATTGTTGCTGTTCTATATTTTGTGATAAAATGAAAGTAAAACATAGAAAGTAGTGTCTGATACTTATAGCCAAGTGTATACCTAGACCATCACTGTTATTCCAGAAATAAGAATACAATACAGCTCTGGATTTTAGTCTGCCTGTTAGGGTATTCTGTGGACTTGAAATACACCCGTTAGTATGTTTTATAGTTACAGGAGACCTGGCTGTCAGAATGAGCTAAGCAGTTCAATACAGATTCAAAAGGTCCCAGATTATCAAGAGCCTCACCTGATTGTGTTTTGGAAATTAGACAGAATCATATTAAGTAAGATATGTCTTTTACTGTTGGTTTCTTATAGGAGCTTCAACACATAATGTTACCAAAGATTAAATGATTGTTACATAAGAATAGTGTTCGTGTTAGGCGTGTGCTTGCTCTTTCATGTGGAGGTGTGCAGAGTGAGTCAGATGTGACTAATAATATATAACAATGAAAATTTATAATGAGTATATTATAGAGTAAATTAATACATGGCTCTATAGTGTCTGTCATTTGCCATAAACGAAAGCAGTAATCAATCAAAACAAGCAGTTGTTGATTCCATTGACTAAGCTGATATGTTTAGTTGGGTTTGACATTCTCTACTACTCCCCTCAGAGCTGGCAGTTCTGCAGATTATGTCTTTGAATTTTCTTTTTTGTTCTTTTGCCCAAATTATAATTGCTTTAATTTTGAAGTCTTGTCTGGCCTTGAGCATGCAGAAGTCTGTTTGCCCCTTTCCCTGATCCTGCCTCCTGACCATTGGGATTAAGCATATTTGCCCATTTGTCTGTATAAATGCTTTGTGATTTCTTGATCATATGCTTCTTAGGAGTGACATTGCTTTGAGTGGTGTTCATTCATTCCTTCCCTCTGTCTCTTGCCCCTCCATCAATTAACTAATTCCTTGACATTTTCATACATGTATTCAATGCTTCTTGACTATTATCCACCCTCACCCCCACTCCCACATTACCCATGAATCTGTCCTCCACATGTCCTCTTCCCACTTCAGGCACACACACGTCCACACACTTGAGCGTGTAACTCCCGAAATCCAGTTAGTACTGCCTGCTGTAGTATTGATTGATCTTGTTGGCTTGATCTTTTGCAGGTATCCATGACTGTAGTGAGTTCAGTAGTGCAGTCACCATGTTCTATCCCAAAGACAGCATTCACAATGCTCCACCCTATCACCTTGTTCTTGATTTCTTGCTTTCCCATGTTCAGCAGTGCTTCATGAGCCTGGGGTAGTTGGTACAGATGTCCCATTTGGAACAGAGCACTTAACAGTCACTTGTTCTGAGTACTTAGATCAGGTTTATGGTTTTGCATTGTCCAGTGCTCACTGCACAGCGATGTTTCTTTGAATAAGGTTGAGAACATCACTAACTCTGTAAGTAGAAACATGAATACTTGAAGGGTGTTTTGCAGCATCCATTTTGCTGAACAGCTTTAGTGTTTAGATGTGTCTTCTTGGAACTCTGATCTTCCAAATGTGGGCTTTTGACCTAGTTTATAATACCCAGTGTGAGTTCCTCCTGTGGAAGCAGGCCCCAGTCGAATCTAGAAGTGGTTGCTTTCCCACACTTGAAAAGTATCTGAAAAGCAATGACAATTCTTCATTCATTCATTCCTTCGTTTGTTCGTTCCATGGTTTTTTCAAGGCAGGGTTTCTCTTCAGCTTTGGACCCTGTCCTGGAACTCTCTTTGTAGACAGGCTGGCTTCGAACTCACAGAGATCTGCCTGCCTCTGCCTCCCAGCTGCTGGGATTAAAGGCATGTGCCACCACGGCCCCAGCAACAATTTTTATTTTTATGCTGTTTTTTAAAACCAGAATAAAAACAGTCTATCACTAACTTTTATTTCTTAGCCATCTTTGATTATTTCTGTTGTACTGTTTCTTTGATTGTGTCATAAAGTTGTGGAGGAAAAACTATTCCTCAAGATTGCTTTGAAAAGTGGTTTCTTGACCAGTTTATTTTGTGTACTCCTTTGGTCTTTGCATATTGGTTGTCTTTGGTTCTTATTAAAGTTTGTTTTTTGTAATTTTTAGTAGTCTTGTATACAAATACTACCTTGTACATAAATAAATACAGACAGAAGTATGATAAATTTATTGGAGGGGAGCGCCAGGTGTTGCCTCTGAAGTTTCCGGTATTAATGAGTTGTCTTCTCTGGCAAAGACCTAGGCTTTCTTCTGGTTCAGGAAGCTCTTCCCTTACTAGATAGACATAAGAACTGTCTCCAAAGGCTGCTTTTATTTTTGTTTTTTATCTTCAACTTTGGTTTTGGGTATGCATATCTTGGGTCTGTCATTGAGCAGCCATGTGCTTTTTTTGTTTATCTTTAAAGTTTAAAAAAAAAATTTAATGTGTATGGATGTTTTGTGTGCCATGTGTGTGCCTGGTACCATAGGAAGCCAGAAAAGGATGTTGGACTCCTTGGGTCTGAATTTGCAGATGGTTGTGAGCTGCCATATGGATGCTAGACATAAACTCCAGGTCCTCTAAAGAGCATCAAATGTTCTTAACTTTTGAGCCAGCTTTCCGGGCTTTATTTCCCATGATTTTCATGTTTTTTTTTTTTTTTTTTTTTTTTAAGGAAAAACAAGATGTAAAATTTCTCATTATCACAGCGGATCAAAGTCGTTTTCAGATACTGGTTATGATTGTATGATTGTAGAAGATGTCATATTTATCCTTCTTACCTAAATCCTGATACTCAAGTTCCTTTCTATAAAAATGTTTGCATATGACCTACATTCATCTTCCTGGTGCTTCCGACCATTTTCTGTTTTACTTACTACTACAATTCAAATGCTATGCATTTAAAATAGTTTTGCCATATATTGTTTAATTAAATATATTTCAATAATTGATATGAGAAATGACTAATATTTTGCATTCTTTTGATCATTGAATTCCAGTGTAAATATTATATATATGATAAAGCTCAATTCATGATCTTTGTTTCAAGTGTTGAGTAACTTTCTGGTTGCTACCATTAAAATTATCATTGATCTAAAGTTGATGACTGACTATCAAGTGCAGTCCCTTTGTATTTTATCTTCTAATTTTATTTGTTCTCCTCATTTAGGGACATTGACTGTTTCAGTGTCAGTAAATTGCAGTATAACCCACAGTAAACTTAGTTTTATTTCAAGACAGGGAGGATAAGAATAGCAGAAGTATAATAGGTTTAGCATTTGAACAGTAAAGCACAAAGGCCATCAGTCTGCTACTGAACATTCAAGAAGTTTAGCCTGAAAGTAGTAGAGATTCATACTCTATTTTATGCTTCTTGGGATAAATATTGAAGAGGGTGGAGCCTTTAGTTTATTTAGATTACAAAGGTAAATGTCACAAAACTCACCCCCATCATTGCCCTTTAAAAGAGACCTTGGTTTGGTGTGGGTTTTTTTTTTTTTTTTTTTTTTTTTTGGTTTTTCGAGACAGGGTTTCTCTGTAGCTTTGGTGCCTGTCCCGGAACTAGCTCTTGTAGACCAGGCTGGCCTCGAACTCACAGAGATCCACCTGCCTCTGCCTCCCGAGTGCTATGATTAAAGGCGTGCGCCACCATCGCCCGGCTAAAAGAGACCTTTAAGGTGCTTATTCCAACTTTTTGGTTTAAATTTGAGTCTCTTAAAACTAGTCTTATCTTACTAAAGCTGTACTGGGGAATATTTCAATAATGCTGAAGTTTTATTAGTAATGTTCCAACAGCATAGAGAGGACATTAAACCATAGCTTGGTTTCTTTTTGCTGAATTGGATGAAACACTGTTGAGATTATTTCAGCACATATATGTTATCTGTTACTGTTCATATGAAAGATCACCAAGTTTCTGTGTGTAACTAAATTGAATAATGATGGTTCTCGATCTTGTTATTTCTCCAAATGCTCATTCTTTATGTTTGCCTTAGTTGTTTGTACAGTAAGAAAAGATAGGTTTTTTTTTTCCTTCTCACTCTTAAAATATGTAAGATCATGGGGTTGATACAGAAGTAAATATGAGATTAAAACATTAGGCTTCATAAAAATTGTGCCTGGCACTATTTTTGAGTAGGATTCAAGCTTTAACCATCACTGCTACCGTTACCATGATCTTGGGAAGTTTGCTCCTCAGCTTGTTATATTGCTTAAGTTTAGAGAGGACAGTATGCAGAAGGTAAACCTCAAATAATGTTCCCTCCAAATGCTTTGCTAAATTATGGCTTTTACTGGTTACCTTTGTAAAGCTTATGTTTTAGTCCAGTAGATGTTGATGCTTAAGGTGTTTAATTTTGACATTCCTTCTGAAGATCTGTTTTACTTGACCTAAAAGCTAACTGATAAACTTCTGTCAGCTATGAAAGCTTACGGTTTTTAAGGGAAGAAGCTTATCAATTAGTCAATGATTGCCAATATTTTAGTTTCATTGATAATCACTACAAGTCCCCATGCTCCCAATTTACTTCTAGATTATTACTAGAGCTAACTGATTGGAAGTCAGATGTACTGGTTATACTAAGTAAGATCCTCAACAATAGATAGAGATGTATAGGAAGAGTCAGGATACATCGACAAAGTGTCAATATGCTGCTGCTTTAAAGCCAAAGTGATGTTTGGATGTAAAATGAAATTTTAGTTGTCGAAGGAGACATAATGAGAAAGGTAGATCTGATGATTACGTGTAGTCTGTGGAAGCCTGTTGCTATGAAAACATGTTGACCCATAGATTTCGTTAGAGATAGAGAATGAGGTTTCAAAATATTCTGAGGCTTGTATGATGGTAAAGTAAACTCCTAGTAAGATTGTAATTATTAGGGCTTGATTTATGCTATTACGTTTTTCCTCTGTCAGGCTGTGGTGAGCTCATGTAATTGACACTTCTGATGCCAGTAGGCCTGATGTGTTCAGAAGAGTAACTTTTAGGGAGTTTAGTGGAGTAATTCCTATTGGTGGCCAGCAGCTTCCTAGGTCATGTATAGGTAGTAGGCTTGAGTGATAAAAGGCTCAGAAAAATACTTCAGATAAAATAAATAGGATTATTCCATAGTGTAGGAACAATAGGTGCATGGTGGCCTTGGTATGTGCCTTCTTGGATTACATCGCGTCATCATTGGTATATTGTGATCAATAGCCCTCCTATACACAGATGATAAATGGGCTGAGAAAGAATTCAGAGAAACATCACCCTTCACAGTAGCCACAAATAGCATAAAATATCTTGGAGTAATTCTAACCAAACAAGTGGAAGACTTGTATGACAAGAACTTTAAATCTCTGAAGAAAGAAATTGAAGAAGACATCAGAAAGTGGAAAGATCTCCCTTGCTCTTAGGTAGGTAGAATTAACATAGTAAAAATGACAGTCTTACCAAAAACAATCTACAGATTCAATGCAATGCTCATCAAAATCCCAGCAAAATTTTTAGCAGACCCCAAAAGAACGGTACTCAGCTTCATATGGAAAAGCAACAACAGCAACAAAAAAATCCCAGAATAATGAAAACAATCCTGTACAATAATAGAATTTCTGGAGGCATTACAATCCCTGACTTAACTCTACTACAGAGCTACAGTACTGAAAACAGTCTGATATTGGTATTAAAAACAGATGGGAGGACCAATGGAACTGAATCCAAGACCTGGATATTAATCCACACACTTTCAAAGACCTGGTTTTTGACAAAGGCGGAAAAAAGGAAAACACATCTTAATGTTTACATTAAGTCTCAAAACAGTAAATTTTTAGTTATGAACTAGTAACAAATAATTTTATGTTTGGGGGTCACCATAATATGCGGAACTGTGTTAAAAGGTTTCAACATTCGGAAGGTTGAGAACCACTATCTTGAGGCCCTTAATACCATCCGATTGTCATTGATTTGTTTTGAAGCTTCAGGGTCTAATTTGTAGTCCTTAATCATGATGTTGATTTTCTAGAGTAGAGAAAGATGCACATGGTGCAACATGGATGACTCCTGTACCATACTACCTAGTGTCTTCTACCTAGTAGCCTATGAACAGTACCTATCATTCCTCCAGCATCAGATTTTGATGGTATCTCTTGGAAGCTCAAATTAAATTTAAAATTAGCTTGATGTAGTTTTACCCCTACCAACTGCCTAGGACATAGAAAATTTAGACTCTCAGTGTGAAACTGATGTTCAACACAAGCTGCATTTTGTGCACATAGCTTAGATAATGGTGAGCTTAGTGGTGAGTAGCTGTTATTAGGAAATTTTTCTGGAATTTAAGGTTCCTCATTAATATGAGCTGTTGAGATAAACTGGTGTGAAACTTGGAGATCTGCCTGCCTCTGTCCTGCTTTGGCCTAATTTTGATTGGTTTCAGATTTTATTGTATTGTTGGATTTACTATATCTAGAAAAATGATTTGTTAACGTATAAGATTATAACTGTAATTTAAGTAGATGCAAGTCTAGGTTTTGCCACTGTTAGACATTTGTGTGAATTGCTTTTATTGAATTGCCCACATTGGCGCTAGATTACTTTGTTAACCATACTAATGGTTAGTCCTCTTTGTCTTTTGTGACATCAATAGTTTTTTTTTTTTTTGAACATTTGAGTCTATTTGTAGCTTCACTTATAAAAGGACCCATAACCAAAATTTAATCTTGGCTGTAGCTGTCACTGATTACTATTTGTCACTGATGTTTGTGTATTACCTCGCCAAATTCATCTGCTTTTGACCTCTAATGGGGAATTGGCAGTCTACATTCAAATACTTGCTCCTCTCTGTTCTAGTTTTTAATAGATCAGCTGACAATTTCTGTTTGGATCTCTTGAGTCTCAGTAGTCGTTCCCATCTCTCTCAGTTCATCTTTCTTGGTAATTCATGGACCACAGGACCATTACCTTAACCCATATGAAACACACCACTCTTTAGTCTTTATTCGTTATAGTTAGCATTCATACTGTCTCCAGTACTTTCCTTTAAAGTGCCAGTTATGGCCTGGAAGTGGTGAATCACCTTAAATCCCAACACTGGGGAGGCAGAAGCAGGATGATGTCTGAGTTTGAGGCCAGCCTGGCCTACAGAGTTCCAAGACAGCCTCCACAAAGAAACCTTCTTTTGAAAAACCAAACACATAAATGAAATGTCAGTTTTATTGTCTCTTGCCTGAAAAACTGAAATGACATGGAAACATTAATAGACATGTGTTGACTCTTTACACCATTTATTGGTGAGTTTTTGTTCATATTTAGATTTATGCTCCTGGGCTTTTATTTTATTTTCCTGGTGTCTTTTGTGTTGATGTGACAGACAGTACTCCATGTTGAGCTATGTTTCAAGCCCTCTACATTGACTTTCCCTAAAACAGTAGTGGAGAAACTGTTACCCCTGGTGTCTTTGGGATGTGAATTAGTAAGACTCGGGTCATTGTTAAGAATGTTTAGGTAGAGTTGGCCCTGTCAGGAACAAGCTTTTTATGTCATATTTACCAGTTTGAGTAGGTTCCTCTCTTAGATTTTAAACTCTTAAAAACAAACTTGATGTTATTTTGGTTTAGGAATTTTTCAAAACTATTAAAAGAGCAAGTTTAGGGATTATTTTTTTAAAATCAGCTTTCTAAAATACTGAAAACAGCAAGTTTTCTGTAATCTCTTGTCCTTAATCATTTGGGTTTTCACACTCCATTCAAAAGTTGTCATTGTGGTTCCCTTCTTCGTTGTTTTTTGTTTGGTTTGGTTTTAGAAAGTCCACAATAGTCCTGGCTGTCCTGGAACTCACTATGTAGAAAAGGATGGCCTCAAACTCACAGAGATCCTACTCTGCCTGTAGAGTTTTAGGATTAAAGATGTGTACCATCATGTTCAACTGTGCAGTCTTATTTTTAAGCAGGATCAGACTTTTTTTTGTAGTATAAAAAGCATGACTTGAACTCGGTGTTATAGCATACACCTATGATTTCAACATTGATGCTAGGATATATGAATTCAATGCTTGTTTGAACTAAAGGGTTACATGGGTTTTCTTTTCTTTTTTTTTTTTTTTTGATGTCCCTAGGATATGATAGTCAAATAATATTTACAATAGCATGGCTTTAAAAAAATCTATGACAATTATGGTTATTCTTTGTTCTTTCTTTTTAAGGGACCAGTTACTCGCCACAAGAAAATTCACACAACCACAGTTCTCTTCATAGTTCAAATTCACATTCTTCTAATCCAAGCAATAATCCAAGCAAAACTTCAGATGCAGTAAGTATTAAAACAGTATTCAGTTGGTTAAAAGGCTATCTGTCGAAATGAAAAAGAATACTACAAATCTTCTTAGACATTGTCTTTTAATTTTTAAAATGGTTCAACTGGATATGAGCTTAATGTATTTTTGGATGTATTGCTCATATAACAAGAAACATTGCCTTTGTTATATATGAAGCACAATACCAACGTTATTTAAGGTTTGTTTTCTTTTAGTGATAAATAAGTTGCTTGTTTCTTCTCTGCTCTGAACTTTGTACTTTGCCAGAGAGTGAAGACAATATCCTGGTCCTAAAAGGCATAAAACAAACATTAACAAACAAACAAACAAACAAAGCTCATAATTTTAAATACGTTGTCAAACATTGGTTAATGAAATTACTGGCTATTTTAATGTGGGTCCAAATGTATTCGTTTAGCAGAAGAATAATTTGTAGCTCATTTTCATGGAACTTGATTGTGTGTGGTGTTGGTGACAGAAATGGTAATAGTTCAGAATGTTGTGAAAGCTGATTTGGGATTCTTAGGAAGACCTCCCCATCTCTCCCAACAAGTTGTGTATAACTTAGCCAGTTTAAGATATTGTTAGGTTTTTGTTTGTTTGTTTTTGTTTTCGAGAAAACAGGGACAGGGAAGCTGTCCTGGAACTAGCTCTGTGGACCAGGCTGGTCTGGAACTCACAGAGATCTGCCTGCCTCTGCCTCCTGAGTGCTGGGATTAAAGGCGTGCGCCACCACTACCTGGCTCATTGTTTAGTCTTAAGGATGACAACAACAGTTAAAAGGACAGAGATGTGTAAAAATTGATGGAAAAGATGGCATATGCCAATAATATCAGAACTTGGGAGGCTGCTACAGGAGGCAAAACTGAGGGAATTAGCAAAAACTTGTCTTTTAAAAGAAAATAAACATGACAAGAATATTTGATAATTTAGGGGAAGGGAAGGAACTGACCACAGACTAAAACAGACCTGAATCATAAAGAAAGTGAATTTAATAGAAAAGCAGTGGAGAACCAATGAAATATGTAATGCAAAGCAACTGTAGATTTGCAGTTTTAAAAGTTATCACTATTAGGACTGTCAAATACAGGAAAGAGTTAAAAGCAAAGCATTTGGAGAGATGACTTAGAAATTAAGAACACTTGCTCTTCCAGATTACCCAAATTCAGGTCCTAGTAGCACCACTTTGATAGCTCACAACGAACTGTAACTCCACTTCAGGGTATATGACGCTGCCTTTTGCCTTGGTGGGCATCTGCTCTGCATATATTGTACATATATACATGCAGACAAAAACACATAAAGATTCTCTGAGAATTTTATATAACTCAATAAATTTTACCTTAGATATTTTGGATGATTATTACGTCTTATTTGGTGTTGAAAGGCAGATCTTAGCATTGTATTTTCTTTTTTCGAGTCGGGTGGGACTATACATTCCTGTAGGAGACTGGATGTTAAGAGTAATATTTAGTTGAATATCAAATTTTTAAAATTTAGAGTAGTTTAAGATACTGTAAGGATGTCTGCATAGTATGCCTGGAGGCCAGGCGAGGGCACCAGATCTCATTATGCTCATTACAGATGGTTGTGAGCCACCATGTAGTTGCTGGGAATTGAACTCAGGACTGCAGGAAGAGCAAGTCAGTGAGTGCTCTTAACCTCTGAGCCATCTCTCCAGCCCCCAGTATGTAGACTTTGAAACAAGGGCTCTCTGACTCATTTAGGGGGAAAAAAAAATGTGCTTGAAGGCCAGACTTACAACCAAAAAGGTAGAAAAAATTTACTCCTGTTTAGAAACAACACGTAGGATAGGGCTGGAGGGGAGGCTCAGAAGGAAAGACATTTGCTCTTCAAGCCTGAAGACTTGAGTCCAATCCATGGAAAGGGAAGAAGGAAAGTGAAAACACAACTACTTCACAGTACCCTTCTGTCCTACGCATTGTGGCTTTCTTACCTCCTCCATCGCGCACAAGTTTGTGTATATGTATGCACATAAATCCAATTAAAAACAAAAGTGGAACACTAATGGAATCCCTCTGTCTTCTAAGTATGCTACCCTAATTTTGAGTAGCTGAAAAGTGCTTTTAGCTCAAATTTTACATTCATGTAACCCTCTTGTTATCAGCTAACTGGCTATTGATATTTTAGAGTTCATCTGAGTATACCATATTTTTGCAGACCTTTCTTTGGAGGCAGGGTTCCAACTGTAGCTCCACTTGGCCTGCCACCCGTTATGTAGAGCAGGCAAACCTAGAACTCAGATCCACACGACTTTGCTTCCTCCTGAGTGCTGGAATTGTCACATGCCTAGCTCTGCAGCCAGTTTTGCCTGTAGACATTCTCCTTAATTTACTAAAAGACTTAGCAAAGAATTATTAGGACTTCATGAAATTTTTTGTTAATAGGGAAGGCCAGCTTTGTTATTTAATGATCTATTAGTAACTCATAAGTTAATATCACATTTCTGTAATTTTAGGAAAATTGATAGTATGAACAGTTGAGAAAGTGGAGATAACTTTTTTTGAAGAAACAGCCACATTCATGTAAGAGATCTGAAAGATTTGAATTTAAGGAGAGAGTAGATAGGTGTCTTGGTAGAAGTTCCTTTTGTGGGAGGGTTTAGATATGGTTTCACTATGTAATCTTGGTTGGTCTGGAATTTGCTTTGCAGACCAGGCTGGCTGCAAAGCCTTAGAGATCTGTCTTTTAAAGTCATGCATTCATCCGCTTTTCTTACTCAATTTATGTAAACTTGATGTTTACTATATTGAAGATAAAAAAATATTTTAATGCTCAATTTAAAATGCCAACCAAGCCAAGTGTGTTAATATGTGTAACATTTTAATAGACGATAACCATAGATGTCTCCTATCTAGCTTATTTATTTATTTATTTTGGGGCGTGCCTTCGTTCACAAGTCCTCCGTAGCTTCTGAGTAAATGCTCCTTTGATTAAGATAGATTGAAGAGGGAAAGGGTAATCATATGGAAGAAACTCTGGCTTTTCCTCAAGTATTTGTAATGTTACCTAGAGTCTGTGGCTCTAGGTAACATTACATGTTAAGTGTAATTTAGGTAACATACACATGTTAAGTGTAATTTAGAAAATGTGAACTGTATGCAGGGCTATAGTTTGTTAATTTCAGATACTTTTTGTAAAGTCAGGAATGTTGACTCCTGCCATTACACATTGGTATTTTTAAATTACACCATTGCTTAAGGGATTTTTATACTTGGCTCCTTAATAGAAATGGTGTTGAGATGATGTTCATTGGTTTGCGCTTGGGAAAGTAACTTGCAACTTACTTTGTACAGTAAGATATTCCACTTGTACAAGCTGAGATTTGATGCTAGTGTTGTAGACCCTTAAATTTCAAAGCTGTGAATGTTATGTGGTGGAAGACAGGGTTTTACTGGATTACATGTTCTGTGAACTTTTGAGGTTGTTTGGTGTTTTTTTTTTTTTAATTCATTTTTTATTTTTTTTTAGATTGCTTAAATGTAAACAAGTGCTCTAAAATGAACACTGTTGTTTAGCATCTCTCCTTCCTTATCCCTACCCCATGCACCTTCCAGAACAGGCCTTCTGGTAAAAGAAGCACTGAGCCTATATATTCTGATACAGAATGTTGATTCCCTTGAGACAGCAGACATAATGCGGACTATTACTTTGAAAAGCACTGGTGGTTTAGACCCTAGTATCTATCTATTCCGCTGAGTGTCTGTTTATTATTAGCCTTAATCTTAGTATGTTTTTCTTGACCAGTCTCTCAACTGTTTATCGCTTCTTGGCTAATGTTAATCTCTGAGCAAACATTTAAAGGAGAATAGCTAAAACAAAAATACTTGACAGTTTCTGGATAGCTCGGGGTTGATGAACCAAGTACTTGGGTTTACCTGCCTTTTTTTTTTTTTTTTTTTAATCTTAGGCACCAGTTCCATGTAACCACTTTCCAAATTTCTCTAATTTCATCATGATTTCACATGGTCTATCTAGTATCTATACAGAATCAACTGAGAATTTTGAAAATTAGTTAAGAACT
This sequence comes from Alexandromys oeconomus, assembly GCA_963919705.1. Classification (NCBI taxonomy): domain Eukaryota; kingdom Metazoa; phylum Chordata; class Mammalia; order Rodentia; family Cricetidae; genus Alexandromys; species Alexandromys oeconomus. Next base: position 70,041,152 of record CAWTZB010000196.1, read on the forward strand.
ATACTGTTACCGTGTGTTCTCCATTAGACAAGATTCTTCTTAGTACTTAGCCTATGCCATGGATTTTAAAGGCAAACAAAATTCTCAACTTTTTGTTTGCCTTGAAAAACCTTTGGTTTCTTTTTCACTAAGTGACAGCACATAATGGTCAGCTGTCCTTTAACACTGTGTGCTTGCCATTTTCCTTCTGAGTTTAGAAGTAATGATTTCATGCCTTCATGTCAGTTGAGAACAGCATTACCCCTTGCCATGTCACTGGTTTTGCAGATAATGCTACTTAACCTTCTAAATTCAAGATATTAATAATCTCGTGCTCTTCCCATGCCTAATAAAGTAATACAATTATCTTTCTAGATACAAAGGTTTTAGTAGACATAGTATTCTAAAATATGTTTATATATATATATGTTTGCTATAAAACTCATTGAAGTTTTTAATATTTCATATCAAATGATTAAATGACATTTTGTAATTTTTAAAATTATTTTTAAGCCTTATGATTCTGCAGATGACTGGTCTGAACATATTAGCTCTTCTGGAAAAAAATATTACTACAATTGTCGCACAGAAGTTTCACAGTGGGAAAAACCAAAAGAGTGGCTTGAAAGGTATTTGCTTTTTAATCTGGTAGTACTCTTTTTCTGAAGGTCAGCATACTGTGGCATTAAACAATTTCTTTAGGTGCTACATAGTGAAACCATTTATTTCTTTAGTTTTGGTCATGGTCCCATTTCTGTGTTTTCTCTTCATGTAAAACAATTTCTTGAACATACAGGCAACCATCTATGAAGGGCTGTGAATGCTCAGTATATTTGATAAAATACTTAGTAATGTGTCATTTGACATTGAAATAGAAGTTTTTTATTAATTTTACTTGTTTGTTTAGAGGCAAAATTTGGTACTTAGCCTGGTCTAGAATTCTCTTGATTTGAAATCCTAATACTCCTGCCTTTATCTACCACACTTTCCTTCTGGACCCCCACCCCCACCTCCCCAACCCCCCACGCGCGCACTGGGTTTCTCTGTGTATCTTTGGCTGTCCTGGAACTTGTTCTGTAGGCCAGACTGGCTTCGAACCCACAGGTCTGCTTCTGCCTCCCAAGTGCTGGGTTTAAAGATGTGTGACAACATCTTTATATTTTAATAGAAGTCTTTATGTGAAAACTTTACTACAGTTTTTAGTAGAACTATTTTCAGGAATTTAGACTGGAGTTAGTATGAATAGCTGGTCGTTTTCTTTGAAAAACATTCATAGTTCTCTGTTTGCTGTATTTTATTTTGGAGACCAATTTCAACTGCAAACCATTTTCCCTTTTATTCCATGTACTGTTTCGTTGAACATTTGGTAAGAAAAGTTACTACAGAAACTCAAGTACTTCGTGTCATTTTTATTCATAAACTGATGTTTGATCTTTTCCTTCTAGAGAACAGAGACAAAAAGAAGCAAATAAGTTGGCAGTTAATAGTTTCCCAAAAGATAGGGATTACAGAAGAGAGGTGATGCAAGCAACAGCCACTAGTGGGTTCACCAGTGGGAGTAAGTGTTCTTTTGTTGTCTTTTTAACAGTATTTTTGATTTGTTGCTATTGTTTGTTTTAATCTACCAGTGCCATCTGCATGTAAATTGCCATGAAAATATTTGTGATTTCTGTTATCAACTTCTTTGATTATTTCCTGGAAAGGGAAACAGGTTCAGGGTGAATAGTGGTATATGTGGTTCTCATTAATACAGAATTGGGAAAGAGCAAGATTTTACTTTTCAAAGTAATAATAATTGAGTTCTAGCTATACAGATTGATACCAGTGCACTAGTGACATTTTGTTACCATTGAGAAGTTATCAATGTTAGATGGGCACAAATTTGGATTTTGTTTGACATAACAGTAATGCAAAAGCAAATTTTAAAACTTTTGTCATTTTCACTATAATGTTAGAAAATCACATCAGATAGTAACACTTTATTAGAAAATAAATTTCACAATTAATGTTTTGCCTGATTGTGTGCTGAGTGCACATGTAGTCTAGGCTATACTCTTGTTTATTTCAGTAGCTCATATGTTGTAATGTGTTTTCGGTGTATCCCTAATTTTATAATAATATTCCTGGGATATAACTTAATTTTCTGTATTTAGAAGTTATTTCCAGTGTGTTTAGAGATCTGTATAAATTGTGATCTGTGGCTTTACAGAAACATTAATATTTATTGCAGAAACTGTTCTTCAACCTGTATTTAAGGTACTTTGTATACAACTAATTTTCAATAAGGGGTATTTATTCTTTGATAGGAAAATTAGTTAGGGTTAACTTTTTAGTATAGCTACATTAAATCTTCAAAATATGAATAAAAGAACTAATTTAAAGTATTAAGTTAGAGAATTACAGTACATTTCATTTTGAGACATAAATCGTGGGTTTTAATCTTGTGTTGCTCTTTGTCTCAAACTGAACAAAAAGGAAGCTAAGTTTTTATCTTGGTTAATTAAATAGCATATAGTTTGTTGTCTCATGCAATTGATAGCCTGGCAGGGGGAGGGGGATCGTGTAGGAGTGACACACGTGGACTAGAAAAGAACTTTTAAAATCAAGACTTAAGGAAAATCTATTGTGCTTGTAAATCCTAGAATTAGAAGGTACTGAATTGGACCAACTGATTGTAACTACTTTTAGGCTGGTAGTTATCAAAAAGGAAAGACTATGTCTCCATTTCTGGCTGATTCTTATATGTGCCTTAACTGAGTCTATGTCCATGGGTCTGTAGCTAAAGTCATGGTAGTATATTTTGTTTTCTTATTTTTAAAGTTTGAAAGGTCTTTCTTCTCCAGGCTTAGAGTTTATAAATAAAGGTAAACTGGCTTGGACTGCATGGTTACTATTGCTGCTTGCCTTTTAATATTGCAGAACACACTTCTCCAGCACCTTCTAACTTTCATTTTTAATGATTTTCATTATTAATGCCTTTCCCTTTGGGAAATTTTGTGTTGGCTTTGATAAAGAATAAAAATGTACAATGGTAGCCTATTTAAACAAAAGTAATTCTTTGGGAAGAAAAAAATCCTTGCCACCACAGAACCAGAAATTCCATTGTGCCCTACTAACCACACCAAGAACAGGGAAGTTGGAGATGTACTAGACACCTGATTCCAAGGATGAAATGCCTACAATTCAGATCTTGAGCTTGAAGCCATTAGGGGCAAGAATTCAGTTAATAGATGTAGAGAAATAAGAATGGTACAGTATATTGAGAAAATAGTAATTTATTAGGGCCTTCCCTTTTGGAAATGTTATGAGGAAAACAGGCCCATAAAGTATAGTATAGTGTCTGCTTCCCCCCCAAGGTCAGGCATCTGGACAAGGTCTCCATTCCCTTGGAGACTTGAGGAAAGTTCCCCTTTGTAGAAGTCATTCTTCTCTCTGGCAAGAGGAACTTAGGGCCTTTTGTCAAGGTCAAGGCTAGCTTCCTCAACCCCTGATCTCAAGCCTCACCTCAGCTCACAAGTCCCTTGTCTTATGTCTAATCCTATGTGCAATTGTACAGAGTGTAGTCTAGGTGGGCCATGGTGGCACATGCCTTTAATCCCAGCAGTTGGAAGGCAAAGGCAGGAGTATCTCTGAGTTAGAAGCCAGCCTGGTCTACAGAGTTTCAGGAAGGCTCCAAAGCTACAGAGAAACCCTGTCTAGAAAACAAACATAAAACAAAAAAGTATAGGTTTTTTTGTTTTTTGTTTTTTTTTTGTTTTTTTTTTTTTTTTCAATTAAATGTGCTGACAGCCAATCTGATTTGCCCTCAGATCGTGTCCTGTCCGTGTCCTGTCCCATTACCACTCCCCTCCACACTTCCTCTTTGGTACCTGAACACCCTCCCTCCCCCTGCAGAGCAGGTCCTTGGCAGTAAACTCTAAGAAATAGTGATGAACGGGTTATTTTTTGTGTATGTATGTTTTTATATGCTGGCTTCGTGTTCATGATTTCAAAATAAGGCATGCTTATAATTTTAAGTTAGAAAGGCTTTTATATGGTGGTGCACAACTTTTAATCACTATACTAGGGAGACAGACACAGGTAGATCTGTATAAAAAAAGGTAGGCTGTTAAACTTTTAGTCTCTTGACCTAGGAATATTTTTGAGATACATGCTTTGTTTACTATTTTTTAAACTTTTAAGTAGTGGTTGAGAAAGAACTTCAGCTATATTAGGTTTCATTCATTTTTTTTCCTGTTTAATTTTTTCACTAACAAGGTGTTGTAGTAATAAAATCAGTATTCCGTTTAGTTACTTGACACTTGTCATTGTTCTGTGTGTGTGTGTGTTTGACATTTGAGTAGAATAGTGCTTAGAATGTGTTCCTTTCAAGAGATCAAGAGATGAAAGGAGTGGAAAGATTGTTTCATGCAGAGAGGTAGTAGAGTTTTTACCACAATCTGATTATTGAAAATTGGACTTCTGCACTTCTCTTCTTCTGGATTATTTCTTTCTGTACTTTATTTATTTCTATAAATTTAGAGCAACCTCAAATGAGATTTCTTACTGCTCTTGGGGGTATTTTGGATCTGGCCATTCTTTGTTAGAGAGATTGTCCTGTATTATAAATCAATACATGTTAGATTAGCTAGTCACACACCTTTCATCATGGTATTCAGAAAAGTCTGGAGAGCAGTGGTACTGATAGAGGCACGTCTGTAAATGCCTGCTGTCTTGTGATGGATGGGAGGAAGCTGTTGGTGCTCCATTTTCTTCAGCTCCTGTACTTGCTGTCTTTTTGAATCTTCTGAACATTTTGACCTTTGTATGTTTTGCTTTTAGTTATATAGAACTAAAAGGGGGATTTTTTTTTTTTTGGTAAAGAAAAATAAAAGTTACAGGTAATTAATGTTAATTTCTGATGAACGTGTCTCTGAGAGTTTCTGTTAGGTGCATTCTTTAAAGAAGAAACTAGAGTAAGATTCAAATAGTGTTTTGTTAGTACAAGATTGTAATTTACTGGGGTGTGTGTGTGTGCGCGCGCATGCATTATTTTGTATACCACTGTCATAAGTTCATCTGTTTGTTTCTGTTATTAGTGAGTTGTGTAACATACTGAATCTATATATTCAATAACTACAGAGTTGTTTTTTCTTTTTTTAATATAATTGAGGACCTTGAGTGTACTGTGGTAGTTTTATAGTGACAGTTTAAAATTGACTTGGGCTTGAGTCTTTTTTTTTTTTTTGTACCTTCTTGATCTGAAGATTTAGAAGAGCTCTAAATTAGGAACAAAAAACATATTCAACATTGGGCATCCTTTATGCAACTGTCAAAACCTGTCCCATCCTTTTAATCTTGGGGTGTTTCTTTTTTTGAATGTTTCTTTCTGATATGAGAGGTTTTTTGCTTTAGTAAGATTAATGATCTTTGTCTACATGCTTTTTAAAATTTTCCTCCTTTTGTATTTTGTGGGAGCACCATATCAGAATTTAAATAATTGGCAGAGTTTGAGCTATTTCTTAGACTTTGTGAGCTTAAATGCTTCTGGTATAGTTGCTGGTGATAAGCATGTTTCTGATTATGCTTACGTATGTTGGACTTCAGAATAGCATGTGAATGTGAAATATGGTTACTTTACCCTTGTCGGTGTTATTAAAAATATTTTACTGATTTATCTACCTATTGTGTAACATACACAATTCAATGTATGTTAAATCATCTTAAATCATTGGAAACCCTTAATAAAACACTTTAGAGTTCACATTAATAGCTTTAGTATTCCAAAAAAAAAAAAACCCTGATATTATTGATGCCAATGTTCTCTTCTAATTTAACCACTGGATAATTCTGTTAATTATATGAATCTATGATCCATATTTTTTTTTTTTTAAAAAAAGCTCTTGCCGTTTTATTTTTGGAAACAGTTTTTTGAGTAAAATGTTATAACTGTTTTAAAAGTTTTTGAAATAGTTTAACTTCAAAGAATCCATTAAACAATTTGACCTATTGATTCTGAGTATGGATTAATACTTTACAGTAGTTAAAACTTGCTGTATTGATATTTATGCCATTGTTAAAACTGCAGATACTAACTGGGCTTGCAGTTTTATGAAAAGGAACATAATTGCAGTTATGTTGCTCAATTAGCTGATGTTCATAACACAGGATTCTAACAGCATGTTTTTCTTCCCCCTTCTGTCATTCCAACATCTCTTTTTCGAACTGTGAACTACAGTGGAAGACAAGCATTCCAACGATGCCAGTAGTTTGCTCCCACAGAATATTTTGTCTCAAACAAGCAGACACAATGACAAAGACTACAGACTGCCAAGAGCAGAGACTCACAGTAGCTCTACGCCAGTACAGCACCCCATCAAACCAGTGGTTCATCCAACTGCTACCCCAAGCACTCTTCCTTCTAGTCCATTTACGCTTCAGTCTGATCACCAGCCAAAGAAATCATTTGATGCCAATGGAGCATCTACTTTATCAAAACTGCCTACACCCACAGCTTCTGTCCCTGCACAGAAAACAGAGAGAAAAGGTATGCTGTTATTACTAGATACTGCACGTTGAATTATAGTTTGTAATATTCTTTCCTTTGGCTCGAGTAAGATCTTAATTATAAATTCTTTTTCAGTCTTTTAGAGTGTTACTAGGCAGACTTAGGTCTAAAAATAGTCGTTTGGCTTTTCTTTTAATAATTCTCAAGACTCATTTTTTTTGGTCTCTGATACCCAAACCAAGTTAGTTAGTAGCACTTAGCAGTCAGTGGTTTTAATAACATATGGAATTCAGATGGCACAGTGCATTCCTTTTGCATTTAATATTTTTCAGGTTTTGTGGCTATTAAGTAGTTAGTTTGTGAGATATCTGTTTTCTCTTAAAGATATTTTAAAGCATGATTTTCCACTTCAAGGAGATACTGGCCTAGCAAACTATAGCATGAAGCAGAAAATAAAATGAATTAAACCTCACTACTATTAGACCTCAGATCTAAGAATTGGAAGGAAACATTGTAACCCAAACTGCCATCCTTTTTGCAATATCCTTAGCATGCTCAAAAGTTAAAGTTGTGGCAAGAGCTACTTGGGGGTGGTAGACACTACAAGCATTGTTAAAATGTCCCCTTTCATAAGGCTTTCATAATTCAAGCTTGCAGATCAGGATGTGGTTTTCACTCTCAGGGTAGTTGAAAGGAATCTGTAACCAATCCCAATTATATGTGTACTAGAAATTGTTGATTCAGATCAGGTTGATGTGTTTGTCTTTGTTAGCGTGCTATAGTAAATGATGTATAAGCAGGATCTTTGGTTTACTGATCTTTGGTGATGCTCTGGGCCTGGGCAAACAGTAAGACATTTGTGGTTTGTTGTATAAGGTAGGAAGTGGACACCTGAAATAGTGGTGATAAATATGGTAGAGTTGGAGAAACACCTGCACTGGCCACTGTTTTAAAATGTACTTGTAAAAAGAGAGAAGTGCGTGTGTGCATCTAATTAAAGAATCTCACAGTAGGTATAGATCTGTTTAATGGAGAACTAGCAGTTTGTGTTTGCTTGAGGGACAGAAGAATGGGGAAACCTGAGAAACTCCTCAGTGTTGCAGGAAATAATGGTGTTAGGGTGAACCAGTAGGTGACTGTGACCATTTCTTGGTTAGCTTGTCTTATCATACAAACAAACAAGAAGGAATAGACAAACGTTAGATATTCCAGCATATCATATTTATCTTGTAGCACCCAATGACCTTTCTTCTAGTTGTAATGTCCTTTCTAGAGTTGTGAAATCACAAAACAAGCAATGGACGTGAGTCCTTGTACTTTACTCTGGTCAAGGAAGCCTATATTAGATGAATTTCAATTAGCAAGTTTTTAATTTAGTAATTTAAAGGAATGACTTGTTTTAAGTTATTTTGCTAAGACAAAACAGGTATGGAAGCAGACCTGCTTGCCAGCTCATAGCACATTTAAGTCACATAGCTAATAATCTGGTTGAGAATGGAGCAAGTAGTCATTTATTAATATGCAGGGTGAGTTACTTAGTCTAAAATTCCTTATTTTGTTCTAGATGGCCCCAGAGTAAGTAAAATATGACAGAGCCCCCTAGACTTTGTTTAGTCATGAATGGCCTTTTGTTGTTGACAAAAAATGGACATTAATCGACTAATGTGGACCAACCTCAGCCCCTATTCCTTGTTTTAAAGTTCCTTTAAGGTTACGATCTTCATTTAAAAAAAAAATGGTTAGAAAGAGATAAACTGTTGAATATATTCTAGGTAATGTGGTAAAGTATGTTTTTTGTAATCATTTTAAATTTGTTTGCAAAATTTTGAAGTATGTTTAACTTGTACATTTTTGGTGACATTTTTGAAAAGTGTAACAAAAACAGCTTTGTAAAAAGAATAATAGAAAATAATTGCTCATAATGTGAGCATTGAATATTCCAAAAATGCTTGTTTATCTTTGCACAAATTGGTAAATTTCACTGTAGACATTTAATACAATTCTGTGACACATGCAAAAAAAAAACAAGATTGAGAGATAAATATCAAATTAGAATAATGTATTTGTATAGAATGTTGCAAATGTGTGAGTTTGTTCTTTTAGTGTGTCAATTTAAGAATACCTTTTTTAACTCATTTTGTGGGAGCTTTGCTAGGAATTGAAGGGGGGAACTCACACAATAAACACTCTCTCTGCCACTGAGCTATATTGACAGACATACTTTTAACTTGCCTGCAGATTTTCTCAGTTGAATGGAAGTAACAATCGCAAACTATTTGTGTATGGTTATACACATGTAGAAAAAGATATGTCCATGTCCATGTGTGTTGACAGCAGGTGCTGTTGTTACCTTACTGTTTTGTTTTTCTGCTATATATTGGTTCATGAAACAAACACTTGTACAAAATAAGAATATGATTCTTCATTGGATATAGCAGTACTTTGGAGTTCCTTGTGTCTGTTCTCTATTGTCAGAACACCACAGAGAATTAATTAGTATTACCTGATTCTTACAACCTTACTATATGCCAGAAGGGAGTTACTTGTCAGACTAGAAATGGAATACGTTCTGACTAGCTTTTTTTCTCCCAAGGGTAGTTTGGAAGAGTTATCAGTAGAACTCTTTTCACGTTTAAATGTAGGTAAGTTCCTCCCTCTTCTGACAAAAGTTGGAAGTACAAGTCAACAACTTACAAGTAAAAGCATAAATAAACTTTCTTGTAGAAATATATTTTAAAAGTGGAGCATGCCCTGCTTTATATTATAGTATATTTTATGTAACTTAAGCAATTATAAGCAGTCTATTAAGTAATAGCACTCAGAAGCAAACTTGTTTTTGCACCTTTTTTCGTTTGTTTTCAAGATAGGGCTTTTCTGTGTAGCCTTGACTGTCCCTGGACTAGGCTCTGGCCTTGAACTCAGATTTACCTGCCTCTGCCTTCTGAGTGCTGGCAGTAAAGGCCTGCCTAGCTTTGTCTGTCTGTCTGTCTGTCTGTCTGTCTGTCTGTCTCTCTCTCTCTCTCTCTCTCTCTCTCTCTCTCTCTCTTTTCCATTTATCAATCAGTCATCTATTTATTTATTTATTGGGCTACTCAGTCACTGGCTGCCCTACAATTTTCTTTGTCCACCAGCCTACCCTAAAACTCAGATCCACCTGACTCAGTTTCCTGGGATTAAGGATGTTCTCTACTCCTGTACTACATTCCACTTTATTTCTTTATGGTGATACGTACTAGTAACATTTTTTTTTCTGAGTTTCATTTATTTGGTATAAGGAATAATATTGCAGAATTTTTAAGTTCTTACATTTGAAAGCTCTTGAGTAGACACAGCAGCATTAGAACAAAACTGAAAACTTTCTACCTTTACCAACATTACCCTGCCTATCAAGGGAGCAAACTCTACAATGAAAGGAGAAAATAATGCCATAGGAATGTAAGTACTGATTTGATAATTCGTGTAGTAAATAAAATAGCATTTTTTTTCTCTCTGAAGAAAGTAAAAGAATGCTTTTTAAGGGACAGTATCTTAAAAAGTCTTAATTATAATTTGTACAAATTTTTAATGAATACAAATAAGTAATAGGTGTCCTAAATTAAACCACAGTAGATGACAACAGATTTTCCTAAAAATAAATTATCATTTCAATAACATTTCTTTTATTTGTCTATGAACCCAAGCCAGCAAAACTGGGAAGTAGGTGATAGGCAGTCTGCTAAACTTAGGATTTGAAAAATTATTTAAGGGCTTCTGAGCTGATAAGTTTATTAGCCTGTCACTGGGAAAGTAGCTGTGAAATCCATACATTAGAATGGTATTATTCCTAGTTCTTTGACCATCGAATTGGTTGTGAAAAGACTGATACTCAGCAAGCTTATGGTAATTGAAAGCACCCTGTTTAGTTCCTAGAATTAAATACAAGTATTTAAGATCATGTTAGTTAACAGTGCAATTCTTACGCAGTGGTTCTTGACCCTATGAACGTTTGACTTTATTTATGCAGCCTTATCAATCATAATATGTATATGATTTTTAAGTGTATACATAAAGTGATGCTTTAACAAATGTTCATAGTCTGTTGATTCATTGGGGTGTCTATTGATTGATTTGGGGGCGGGGGTTCTAAACCCAAGACAGAGTTTCTCCGTAGCTTTGAAGCCTGTCCTAGAACTAACTTTTGTAGACCAGCCTGGCCTCAAACTACAGAGATCTGCTTGTCTCTCCCTCTGGAGTGCTGGGATTAAAGGTGTGCACCACCACTATTGGACTTGTTTGATTTTTGAGACAGTGTTATAGCCCTGGCTGCCCTGGAACTCACTCTCTGTAGAACAGGGTGGCCTTGAACTCAGAATCACTTGCCTTTGTCTCAAGTGCTGGGATTAAAGGTGTGCACTACCACTGCCCAGCTCACCGGTTTTGAACTAAAATAAAGAGCAGTGCTTAGTTACTGTGTGTGTGTGTGTGTGTGTGTGTGTGTGTGTGTGTGTGTGTGTGTGTTATGGTTTCTCTGAAGGCACATATCTGAGAGCAGTTGCAGGCCATGAAGAAAATTTATCTTCACCTTTTCTAGATGTTATGAATTATATTCAGTGTGGCCAAGTTTAGTCTCCTTCAGAATTGTTAATGTTTCCGTTACTCTGTAAGCATCTAGTATATTGTTAGAATTAAGTTTTACCAATGTGATGTGTCTTGTTTTTCTGAATTGTTCCCCCTTTGTTTTGGTCTATTTAATAAAATCTAGTGGTATTTAGAAATTCTTTAAATCATTCTGGTTTGCTATTACTATGAAACCAGATCTCACTAATGTTGCCCATGCTGGCATGAACTTTGGAATGTTTCTTCTGCTTCATGTTCCCACTGAACACTCATAATTTTAAAGACACACATAGCCACACAAGTTAAATTGGACTAGTATTAGTCAGGCAGGGGGTATCTTGCCGGCTGTGTTCTTTTTCTCCAGGAATTGATAAAATCTTTATATTTCCAATTTGTTAAATCCTATAAAAAATATGCTATTGGTGCTTTGTTTTCAGGTGCATTGAATATACACATAGATAGAGATGGCGGCTTTCCAAACACGTTCATCTATCTTTTATTTTCAAATACTAGGTAATGGATAAATGATAAATAGTAATATAAAAATTTCTACCTCAGCTGGGCGGTGGTGGCGCACGCCTTTAATCTCAGCACTTGGGAGGCAGAGGCAGGTGGATCTCTTGTGAATTTTGAGGCCAGCCTGGTCTCCAAGAGCTAGTTCCAGGACAGCAGGGCTGTTACACAGAGAAACCCAGGAGAGAGAGAGAGAGAGAGAGAGAGAGAGAGAGAGAGAGAGAGAGAGAGAGAGAGAGAGAGAGAGAGAGAGAGAGAGAGAGAGAGAGAGAGAGATTGAGATTCTACCTCAGTAAATTATATATAATTTCCTGAGAATGAAATGCATCTTGTACTAAGTATGTAGCACATGGAAGATGATGCTATGATTGTGTTTAATTTCTGATGTTGACAATGTTTTGAACCTCATCTCCCTTTTATTTAGAATCTGCTCCAGGAGACAAATCAGTATCACATTCTTGCACAACTCCTTCCACATCTTCAGCCTCTGGCCAGAACCCCACATCTGCACCTCCAACTTCGTCTTCAACAGTACCTGTTTCTCCTGTGCCACAATCACCAATACCTCCTTTACTTCAGGACCCAAATCTTCTTAGACAGTTGCTTCCTGCTTTACAAGCCACACTACAGCTTAATAATTCTAATGTGGATATATCCAAAATAAATGAAGGTAAGGAGTCATAATAACAATTTTGAACATTAATATCTATATTATGCAAAGTTATTTATACACTCAGCAATTTATTATTTATTCTCAACAGCAATGATATTTGTTTTCTTTTCAAAATGTTAGGGTATGCTGCTTTAGTATTGATACCTCTCCAATGCCCCTGGTTGCAGTTAGCAGTGTTTGTGTACAATTTTTAAGTCTCCTAATACAACGGGCTTAGAAATTCTGAGAGGGGTTAAAAGTACTTGTACTTGTTTTTATTAGTGTTTCTGTTGTTTGTTTGATTACATTCATTTTAATCTGATTTTTCACTGTTTCTTAAGTATTTGGACCATCTCATAGAAGTCTGAGCAAAAAAAGAAACTAGTTTAAATTTAAGTGATTTATATTCATCCAGAAGGTAGATAAGTTTCACACTGGTTGGTTTTCTTGTTACTCTCAACTTCTTGATTTTTTTTTTTTTTTTTTTTTTTTTTGATTTATCCTGTAGGATACATGCTTCCCCCCCCCCGGTTTTTCAAGACAAGGTTTCTCTGTAGCTTTTGAGCCTGTCTTGGAACTAGCTCTGTGTAGACCAGTCTGGCCTTGAACTCACAGATATCCACCTGCCTCTGCCTCCTGAGTGCTGGGATTAAAGGTGTGCACCGCCACCACCTGGCATGATACATACTATTCTTTAGTTTGGTGGATAAAAAGCATTCTTAGGCATTAAAAGTACATAGTGTTCCTAAATGCCAGCTGTTTTGGTATCCAATTTTAGAACATGGTGACTATTGTTATGCAGGACTTGTTAGGTCAGCTTGTAGAAAAAAATAAGTCATGTGAAATAGCAGCCATTTCTTCAATTGATTGCCAATAATGTATGAAACACTAACTTACATAGGTTCCTACTGTTCTTGGCAGCTGAGTTGAGGTGACTGACTGACCTTTATTGTTTCCTGTTTTCTTCCTCCCGTCATTTCAAGTCCTTATGCCCATGTTTTTATGTGTGCCAGGCTTTTATTTTGAATATTTATGAAACCAGTTTGTCTTTTTTACTATTACTAGCATTTTCATGTTTCAGTTCAGTCACTAATGGCAGGTAAACTTCTTTATTTTGATGGGATTTTGAATATTTTTAAGTTCTTACAGCAGCTGTGACACAAGCTTCCCTGCAGTCTATCATCCACAAGTTTCTTACTGCTGGACCATCTGCCTTCAACATCACCTCTCTGATTTCTCAAGCTGCCCAGCTCTCTACACAAGGTATTCTTTATTTCTCTTAGGTCATTTATAAAATTCTTTCCTTTTTTTTTTTTTTTTTTTTTGAAATTAAGGGAAAGTTTGTTTTTGGTTTTTGGTTTGAGAAAGTACCAGTTAGAATTACGGTTTTGCTTTATTTTTGATAATGGGCTTGCTCCCAGCTATGTTTGTTTCCTTTTGTTTTATTTTTGGTCTTTACTTGTATTAATGTTTTTGTAATATACCAAATATGTAAGTTAAAATATAAATTATTTCTAATACATTTTACTCAAAAAGAAAGCTATACAATACCCTCAGCCTTTTCTAAAGTGTCTCATATACTTGAGGACTTGGAAGTTTGCCCTGAGTTGTTAGACAATTTTTGACTAGAGGATGCAGAAACCACTTTTGCATTTGAGTTAGTTTGTGTTCCTCGCCTCAAATGTATCCAAAAGGGAGATCCTGCAGCACAATGATGTCTGTCACAAGGTCCACAAAGCAAGACACAGCATGTTGAGGAATAGAAGTTTAACAGTAGAAGTCCACTTGGCTAGCCACATGCGACACGGGGTATTATTGACACTTCCTGAGCCTAAGTGGAGAATAATTTTTTTTTTAAAGATTTTATTTATTACATATACAATACAGTGTTCTGCCGCCATGTATGCCTGCATGCCGAAAGAGGGCACCAGATCTCATTTTAGATGGTTGTGAGCCACCATGTGGTTGCTGGGAATTGAACTCAGGACCCCTGGAAGAACAGTCAGTGTCCTTAACCTCTGAGCCATCTTTTTTTTTTTTATTGAGAATAATTATTAAGTAAGCATGATAAGGAGGCTGCTGTGTGAGAATAGGTCAGGCTTAGCTTTCCACGATGAGAAGGGACTTTGCCCTCTAGTGAGGCTTTGTTCCTTCAGTGAGGATATAAGATTCTGATAATCACTTGTGTCTTTGCAAAGAAAAGGTTGTTTGGGGTGATTGGTATTAATTACTCTATTCTCTCACAGCCCAGCCATCTAATCAGTCTCCAATGTCTCTGACGTCTGATGCTTCATCCCCAAGATCCTATGTGTCTCCAAGAATAAGCACACCTCAGACTAACACAGTCCCTATCAAACCTTTGATTAGTACTCCACCTGTTTCATCACAGCCAAAGGTAGGAATTATGGAAATGGTTGACTTGTAGAAATTCACATTTTAGAATCTACATTTCAGGAAATGGCCCTATGAGAATGAGTTAGTCATGGAATGAATAACTAGTAGGTGACATTAGATGGGTCATGCTGATGAGAAGACTTGAATCTGAATTGTACTGTGTGATTTATTTCTGATTATGTTGGTGGTTATGACATGGAATTCAGGTATGCAGGGTCTTTGGGAGAATCTTTAGCATTTATCAAATTTCTCTAGACTCTTTGTTGTTGGGTTTTGGGTTTTTTGTTTTTTTTTTTTTTCCTCCCAAAATTTCCTAAAAGTGAACCTCCTTATAAGAATTTGACAATGGTTAGCTTTTGCCAAGGAATCACATGCTGTTTTCTTCATTTAGTAAAATTAAATATTTGTGTAAGTCTAGTTTTTGTGGTGGAGTTAGAATTGAAAGTGAAGGTCCTTCTAAATACACAGAGCATTTTTTCCTAACATCACTGGCTGTATAAATACCTGCTTAGAACACAGTTTTAAAATATAACTGGAGTATAACTGGATTTTACTAATGTTACACTTATTTTGTTACTTACCACTCACATATTTGAATCTTGACCACAATTCCTAAGTCACTGCCAGTTCTTCTGACTCTGGTTTTGTTTGTTTTTTTTTTTGTTTTGTTTTTTGTTTCTCTTTATGTATTTTTGTGTAGAGGCTTGTTTATACACACATGGAGTCATCTTCAGTTGTTCACCTAATTATTGTCTTTTAGTTGAACTTAGAGATTATGACTAAGGCTAATGAGACTAGCCAATTTGATGTGGGAATCCTGCCTCTGCCTTTTGAGTGCTGGTTTTCTAGGTTGGCTGCTGTGCTAGACTGACATTTGCAAAGTTCTGGGGCTGTTAGTCTTTTATTGATATTTGTATAGCAAGGCCTTTCTCCACTGAGTCATCTCTCAACTTTTTTTTTAGGTATCCTGTCAGTTAGGGTTAGAGCTTTCTGTGTGTAAAAGTTGTGGGTTCATATCTTTTTTATTTTTCTTCATTTAATTGTTTTTACTGATAAAGGGAAGAAATTTTCAGAGAGAATTATTAAAACTTCATTTTCTTTGACCATGACATGTTAATATATATATTCTATCTATAGGGTAACATCTTTTGAACATTTCTCAAATTGAGTGCACACACACTATCAATGTATATTTGCAAATACATTTTGATAATCAGAATATCTGTATTCCAGTAATAAAATGCTTAATTTTTTAGGTGTCATAAAGAGAAATGCTATTGTATACTAGGAAATTACTGAATAATAGTTTTTTCTGTTGGGTTAATAATGTGCTCTGGTGATTTTTACTATAGAATGTTTTATAAAACAAACTATTCAAATTTTAATATTGGGAGCAAACTGATGACTAAGTTGTGAAAGAGTTACTGTTACTGAAGAGAGGTGGAAGTTTGGATCCTAGCACTCAGTATGGGTCGCTCCCAGACATCTAGCACCAGCTCTAAAAAAATCTAACCTACATGGGCAAATACACAAACAATTTTAATTTGACTTTGTAGAAATAGCTAATTTTAAGCTTATTGACTTGATGTGGGTGTAAATGTATTATTAAAAGCCAAAAAGCCAAACAAGCATCACCAATATTAATGTAGTGAACCAAAGTTGTGACAACTCTGTTAACTATTTTGTTTTGCTTAACCCTTTTTTTTACTATTTCCTGGGTTGGTTAAAGCCTGTCTTACAATTTTGACATTTTTAGGTTAGTACTCCAGTAGTTAAGCAAGGACCAGTGTCCCAATCGGCCACACAGCAGCCTGTAACTGCTGACAAGCAGCAGGGTCATGAGCCTGTCTCTCCTCGAAGTCTTCAGCGCTTAAGGTTAGTTGGTTTTTTTTAATGTGGCATTTTTGTGGTGTTTGAGCAAGATGTACATGATCAGACTTCACAGAAGAACTTATTGACAGGGTGGCTTTTCTGAAAGAGTTAAACCATCTAAAGACTGTACAGAAGTTATAATTGGAGTTATTATTTGAAGAAAATGGCTCTTTTAAAATTTATTTTGTGGAACTAAAATAAGTGATACTTAATGCATGGAAAGCACACGACTTCATGTTTGGTACTATATTTGCTTTATAGCCTACTCAAGTTTTGAGAGTGTTGATGAAGTAAAAAACGAAAGCCCTCACTTCCAAAGTTGGTGTGTTGCTCTTTCCTAATATCTTCAAATCTGACCTTTCTTATACAAATCATGTTTAATATTATTATATAGGATTGTATTATGTTTGCTCTTTTCTGTGTTTATTACAATACAGTTTCAAAATGAAATGTATTAAATTTTTTTACTTGATTTTTACTGTTTTTATTTCTTGATGTGAAGTGGCAAAATAATTGTGTTTTTTTGGAATTGGTTTTTTGAGACAGGATTTCTCTATTTAACAGCCCTGGCTGTCCTGGAACTCTCTTTGTAGCCCAGGCTGGTTTTGTACTCACAGAGATCTGCCTGCCTCTGCCTCTCAAGTGGTGGGAGAAAAGGTTTGCACCACTAGTCCCCAGCTTTGACTGGATATATATATATATATAGTTGTGTTCTAAGCAAGCATTTAAGAATTTATACATTCAAGCCGGGCAGTGGTGGCGCACGCCTTTAATCCCAGCAGAGGCAGGCAGATCTATGTGAGTTCAAGGCCCGCCTGGTCTACAAGAGCTAGTTCCAGGACAGGAACCAAAAGCTACAGAGAAACCCTGTCTCGAAAAATCAAAAAAAAAAAAAAAGAATGTATACATTCAAATGAGACTTGTTCCCTTCAAGTAATTGCCTTTGGAAGCTGGCTACTTTAGTAATGTTCCCGTTGGGAGAGTGTTGGGAAGCTCTCTTTAAACAACCTTAAAGGATAGTGTTATTTTAAATTTACCTTCAGTGATGAAAAATCTTTTTTGGGAGATTTACGTTTTGGAAATAGCTGAAATCCATTCAACACCAAATTGTCTGGTGCAGCAGATAGGAAATTATCTTGAGTGACTGAAATTTAGGTTTTCACCCATGTGTGCCCAAGCCATTCAGTTTTAAAGGAAGACAACTAATCTTTTTTGTGTGGCTTTTTTGGTCTCATTTTTATCAGTGTGCTCACTTGGAGTTCTTAAATTTTTATTTCACCCTCTGATTGAAGAATATTTTGATATTGAACAGATATACCTCACTTTAACTAGAAATTTATGAAGTATTTGCACGTGCCTTACATTTGTGACTATTGAAAGTTTGATATTTGCTTTGTTTGTTGTATCTGAAGTCAACTATTCTGTTTGCAGCTTGAATTTTAAATTTTATATAAACAGTAATGTTCCAAAGACTATTTTTTTTAGTTTATCAGCATAGTTAGAAAAAAACAAATTTTTATAAGAATTTGGACTTTTTTAAAATTAATACTGCAGCGGTTGGATTAATGAGCACCGATGACAATTGATAATTGAACAAGTTTAATAACAAAACCAGACTCACGAAACCAAGGTTCCAGCGGAGTATCGGCGGAAGCAAAAGGGGCGGAGCGAGCAAAGGGCGCCCCCCTTTATCAGTAAACATACGCCCGAGGGCAGCCCGCCCCCAAGGGGAGGGCTTATCCCTACATCTCCCTCTTTTTGTCTAAATAAGACAGAACTAACCTAAATACTACTATAAACAATAATAATAAATAATAGATATAACAAACAATATTGAGAATGAAAGTTTTGCCGGACATTCTATCTCAAGGAGTCTAAATAATGTAGAGAGTAATTACAATTATATAATCTTCAACTCCATCAAAGATCTGAGAAGGGAATAAATATTACTTAACAAATGAGAGATATCCAAAGCGTGCCATAAATGACAGAGACAACAGACTACCTGGGCAATCACCGAAAATCTCGTTCGCAATGTTGAGTCAACCAACTTTGGCTAAGGCCTAGCATAACTGACATACCATTATCAAATGTAAGGAATTTTCTTAGAATTATCCTACCCTGTCTTGGCAAGATAGGAAAATCCTGTTTCATATCTTTGTCAGTAGATGAGGTATGGGCTTTTCTTAACCCAAAGGCCAATTCTGCCAAGAAGACAAACTCCCAGTGGAGTGTCTTTGGTGTTCAACGTTCTCTCGGGAGTAGAGTGGTGTCGCCAGGAGTAATTGTGTCTCGGCACATAATTCTAGGTTAGCTTAAAGGCCATTTTCTACAGCTCTTTAAAGAGGCTGAAGATTATACTATCTATACTAAATATAATCTCTATGTATCTAGAATACCTTATTAACCTAAAAATAGACATTACCAACATAAAATTCTCAATACCTATCTAACTTGAAGACTAAAAGAATAAACAACTGTGCAATACATGAAGACAATGATCTTCATCTGTAAACAATGTCATTACATATCAAATGTAAACAATGTTATTACATCAGAGGTAGAAATGTACATTGTGATATGGTAGATGTATCAATACAATATAAGCATACTCTTATACAAAAATAGAGGTAGGAACACTCACATTCAATATTCAATATGTCAATATACAGGAAACAGTACCAATACAATTTTCTAAAAGCAGTAATCAATACAATATAAGCATACTCTTATACAAAAATAGAGGTAGGAACACTCACATTCAATATTCAATATGTCAATATACAGGAAACAGTACCAATACAATTTTCTAAAAGCAGTAACTCACAAATACCAATTATCCCATCAAACCAGTTAATCCCCCCCCTTTTTTTTTTTTCATATCCCTAATTCCATAAAACATCTCTCCATCCCCTCAACCCCAAACCAACCACTAAAAGATGTCCCTAACCCTGAGGGCAAACTCTGTTGGGAGAGGGGACGCCGTCCTCTAAGATTGCTTCAAGCTGACATGGGGGCGATGTTCTCCTTAGGGGCTCCTGTGAAAGCAAATGATGGTAAAATTCCCAAATTAACCTTTGGCCTAAGAAGATTATAACTAGTCCCTGAGCGCTTTGAGAAGGTCCGGCCAAAGTGTCGTCAAAAAATGTGCACCATTCGAAATTGTCTTGTGCAGTTGGTACCAAAAAATTATTAGCACGTAGAAAAGAGAAAAAAGAAAAAAAAATATATATATATATATTGATGACGTCATAAAAACCAGGTTGAGTTGATGTTGTGGGGCCCCATCTTCATCCTGGAAACTTTAAAAATTACTGTAGGGAAATTTGTTGCTTGTTATGGGAAATTTAGACACTAACAACAAGGACATATATTGACATATAAAGAAAGACACAGATACGAGGAAAAGCAAGAAAAAAATTTATCAAGTATATAACTATCCTCATTCTGTCCCATTTCATGGCTCCTGATATGAGACAGAACCTCTGAAATATCTCTTATCAACAGGCTTGGAATTGAAGAGGGACTGAGCCATAGTCCAACTCCAAAACCAGCTCTAAATATTTATAAAGAAGTGTTCAAAACAAAAAAAACATATATATATATATAAATATATAAAAAATCAATACTTACGGTATATAAAGAATGTTAGTTGATCCTTAGTGGGTCGTAACTATTATCCATCCATCAGTAATTAAATATTCAGGGTCCCTTAAATTCTTTGAAGATCAGTATTTTCCTGTGGAGATAAGAAAAGAACCCTGCCCCCAACCTATCTGTATTCCTTACCATCAGTATGCTCGCCATCCATGTGAATGAATTATTATTTATCTTTTTCAAATGGCTTTTCTTTTTTATACCGAACCTTTATTAGTTTTGACGATATCCACAATTGTTCCTCACATGTGGAGATAAGAGCAAAACCCCTTCCCCAACGCAGCACATCTCCTGGCTTCCATTGTGAGGTCAGCACATCCTTGAAATAAACTGGTTGATTTAGTTTAGTAGACTTTTCCATTATCCAATGTCTTTCCTAGTATTTAGAAATTACTTTGAAGCCAACTAGGCATTCAGTTGTATTCTCTTGCAGCAGCCAGAGAAGTCCATCACCTGGTCCAAATCATACTTCCAGTAGTAATGCATCAAATGCAGCAGTTGTACCACAGAATACATCTGCTCGGCCTGCGTGTTCATTAACACCTACACTAGCAGCACACTTCAATGATAATCTCATAAAACATGTTCAAGGGTGGCCTGCGGACCATGCAGAGAAACAGGTATGTCTCTCCCTTTCCTGTCTTCCCTCCTCCCCTCTTTGCTGTTTTTTCACTTCTCATTTTTTCTTCTGTGTGATGCTGGTCTGAAATTTACTATGTAAATGCAAAGCTTGCTTGGAACTTAATATCTTATCACTTATCTGGTAAGTGCTAGGATAATATGGATGGACTAAAACCATACCTAATCTGACTGAAACAATATATTTTTATTTTATTTTGGTTTTTCGAGACAGGGTTTCTCTGTACCTTTGGAGCCTGTCGTGGAACTAGCTCTTATAGACCAGGCTGGCCTCGAACTCACAGAGATCCCTTTGCCTCTGCCTCCCGAGTGCTGGGATTAAAGGCATGTGCTACCACTGCTCGGTTTAAACTGTATATTTTTAAGTACCCCAAAGGAAAAGCTAAAACACTTTGCACCACTGTAAAAACTTTGTGCTTATCACTTTGCACTTTTAGTATTAAGTTCTTAAATTTTTTTGTGCGTGTTCATTCCTTTAACTATAGGCATCAAGATTGCGTGAAGAAGCCCATAATATGGGAAGTGTTCACATGTCAGAAATATGTACTGAATTAAAAAATTTGAGATCTTTAGTTCGAGTATGTGAAATTCAAGCAACTTTGCGAGAGCAGAGGTAAGTTCTTTGCTGGTGCATGTGCGTTTGTGTTTGCATGTGTATTTTCCCATATGATGAATCACCTGCAATGGATTGAATGAGTTAAATAAGCATATTGTAAGCAAAAGTAAAAGAGGGAAGCCATAGGAAAGAAGAAATCAGGCAATGAGTTCCTGATTGAGAGACTTTCAGGCATTTCACTCCCATGAGATAAACTAAAGTCACCTCCCTACCAACTGTTCTTTGTTTTCCATTTTTCTGGTCAGTGGGTTGAAATAAACATGTTGATAGTTTAAACAGCACATGACAGCCAATATGTTTGTTGATGTGTGTGCGTGTTAACATACAGTTGCTTGCCACCTTGTATTTTTGAGGCAGTATCTCCTAGACCTTATAGGCAAGCTGGCCAGCAAACTCCAGAGATCCCCTGTTTCTGCAGTGCCAATACTGGGGTCACAGACACATGCCGCCACACCTGACTTTTTAACATGCATTCAGGGAATACAGACTAAGATTCTCATATTTTTGCAGCGAGTGCTTCTTTAACTGAATAATTTTTATAGCCCCTGAAATAATTGTCCTTGCAGGAATTATATATAGTGGTTTTTCTCCTGCCTGTATCTGCTGGAAGTAAAGACCCCACATCAGATGTCTAAAACTAATTAGGAGCAAATCCTGTAATTTTATTGGGACAGTAGTATCTGGGCAGGTTTTAAATTTCATTCATGGCTTCTCAGGTTTGAATTACAATAATAGAATCAGCATGGATAATTTATTTATCTACTATAATTTCATAGAAAATTCTTTCTAAAGTTTGGTAACTCCAGCTTCTAATTTTTTTTTTTAAGATTTATTTATTTATTATGTATACAGTGTTCTACCTGTGTGCATACTTGCACCCCAGAAGAGGGCACCAGATCTCATTACAGATGGTTGTGAGCCACCATGTGGTTGCTGGGTATTGAACTCAGGACCTCTGGGAGAACAGTCAGTGTTCTTAACCGCTGAGCCATCTCTCCAGCCCTCTAATTTTTTTTTTAACACTTGTTAAGCTTCACCTTTTCACTTACTTAAGAAAGCATTTAGTAAATTGTCAATGTCATGTGGGAGGTTGCAGGATCTCTGTGTAGTGGGACTGCCAGCATCATGCCTGTATTGTATTATGTAGTAAATAATGGCTTGAATACAACCATTGCAATAACGAAAAGTCAGTCTGATACTTAAGGGGACAAAGTGATTAAATAGTTGGGGTATAGATACCATATGTGCAGCTTATATGTAACATACTGTACAAGATGATGCTTCGCATCCTAGGGCAGGAGAGGACAAGAAGGACATACTCATTCAGCTAAGAAGAATGCAGTTTGACCTAAGGAATCATTCACTTTCTGAGCTTTTCAAATTTAAGATGAACACACGTCCTTGTTGGTGTCTGTAACCCTAAGAAAAGGGTAGCTGGTGAGTGTAGAATGACCTAGATGAGATAAGCGTGCAAACAGGAAGTTGATTGGAAGAAACACACCATTGTCTATTTCAGGAGGTTGAGGTTCACATGGTTTTAGGTCAGACATAGGCATTATAAAAATCAAATTGAGATCTTTATGATCTGTAATTGTATCATTTTCTAGAAGCATTTTTAATATTTAGTCTACCTGCTGAGTGCTATGGTGCCTCATAGTCTCTTTATTTGGAGTTTTTCTCTTAGGTTTATAACTCTGATTTCTTGGTTTAAAACTGCTTCAGAAGGAATCATTACATTAAAAATGAGATGTTTATGGCAGCTAATAGAAATGTCCCTCTTGATTTAAGGTTAGCTGTAGATTGCATGGTTAAGTTGGCTCAGTTAAAATCTGAGATTGCCGTTTATATTTTTAGATCCGTTGGGAATAGACATATATTTTCTAGCCAAGATACAGTGTTTTTGCAAACTTAGAACTTTCCCCTGTGCTTATACTACTTATCTGATATTTCATGTAGATAAAATTAGGTAGCATGGGTATATTTGAAATGATAGATTTTATATTTGGCATACGTTTTATTTACATCTGTTAGTAATTATTATAGACTTGTCTGTTTAGTTCTAACCTTAATAATATGAGCAAGAATAAATGAAATACAGCTTTATCTCAGTTACTACCTACCTACCTCTTTGCTTGTACTACATACAAATTTCAAATCATTCTGTGTATATGAAGTAAATATTGAAATTAATGCTAGGAAATTAAGAAATTTTCCAGCTTACGTTTCCAGTATTTTAATGTATGATTTGTTAAGTGCTCTTAACTGTAAGCTAAGACTTTAATCATTCAATGTTAGTATTCATTTTATAGTTTTCTGTAACATACAGATCTTAATATGTTTTTATATTTCAGGATACTGTTTTTGAGACAACAAATAAAGGAACTCGAAAAGCTAAAAAATCAGAATTCCTTCATGGTTTGAAGATGTGAATAATTGCACATGATATCCTGTAGGAACTGTAAATCTCTTGCCCAGTCATAACGTTTTGAGCTGCATTAAGTGGACCGTTAAGCTGGGCAAATGAAATAACAAGGGGATGGGGATCTGTGAGAGTCAATTCAGGGGAAAGATACAAGATTGATTTGTAAAACCCTTGAAATGTAGATTTCTTGTAGATGTATCTTCACGTTGTAAATATGTTTTGTAGAGTGAAGCCATGGGAAGCCATGTGTAACAGAGCTTAGACATCCAAAACTAATCAATGCTGAGGTGGCTAAATACCTAGCCTTTTACATGAGAACCTGTCTGCAAAATTAGCTTTTTTAAAAAAAGAAAAAATCTGGGGGGTTAATTTATCATTCAGAAATCTTGCATTTTCAAAAATCCAGTGCAAGCGCCAGGCGATCTGTGTCTAAGGATACAATTTTGAGCAGTGTACAAATATCATGAGACAACTGTTCCACACTTGGACCTGATCAGGAGCAGTGCTGCTCATTTGTTTTGCAAAGAAATGTTTTCGTTTCCTGTATGTTCCATTCCCTCTAAAGTTCTTGGCCTGATTTTATCCATTTTTTAAGGTGCCCCTTCTCTTTTCTTAGGGCACTGTTGCTGTGGCACTTTTCTATAACCTTCTCATTCCTGTGTACAGTAGCTGGAAGTTGCAGTGATTGAGCATAACCCACATGTTTGTATAAATTATTGAAATCCATTTGCACCCTGTAAGAATGGACTTAAAAGTACTGCTGGGCAAGTGTGCTGAAAGTACATTGACGGCTGAGACATAAGGAAGTGGCCCAATGAACGTGGTTGTGGGAGGGGAAAAGGAAGCAAAGCTAGTCAGATGTGAATTGTATCTGTTGTAATAAACATGTTTAAACAAATAAATTTTGTTACTTTCTTTTCCTTCGGTCAGTGCATATTAGAATTTGGACTACATGGGGAACCTTTATCATAACTATTCTTGTTGAATATTTATATCTTAATACAGTTATTCCTAAAAGGAAGGTTTTGTTTAAATCATATTAACAATAAATTGTGGAAAATATGTTTAATGAATGTGAAATTCAACAAGAATGATGAAGTCACTTCCCAGGTGGTATCATTTGTTCAAGCTGATTTACTGTCTTGCTATTATGACATTTCATTTTGAAGGATGTTTGCGTTGTAGTTAACTCTTCCAAGTCTGGTGCTGACTGCTTTTTCTTAGCCATCACAAAATGCTCAGTTTGTATAATTGGAGTTTCCTGCTGTTACACAGAAATGGTGGGAAAGCTCAGCTTTGTATATTGTTTCCTAAAGTATTTTAAAGTAAAAAAAAATTGCTACTATAAAACTACCTTGCCCCCCCCCCCCGTTTGCTGAAAAATGTTAGTCACATGGCCTTAGCATGACACTGCCAGTGTTGTTATACCAAATCACAGAAGCTTTTGTATTCAGACAAGTCTTTTAAACTCAAAATTGTAACTTCTGACTTAAGAGGGTTTTCTGTTTGTTTGCCATTGTTGGTACGCTGTGTGCTTCCAGATCTATCATCATCAAGGGCTGAATTTTGTTTTGCTCCAAAATCAATGTTGACTTTCTGAAATACTTCTAAAAATTACTTTTGTGCTTTGACTAGATTCATTTAATTATATTTAAGCTACGGGAAGTAATATTGAAACTCTGACTTTACCAGCAAATCTTGAAAGTATTGGTGTTTGCTAACAAACATGCTATGGTGTGGTGGAGAGGAGGGATACTTTACCTTAGAAGCTAACTTCCTCTTGTTACAAGTACTTTTTAAATATCAAGAAGAGAGCATTGTCAGGAGTTACAATGAAATGTTCATACCTGTGGAGTTTTTACCATCTGCTGAATTGTGCGCATATGTGTAAATAGAGTCCTGAAGAACTATGTCAAGCTGAGACCCAGAATTTGCTTTTGTGGTCAGGTATAGCTTAACTTGTGAGTTGCATAAATGATTTTTGTTGTCAGTACTCCCTTTATTATGTCACTTTATTCCTGTTTGCTTTAAAAATTTACAGCCTTTAGTGGGTTAGTTAAGTATATTAGAAAAAAAATGCTTAATTTTCAGTTTCTTGTAGAAATACTTTGTAATTGTTCCAATTGCATTTTTGTAGTAAAATATTGAACTTTAATACACATGCTTTGCCTGGCTCCTTCTGAGGTGACTAAGGCATAGCTGTTAGAGCAGGTGCAGTATATCCCGGGTTATCCTTAGTTGCCATCAATTTGAACATGTAACCTGGTCTAAAGAATTTGAAAACTAGAAATTCTGGATAGCTCTAGAAGACATTCCTCCTCCCCCTACCACCCATTTAAAAAGTAAATATTTAAACTTTGTAGCTACTGTCACCACATGGATGATGATAAAGCTTTTAGAAAATCATCCTCTGAAGAGAACTGGCATCTCTGCTTATTTTTTTTTTCTATTTAGTCTTACCTTGGTTTCGAAACTTGGGGCTGTAAATTTAAAAGTAATATGTAAGCACACAGAATACGCCATACTCACTTTTTTTAAAGGAAGATGATCTTTTTTTTTTTTTAAAGAGTCCCTAAATGCGTGAGTTTTGTTTGTTTCATGCTTGTTTGTAAAATAATCTTAGGGAAGAGAGGCTTTTCAAAAAAAAAAAGCAAATGAGTTTGCTTTTTCTATTCCATGTTGTGTTTATCAATACCTTAGCTCTACGGGGATGTGCAGGAAAGACTATTTACTCTGCCTACCAGAGTCTTGCAGTTCCTACTTCAAGCTACTGTAATTAGGTGCTGGGTTTAAGTATCCAGATTTCTTTTCAACACCTGTAAATATGGCTTTATTCTTGTATTTGTACAGAAGTATACAAAATGATGCTAAAAAGTAATAAAAATGTTTTGACTCTATTGTGCAGTTATTTCAGAAATGTGTGGAAACACTCTTCAGGGTAAAATCGTGTTTTTTAGGAAACTTAAAATACTTGTACTAGGTAGCTACTTAAAATGTCAGTAGTTGTGTTTCGGTGCTCTTTCAATGATCTGAGTGAAAATTCCAAGACATCTAGGTATTCAGGTCTGGACCTGTGTTCACACTGTGTGTGTGAGTCCCAAGACTCAGAACAACCCCCTCTCCCAAAAGTGCAAATCTGGGTTGATTTTGAGATTCAGGCCCTGATGTGCTTTGCTGTCTGCTCCTGATCCCTGAACTTTGGTTGGGTAGGGGTGGGGGTTTCTACATGCGGCTTGCCTAGATGATCTCTTGAATGGACTCAATACATTCAGATTTCCTTTGCACTGAACTGAGTTCCTGGTGACAGTCAGTGTCTACATTTGCCTTGATGAGGTGAGTACATGGGAAAGACTTGTTCTTTAGGTTTTTTTCTCTGTTGTTGTTGAAGACTCTAGTCTTATCGTTTTGTTCCTTGCCATGCATAGCCTATCCTCCAGCTTTTTGCCTTTCAAAATATATTTGATGCCACTCAGAAGTGACCACAGCAATCTACTCTACTGTCATACACGAGTACATCCTAACCTTTCTGCTTTAGGTTCTCATAGTTGCTACTCATTCTACGTCCATATACATCACACTGCCTGTTAATCTGTACCTTTGCCTGGCTGGGAGGTAAACTACACCATTTGTATAGAGAATCTGACAGACCTACAGCTCAGTTTAGTCTGAAGCATTGTGTCTGGATTTCTCCTCAAGCTTTGGAAGAACTCAATTCCCAACTTCCACATTGCAGGCCATACCCACTAGAAGTAGGAAATCTTGCTGCCTGTTTATTGACTTCCAAAGAGCACTGCATACAATATGTCTTAAGTACTTAATATTTCCTTAATGCTGAGCTGTCACAAGGCTTTGGAGGGAACCAGAATTTAAAACTTACAAATTGTTTCTTTTATGCTTTCATTTTGAGCACTTGTGATGTGGCAGGAAAAGAACAGCAAAAAAAGAGGACATGGGAGAAGATGATGGCTACAGGTTTCTCTAGATGTCTCCAATAGATCGTACACCTTTGCTTAGACTATTCCTCATTTACCCAACTAGATACTTACAACATTTTAGCACAAAAACAGTGCCCATTTTAAAAATGTACCACCATATATTTACTAGCAAATGCTTGCAATGTGAGAATTACCCAACCTTGGAAGTAGGTCTGAATGATTGATTGGGTACCTGATGTAGACTGAGAATCAACTGATAGAAACCGTGTGTGTGTGTGTGTGTGTGTGTGTGTGTGTGTGTGTGTGTGTGTATAGGATATAAGGGCAATGGTTTTTATTAGCGTGCATTGTTTCCATTCTCTGGAGGAACATGAATGCTAAACAAACGCCTTGAGGGTGAAGTGAGTCTTTGAAATGTTTTCCCTGTAGTACTCAATGTTTTGTGAAATATTTAAAATTCATTCTTAGGGTAAACCACATCATGGACAGTTCTTCCACAAAGGATGTTTAAAAGTGCCACCTTTGACAATATTTTGTGCAACAGCTTTTTGAAATAATTCATAGTTTATCCAATCTATAATTTATTTTTCAATGAATGAAATCTTAGTGGCTTAGACACAGATACCTTAGAAAAAATATTTGAAGAGAATTTTAACTTGGGGATTATGAGTTGCTCCTGAAAAATTATAAAGTGATTCTATTAATTACCTAGGATATAAGATAAATGTTACAGAAAGTTCAATCAAAGAAAGTACAAATCAGGAGAAATCAATTACAAACTCAGTATTTTCAAAAATTGCTAGGAGAGATTAAATGGCTATGGCCCAAAATTGGGTTAACTACTCAAGAGCTAAGTAATTTATTTTAAACCTTACAAGGTAATAAAGATTTAAATAGCCTGAGAAAATAAACAGCTGAGGGTAAGAGAGAATTGGCTCTTGTAGTAAAGAAATAAGATGCACATCTGGATTGGTTAGATCCAGACCTTGACTGTATCCCAGTTGCTCTTCTCATTCTACAGGAATACTTAGCAGAGAGAAGATAATATCTTTGAATAAATAAAAACCTATTTAGAAAAAAGATTTTGAATTGATTCTAAAATTAGCAAGCAGCTGAAACTTTAGCACCATTTACTAATGTTGAAATTGCCTCATTATGAGCAGGATAAGAGTGCTGGCAAAGAGCTTAAAGTAATTTTTTAGGGAAAGATTAGCAACAAATATCCCCAAAGCAGGAGACTTAAGTTTATAAAAAGAACTAATTGGATTCTCTATCATATTGCGAAAGGAGCACCAATTTTTTACATTCTGTACTGATGAAAAATCAGGAAAGAGGTTAAGTAAAATGACTGAAAGCCCTTTGATTCATTTCAAAAATCAGAACTATATGCTATTCTCATGGTATTATTAAATTTTTCAGAACATACGCACTTACTCTCAATATGCAGTTATTTTACATATTAAAACTACTAAACTTATTCCAAATGATTCAGTATTAACTTTGTTCATTTACAATAAATAATTAGAAGTAGAAATAACCCCTTGTATATAACTTCCCATAGAAATCTACCAGGCCTGCTAGCACAAGGCAATAATTAAATTGATCGGCTATTGGTAAAAAGTGTACTAGAAGTCTCAGAATTTCATAAGAAACACTATGTTAGTAGCAAGGGTTTAAGGAAAGGTTTTTTTTTCTGTCACTTTGCAACAAGCCAAATTTTTAAAAAATGTCATAATTGTGCTTTGTACAATTATCCAGATGTAACCCAAAAGGTACTCAAAGAAATGAAATTTGAAAGATACATGTACTTCATTTTCAAATTTGGAAAATAAAGTGTGCACCATACCATAGGCACGTACTCAGAATTTCAATGAGCAACTGCTTTAGTTCTGAAAAGGATAATTCTTTAATTACACAATTACTAGAAGTTATGGACATTATGGGGCTATCTGTACAAATTGAGACTGACAGTGTTCCACCAATATCTCTAGTAAAATGAAATAGTTTTTGTGTATTACATAAAGCATATTACAGGTAAAAAGATAGGCTTAATAAACGGGCAATAAGGACCCCGATATAGACTACACAGTGCTTTATTGACTTTAATTTTTGTAAATGCTAATGAGAAAGAAAGGTCAGCTGCAGGGAGGCATTGGGTAGTAGAAAAAATGCTGAATTAAAAGTCTGCATATTTTTAAAATGTATTAACCTCAGAATGGAAACCCAGGATATGTGTTATGTAGGGAAAGAGGTTTTACTTTTGTTTTTACAGGAGAAAAATAGCTATGGATACCATCAAGATTGATACGATTCAAACAAGAGAGCCCCCTTGATTAAGGAGAGAGGTACTAGTTCATTAAACAGCCTGGCCATTCAATCCAATTAACTTATAATGCCTTTGTTCGGGTATGAAAATAATTTATTAAGAGACAATACTTTTCTGTTGGAAAAAAAAAGCATTTTGCCTTAAAAATATTACCTGCCAAAAAAAGTAACACACCAAAGTTAAGGTAGGGAAGCATTTTTTTTTCTCCAGATTAAAAGCATACAACAGATATCTGGAGTCTATTGGACAAATGAGACATCTGAAGAAGGTTGAATCATCAAGAGAAAATGCCACATGCAAATGAGTAAATTGGCTTAATGATATAGCACACCTCTAAAAGGATAGAATTTCATAAATCTTCCCAACTGCTTATTATTTCTGCTCTGTACAAACAAAAAACAAATGGTCTTATTTTAGCTCCAGTTCAATTAAAAAGTAAAGCTGACTTTAAAGTTGGAGTGTGACTCTCTTCTTTTCTAAAGCCAAGGATGCTTGTTAAAGAAAAATACAAGATCTCTGTGTCATGTCAGAAGGTCTACCTCATATGGAACAGAAGAAAAATCAAAATTAAGGGACTGTTCTATTGCCATAAATAGCATAATCTTTTGGCTTACTTTGACTCTTTAGAACTTTTCTGTAGGTGAAATTACCTGGCGCAAGTGAAAAGAAACAACAGAACACGCAACAAACCCACATAGGAGTTTATTAGAGGGGGTGTATACAGGCCTGGGGAAGTCAGTGTGCAGAGAAAGATAAAGGAAGATGGCACATTCAGCTTTAAAAGCTGCCTAGCACATGTGCGCAAGTGGTTGATGTGGGTACGTCATATGCAAATGATGGCACACGAATGCGCTCAAGGGCTTAGCTGAGTCATACATGGATGATGTAATCTATGCCACACCTGGGTCATACGTGGCCCTTTAACCTCCCCTGGGGCCATTAGGCACTTCTGCCTGAGGCATGTCTGCACAGGTATGGCCCCTAGAATCTGAAAGTATCAGCTGTATGTGACTGAAATCATTACATTCCACCTTTTTATAAAATTTGGTAGAGCTTAGGGTCTTTAATGGGTGGGAATGGGGTGTCATAAGGTCTCATCACTGCTTCCTGCTGATTTTGTGGGCTTCGGAGAGTTGGTTGATTTGTGTTTTTTGGGTGCTCTGTGGAACTGGCTGCTTGGATCTCGCAAGATGCTGGAAAGGCAGAAAATTATGTCTGGAAAAAAAGGAAGAGTCCCAAGATGGAAGATAGAGGGGTTTTTTTTGGGGGGGGGGTGGAGGAGGGAATTTCCCAGGGGTTCTCGAGACCGGGAATGATAAGGGAAGAATTAAATGAAACTTATTTTGCATGAGTCTGGTCTGTTTAGATAGGTCCAATTGGCTCCTTGGAGCTTATGAAACAATATTTGAAAATAAATCAATTTTAGACATTTAAAACATGATTATGATGGAATAAAAGATGGTGAGAAGGAAGGGGGAATTATTAGAAAGGGGAATTATTAGACCCTTTAATGTTTTACCTGAAGCAAATCTAAGGCACTTCTCTTTAGCATCATGGTATTACCTTAACATCCAAGAGACACTGCTGCAGTCAGTGATAAACCTGTTATATTAAAAGTCTTTTGTGAATTTTTGGAGTTTGGGGCTGTGAATGTCCCCAAACTCGTTGTTTCTTACCACCTGGGCTTTTGGCAATCCTGTACCTCTGGCTCTGTGTTTAATGATGGTCCCTGTAATAACAGCTGAGTGGTTCACTGGAAATTTAAGCATGACATTGGAGATATAAAGAAGTTCGTAAAACAGGAGAAAGGAAAACGGAGAGTAATGGCAAATTTTTGGCACAGAAAAATTGAGTACAGTGATGAGACTTCTATTTTTCTGGAACTGGAGAAAAAGTGACTGATCTTTTTGTCCTCTGGGATTTAAGGGAGCAGAACCCTGTTTTAGTTATATACGAGGGATTATCTTGAGCTGGAAGAGTAAAAGGTTTAAGGTGAGACAAGTGGATCCAATAAGAGAGTCCCTCGAGCTTCAATTTTGTAGGAATTACAAGAATTACTTTAAAGGGGCCCTGCCATTTAGGGGAAAGGAGTGAGGGGCATTGGTCTGGGGGAGAGAATAGTACCTCATCTCCTATTTTAATCAGCAGTGGACATGGATTGGCATATAAGAGGTACTGGGCAGGTTGTCGTGACTAAAAATGAATGAGTGAGATAAGTACCCCTAAAACCACAGTTAAGTAGTGGAGTCTGCTGAGGTAGATAAGGCTGTCCCCATACCCCAACAGCAGGGAAACAAAGGAGAGGTAGGCCCCCAGAATTCCCTCAGTACTGAGTATGTGGCTCCAGCATCCAAGAGAAAGGAGATGGGCTGCCCTGATATCGTAATGTTTACCCATGGCTCCCAGTTACAGATGACAAGTTATGGTCAGGTCAAAGGAGCTCAGTCAGCCTCTCTTGTCCATGGCCAGACCTAGAAGGTCAACTTGGGAATTTTCTGGGTTTGAGGTCTCTATGTCACTATGTGCACAAAGACAATCCACTGCCCAAATTCCTTCCCTATGGCATCTTGGCCAAGGTTTTGTGGGATCAAGATGAAGATTAGGGCATGCTTGGGCCCAGTGACCAGTTCTACCACATTTGAAACATGGGCATGGCCGTTCTTGAGCCCTGGGGGCAAAAAAAGCAGCACAAACAGCACGGATCAGGTGGTCTGTCATGGTGTCTAGCGCATGACAATGATTATGGGCTTTGTAATTCCTGGCATGACACACCTTAAAGCCAACTCTGAGACTTCTGCCTGGAGGTCAAGGGGCCTTTTTCTAAATGTCTAAGTTTAGCCTTAATGTCAGGGTAGCACTGAGGAAAAAAAAATGAGTCATGCCTTCCATGCTTTCTGGATCTAAGTTAGTATATTGTGACAGGGCTTTAGTGAGGGGTTTCAAAAATGCAGGAGTTTTCTTCATATGTTGAATGACCTCTGAGTGCTTATTATAGTTTACTGGCTTGAGGGCAGCTTTATGGAGATCTGCCAGGAGGCAAGTCAAAAACCAGTCCCTAGCTAATCCCAACTGGAGTGTAATAGTCCCAGTGAAGTTCTTGCTCGGGGACCGTCTCTGCCCCCCAAGGGTGTGTTGCATGCTTGGTGAATATCATCTGCATGTAGTCTGGTCTCACAAACACGCCTGCACCCTTCAGGAAGTAGATTATTAGATAGGATCATGTAGATATTATGAAAGGTGGGATTATAAGACTGGGTAATATATTGGTATTGCTTCATAAATGTAGAATTAGACATATAGGACCCCAGTTTTTTTTCTATATGGGAGAGTTCTGAGAGGGAGGAAAGAACATGTACCCTAATCAGTCCATCTATGCTGGCCACCTCTCACAATGGGAGAACTGCAGCCAACTTGACTTGGTCAAGATTGGGATCCATAGCAACATGTGAGCGTGTGAGAGGTGTAAAGTGGGTTCCAGAACTGGGCAGCTGCCAGGCACTGGAGAGGAAGAATGATCCATCGGGGCTGATAGAGTAGTTAGTAGGGGGAGAGAGAGCTGAAGAGTGAGAGGAAGGAAGTGGCAAGGGGTAGAAGCTGATGGGATGGTGGTAGGAGCTAAAAAAAAAAAAAAAAAAAAAAAAAAAAAAAACAGGGGTAGGGACTGGAGGAACGGGGGTAAGAGTTGAAGGAACAGGGGTAGCTATCCCCTGAGGTTGGAAATTCAGGGGTTTGTTAGCTGGGTCCAGAGCAGAAGTGGAGATTCTTCCAGTTCAGATGGCATAGCCAGGAATATGTGAGCAGGTGAGAAACTTGCAAGGACAGAGGGTTTAGGCTTAAATCTTAGATAGCAAAAGGCTTGGATGTAAGGAAACTCCTTTTATTTGCCTGTGTGCTGACAGTAGTTAGAGAGCTCCTGTAAAATATTGTGATCAAAAGTGCCATTAGGGGCAATTTTAGATTGTTATCTAATTGTAATGTTTGGATAGGGGTTTGTCAATCCTGTTGATTTTCTCAAAGAACCAGCTCTTTGTTTCATTGATTTTTTTTTGCATTGTTTTCCATGTTTCTATTTTGTGGATTTCAGCCCTCCATTTGATTTTTTTCAGTCTTCTACTCCTCCTGGGTGAGTCTGCTTCTTTTTTTCTGGAGCTTTCAGGTAGGCTGTTATGTCTCTAATGTGAGCTTTCTCCATTTTTTTAATGTGGGCACTTAATGCTATGAACTTTCCTCTTAGCACTGCTTTCATAGTGTCCCATAGGTTTGGGTATGTTGTTTCTTTATTTTCGTTGAATTCAAGAAAGACTTTAATTTCTTTTTAAAATTTTTTTTTCCTTTACCCAGGGGTGGTTCAGTAGTTGACTGTTCAGTTTCCATGAGTTTGTAGGCTTTCTGGGGGTTGAATTGTTGTTGAATTCTAACTTTATTCCATGGTGATCTGATAGTCTACAGGCAGTTACTACAATTTCTTTGTATCTGTGGATGTTTCCTTTGTTACTGATTACATGATCAATTTTTGAGAAGTTTGCATGAGGTGCTGAGAAGAATGTATATTCTTTTCTGTTTGGGTGGCATGTTCTATAGATGTCTGTTAAGTCCATTTGGTTCATTACATCTGTTGGTTCTCTTATTTCTCTGTTAAGTTTCTGTCTAATTGACCTGTCCACCAGGCGTGTTAATATCTCCTATTATTAGAGTGTGCGGTTTGATCTATGCTTTGAATTTTAGTAATCTTTCTTTTACATATGTGGGTGCTTTTATACTAGGGATGTAGATATTCAGGATTGAGACTTCCTCCTGATGAATTGTTCCTGTTATGAGTATAAAGTGTTCTTTTAGGGGCTGGAGAGATGGCTCAGTGGTTAAAAGCATTGCCTGCTCTTCCAAAGGTCCTGAGTTCAATTCCCAGCAACCACATGGTGACTCACAACCATCTGTAATGGCATCTGGTGCCCTCTTCTGGCCTGAAGGCATACACACAGACAGAATATTGTATACATAATAAATAAATATTAAAAAATAATAAAGTGTTCTTTTTCATCTCTTCTGATTGACATTAGTTTGAAATCAATTTTGTTAGATATAAGTATTGCCACACTCGCTTGTTTCTTTGGTCCATTTGACTACAAAACCTTTTCCCAACTCTTTACTCTGAGGTAGTATCTGTCTTTGAGGTTGAGGTGTGTTTCTTGTAAACAGCAGAATGTTTGATCCTGTTTTCGTATCCATTCTCTTAACCTGTGCCTTTTTTTAATTTATTTATTTATTATGTATACAATATACTGTTTGTATACCTGCAGGCCAGAAGAGGGCACCAAACCTCATTACATTAAGTGATATTAATGACCAGTGGGTGTTAACTCCAGTTATTTTTTATGGTGGTAGTGTTTGTCTTTGAGTTGTGCTGGTGGAGGATGTTGTTCTTTTTTAAAAAATGCTGCAAGATCCCCTCAGCAGTAGGCAGCAGAAATGCTGTAGCTCCCAAATGGTGGTAGCGGGCCGGTCCCAGAGCGGTGGCCTGAGCTGTGGTGGCGGGCCATGTGGCGGCAGACAGCGGGTCCTGGGAGCAGCCAGTCCCAGGCAGAAATGGCTGCAGGTCCCAGAGCAGTGGTGGTGGGCCATGTGGCAGCAGGCAGTGGGCCCCAGGCAGAGACGGCTGCTGGTCTCTGAGCAGTGGCTGGTCCCAGGCAGGAAGACACATGGCAGGCGGGCAGAAGACAGAAACATGGATAGACAAGACATGCAGGGTGAGGTTGAATGTTTATTCAGGGGGTTATGGAGAAGGAAGGGTGAAGGGGGAACAGAGAGACAGAGAGAGAGAAGAGGAGAAAGAGACAGAGAAGGAGGGAAGCAGAGAAGTGGGGAGAGAGGCAGAAGCGAAGCTGCCTCTCTGAGAGAAAGATGGAAAAGAGCGAACTCAGGCCGGAAGCTGAAGATCAGCCTGCCTCAGCAGATGGGGGAGGGAGTGGGCGTGGCTTGTCTCTTAAAGGGACCAATACCATAACATTCCCAGGTCTTCCTTATAATAAAAAGCAGATTACATCTCTTAAAAGGACCAAAACCATAACAGAGTGTTATCAGATGCTTTTGTTATTATGGGTGTTGCCTTTCTTGTCTTGTAGTTTTCCTTCTAATCTTTTCTATAATGTTGGGTTTGTGGTTACATATTGTTTAAATCTGTTTTTGTCAGGGAATATCTTGTTTCTCCATTGACTGTGAATGCAAGCTTTGCTGGCTATAGTAGTCTGGGCTTGCATCCATGGTCTCTTAGTGTCTGCAGCACATCTATTGAAGATCTTCTGGCTTTCATGGTTTTTACTGAGAAGTCAGTTGTAATTCTGATAGGTTTACTTTTATATGTTACTTGACCTTTTTCCCTTGCAGCTCTTAATATTCTTTCTTTATTCTCTATGTTTTGTGTTTTGATTATTATACAGCAAGGGTATTTTTTTATTGAGAAAAAAAGTTTATGCCTCCTCCCAGCCTTTCATTTCCCTCCCATTCCTCCCACCCTTTCCCCCCTCCCTCCACTCCTCTCTCCCTCCCTCTCCAGTCCAAAGAGCAGTCAGGGTTCCCTGCTCTGTGGAAAGTCCAAGGTCCTCCCCCGTCCGTCCATGTCTAGGAAGGTGAACATCCAAACTGGCTAGGCTTCCACAAAGCCAAAACCCTGTGCCATTGTCCTTGGCTTCTCATCATCCCTCATTGTTCGCCATGTTCAGAGAGTCCGGTTTTAGCCCATGCTTTTCCAGTCACAGTCCAGCTGGCCTTGGTGAGCTCCCAATAGATCAGCCCCACTGTCTCAGTGGGTGGGTGCACCCCTTGTGGTCCTGACTTCTTTGCTCATGTTCTCCCTCCTTCTGCTCCTCATTGGGACCTTGGGAGCTCAGTCCGGTGCTCCAGTGTGGGTCTCTGTCCCTATCTCCATCCATCACCAGATGAAGGTTCTATGGTGATATGCAAGATATTCGTCAGTATTGCTATAGGATAGGGTCATTTCAAGTTCCCTATCCTCAGCTGCCCATGGAACTAACTGGGGACATCGCCTTGGGCTCCTGGGAGCCACTCTAGGTTCAAGTCTCTTGCCAACACTAAGGTGGCTCCCTTAACTAAGATTTGTGCTTCCCTGCTCCCCTACCCAACCTTCCTTTATCCCAATCATCCTGTTTCCCCAAGTTCCCCCCATCCTCCCCTTCTCACTTTTCTCTCCCCATCTCCCCTTACCCCCATCTCACCCCACCCCAAGATCCCATTTTTTTCCCAGGCAATTTTGTCTACTTCCCATAGGCAGGATGATAACTATATGTTTTTCTTTGGGTTCACCTTCTTATTTAGCTTATTTTGGATCACCAATTATAGACTCCGTGACCTTTATTTATGGCTAGAAACCACTTATGAGTGAGTACATCCCATGTTCATCTTTTTGGGTCTGGGTTACCTCACTCAGGATAGTGTTTTCTATTTCCATCCATTTGCATTCAAAATTCGAGAAGTCATTGTTTTTTACCGCAGCGTAATGTGTATATATTCCACACTTTCTTCATCCATTCTTCCAATGAAGGACATCTAGGTTGTTTCCAGGTTCTGGCTATTACAAATAATACTGCTATGAACATAGAACACATGCTTTTGTCATATGATAGGGCATCTCTTGGGTATATTCCCAAGAGTTGTATTGCTGGGTCCAGGGGTAGGTTGATCCCGAATTTCCTGAGAAACCACCACACTGATTTTCAAAGTGGTTGCAGAAGTTTGCATTCCCACAAACAATGGATGAGTGTTCCCTTACTCCACATCCTCTCCAGCAAAGGCTATCATTGGTGTTTTCGATTATAACCATTCTGAAAGATGAAAGATGGTATCTCAAAGTTATTTTGATTTGCATTTCCCTGATTGCTAATGAAGTTGACCATGACATTAAGGGTCTCTTGGCCATTTGAACTTCTTCTGTTGAGAATTCTCTGTTCAGTTCAGTGCCCCATTTTTTAATTGGGTTAATTAGCATTTTAAAGTCTAGTTTCTTGAGTTCTTTATATATTTTGCAGGTCAGACCTTTGTCTGTTGTGGGGTTGGTGAAGATCTTCTCCCAGTCAGTAGGTTGCCTTTTTGTCTTAGTGACAGTGTCTTTTGCTTTACAGAAGCTTCTCAGTTTTAGTAGGTCCCATTTATTCAATGTTGCCCTTAATGTCTGTGCTGCTGGGGTTATACATAGGAAGCGATCTCCTGTGCCCATCTGTTGTAGTGTACTTCCCACTTTCTCTTCTATCAGGTTCAGTGTGTTCAGACTGATATTGAGGTCTTTGATCCATTTGGACTTGAGTTTTGTGCATGGTGATAGATATGGGTCTATTTTCATTCTTCTGCAGGTTGACATCCAGTTGTGCCAGCACCATTTGTTGAAGATGCTTTCTTTCTTCCATTGTATACTTTTAGCTCCTTTATCGAAAATGAGGTGTTCATAGGTTTGTGGGTTAAAATCCAGGTCTTCTATACGATTCCATTGGTCAACTTCTCTGTCTTTATGCCATTACCACACTGTTTGTATTACTGTAGCTCTGTAATAGAGTTTGAAGTCAGGGATGGTAATGCCTCCAGAAGATCCTTTATTGTATAAGATTGTTTTGGCTATCCTGGGTTTTTTGTTTTTCCATATAATGTTGATTGTGTCCTCTCAAGATCTGTGAAGAATTTTGCTGGGACCTTGATGGGGATTGCATTGAATCTACAAATTACCTTTGGTAGAATTGCCATTTTTACTATGTTGATCCTCCCAATCCACGAGCAAGAAAGGTCCTTCTATTTTCTGGTATCTTTTTCAATTTCTTTCTTCAATGCCTTAAAGTTCTTGTCAAATAGATCTTTCACTTCCTTGGTTAGAGTTACCCCAAGATATTTTATGCTGTTTGTGGCTATCGTGAAAGTTGAAGCTTCTCTGATTTCCCTCTCTGCTTCCATATCCTTTGTGTATAAGAGGGCGACTGATTTTTTGGAGTTGATATTGTATCCTGCGACATTACTAAAGGTGTTTATCAGCTGTAAAAGTTCTTTGGTGGAGTTTTGGGGGTCACTTATGTACACTATCATATCATCGGCAAATAACGAAAGTTTAATTTCTTCCTTTCCAATTCTAATCCCCTTGATCCCCTTATGTTGTCTTATTGCTATTGCTAGAACTTCAAGCACTATATTGAAGAGGTATGGAGAGGGTGGACAGTCTTGTCTTGTTCCTGATTTCAGTGGGATGGCTTTGAGTTTCTCTCCATTTAATTTGATGTTAGCTGTCGGCTTGCTGTAAATAGCTTTTATTATATTTAGGTATGACCCTTGTATACATAATCTCTCTAAGACTTTTATCATAAAGGGATGTTGAATTTTGTCAAATGATTTTCCATCCTCTAATAAAATGATTATGTGGTTTTTTTCTTTCAGTTTATTTATATGATGGAATACATTGATAGATTTTCGTATGTTGAACCAGCCCTGCATCTCTGGGATGAAGCCTACTTGATCATAATGGATAATTTTTCTAATGTGTTGTTGGATTCGGTTTGCCAGTATTTTGTTGAGGATTTTTGCATCAATGTTCATGAGTGAGATTGGCCTGTAATTCTCTTTCTTGGTTGAGTCTTTGTGTGGTTTTTGGATCAGAGTAACTGTAGCTTCATAAAAGGAATTTGGTAATGACTCTTCTGTTTCTATATTTTGAAATACATTAAGGATTATAGGTATTAGGTCTTCTTGGAAGTTCTGGTAGAATTCCGCATTGAAACCATCTGGTCCTGGGCTTTTTTTGGTAGGGAGGTTTTTGATAACAGCTTCTAATTCTTTGCAACTAACAGGTCTATTTAGATTGTTCACTTGGTCCTGGTTTAACTTTGGTATATGGTATTTATTTTAAAAAGTGTCCATTTCTTTTACATTTTCCAGTTTTGTGGCATACAGGCTTTTGTAGTAAGATCTAATAATTCTCTGAATTTCCTCTGTGTCTGTGGTTATGTTGCCCTTTTCATTTCTGATCTTATTAATATGCATATTCTCTCTCTGCCATTTGATTAGTTTGGATAGGGGTTTATCAATCTTGTTGATTTTCTCCAGGAATGAGCTTTTTGTTTCATTGATTCTTTGGATTGTTTTCTGTGTTTCTATTTTGTTGATTTCAGCCCTCAGTTTGATTATTTCCAGTCTTCTACTCCTCCTAGGTGAGTCTGCTTCTTTTTTTTCTAGACCTTTAAGGTGGGCTCTTAAGTCTCCAATGTGTGCTTTCTCTGTTTCCTTTAAGTGGGCACTTAGTGCTATGAACTTTCCTCTTTCATGTTGTTCCATAAGTTTGAGTATGTTGTTTCTTTATTTTCATTGAATTCAAGGAAGACTTTAATTTCTTTCTTTATTTCTTCCTTAATCCAGGTATGGTTCAGTAGTTGACTGTTCAGTTTCCATGAGTTTGTAGGCTTTCTGGGGGGTAGCATTGTTGTTGAATTCTAACTTTAATCCATGGTAATCTGATAAGACACAGGTGGTTACTAATAGTTTTTTGTAACTGTGGAAGTTTGCTTTGTTACCGAGTATGTGGTCAATTTTCGAGAAGGTTCCATGGGCTGCAGAGAGGAAGGTATATTCTTTCCTATTTGGGTGGAATATTCTATAGATGTCTGTTAAGTCCAATTGATTCATTACCTCCATTAATTCTCTAATTTCTCTGCTAGGTTTCTGTCTGATTGACCTATCCATTGGTGAGAGAGGGGTGTTGAAGTCTCCTACTATTAGTGTGTGCAGTTTGATGGCTGCCTTGAGTTTTAGTAATGTTTCTTTAACGTAAGTGGGTGCTTTTATATTAGGGGCATAGATATTCAGGATTGAGACTTCATCCTGATGAATTGTTCCTGTTATGAGTATAAAATGTCCCTTTCCATCTCTTCTGATTGATTTAAGTTTGAAGTCAACTTTGTTAGAGATTAGTATGGCCACACCTGCTTGTTTCTTAGGTCCATTTGCTTGATAAGCCTTTTCCCAGCCCTTTACTCTGAGTAGGTGTCTGTCTTTGTGGTTGAGGTGTGTTTATTGTAAACAGCAGAATGTTGGATCCTGTTTTCGTATCCAATCTCTTAGCCTGTGCCTATTTATAGGTGAGTTGAGCCCATTGACATTAAGTGATATTAATGACCAGTGGTTGTTAACTCCGGTCTCTTTTTTAGTAGTAGAGTTCGTGTGCATCCCTTCTTTGAGTTGCGCTGGTGAAGGGTCTCTAGATGTCTGAGTTATTGTGGTCATTGTTGGACTCCTTGGTTAGTGATTTTCCTTCTACTACTTTCTGTAAGGCTGGATTTGTGGCCACGTATTGTTTAAATATGTTTTTATCCTGGAAAATTTTGTTTTCTCCATTTATAGTGAATGAAAGCTTGGCTGGGTATAGTAGTCTGGGCTTGCATCCATGGTCTCTTAGTTTTTGCAGTACATCTATCCAGGACCTTCTGGCTTTCATGGTTTCCATAGAGAAGTCAGGTGTAAGTCTGATAGGTTTACCTTTATAAGTAACTGGCCTTTTTCCTTTGCGGCTCTTAATATTCTTTCTTTATTCTGTATGCTTTGTGTTTTGATTATTATATGGCAAGGGGATTTTTTTTTTGATCCAGCCTATTCGGTGTTCTGTATGCTTCTTGAACCTTCATAGGTACCTCTTTCTTTAGGTTGGGAAAGTTTTCTTCTATAATTTTATTAAATATATTTTCTGGACCGTTGAGCTGCACTTCTTCTCCTTCTCCTACTCCAATTATTCTTAGGTTTGGTCTTTTTATTGTGTCCCATATTTCCTGAATGTTTTGTGATGAGAGTTTGTTGGACTTGCTGTTTTCTTTGATCGGTGTATTTATTTTTCTCTGTTATCTTCAGAATCTGAGATTCTTTCTTCTATCTCTTGTATTCTGCTTGTTATGCTTGTTTCTGTAGTTTCTATTCGTTTACCTAGATTTTCCATGTCCAGCCGGCCCTCTGTTTGTGTTTTCTTCTTTGCCTCCATTTCAGTTTTCAAGACTTGAACTGTTTCCATTATCTGTTTGATTGTTTTCCTTGGTTTCCTAGGGTATCATTCACTGATTTATTCAATTCTTCAAACTTTCTGTTATACTTCTCATCCATTTCTATAAGGGCATTTTTTACATGCTGTTTAAGGGCATCAATCACTTTCATAAAGTCGATTTTTTTCTACTTCTTGATTAAGGTGTTCCTGTCCTCCTGTTGTGAGGTCGCTGGGTTCTAGTGGTTTCATGTTGTTTTTCAGATTGTTGGGTGAGTTCTTGCATTGGCGCCTGCCCATCTCTTCCTCCGAATGCTTCCCTATGGATCTTCTTTTACAGGATCAGGTCTCCTTGCCTACTGATGTACCTTCCTAGTGATGTCTCTCCCCAATGATGGCTCTCCTGGTGCCAAGATCAGATCTCTGTGCTGGTTGGGTATCTTGTAAACAAAGCACCTACCTTGCTTGCTGTAGGCAGGCTATTGAAACAAAGGAGCTCCCGCCTGCTAGGTGCCCTTGGGATTCGGCCCAAGCGCCCCAAGAGGGAAGGGGGGCAGAAAGGGGGAGGATTCTGGATGCAAGCTGGGTGGGATAGGAAGAGAGAGGCAGTATGCTGGGAGTATAGGCCCAGCAGGAAGCCCAAAAAGTATAGGGAGGATGAGGAACGTCTGAGTTCCCTGTCCCTGGCTGCTGCCACGGGTCCGAATCTCACCCCAATGATGGCTCTCCTGGTGCCAAGATCAGATCTCCGTGCTGGTTGCATAGCTTGTAAACAAAGCGCCTACATTGCTTGCTGCAGGCAGGCTATTCAAGAGTATTTTTTTGATCCATTCTATTTAGTGTTCTGTATGCTTCTTGTACCTTCATAGAAATATCTTTGTTTAGGTAGGGAAAGTTTTTTTTTTTTTTGTATACTTTTGTTGAATATATTTTCTGGGCCTTTGAGCTGTAAATTTTCTTCTTCTACTACCTCTATTATTCTTAGGTTTGGTCTTTTTAAGGTATCCCATATTTCCTGAATGTTTTGTGTTAAGAATTTGTTAGGTTTGTTATTTTCTTTAATCAGTGAGTTTATTCCCTCTATAGTATCTTCAGCATCTGAGATTCATTCTTGTATCTCTTATATTCTGTTGGTTATACTTGTCACTGTAGTTCCTGTTCACTTACCCAGATTTTCCATATCCTGCCTTTTCTCAGTTTGTGTTTTCTTCATTACCTCCATTTCATTTTTCAAGTCTTGAACTGTTTCCATTACCTGTTTTATTGCTTTATTTTGGTTTTCTTGGGTATCTTTGAGATATTTATTCATTTCTTCTACCGTTTTGTTTTTCTTCTCCATTTCTTTTTTTAAAATTTATTGTTTATTTATTTATTTATTTATTTATTTATTTATTTATTATGTATACAACATTCTGCTTCCATGTATGCCTTGATGCCAGAAGAGGGCACCAGATCTCATTATAGATGGTTGTGAGCCACCATGTGTTTGCAGGGAATTGAACTCAGGACCTCTGGAAGAACAGCCAGTGCTCTTAACCACTGAGACATCTCTCCAGCCCCTCTTCTCTGTTTCTTTAAAGCAGTTTTTCACATCCTGTTTAAGGTCTTCTATTATTTTTATAATGTTACATTTAAAGTCGATTTCTTCTACTTCTTCTGAAATAGGGTGTTCAAGTCTTCTTTTTGCTTGATCCCTGGATTCTGATGTCATGTTTTCTTTCAAGTTGTTGGAGGAATTCTTGCATTGGCACCTGCCCATCTTTTCCTTCAAATGCAGCCAGGGGAGTCTTGGCTTCTTGGCCCAATCTTTGCTGTGACTGATTGTCTGGGTGAATATCCTCAGTGAAGGACCAGGAACTATTGCTGGGCCAAGGACCTCTCAGACAATAGGGCAGGATTGGGGGAGGCAGGGTTGTGTGGAACAAAGAGGACCCTGCAGCAGGAGCTGGAGGGGTCCTGAGCTCCTTTTCTTGACCAATCGCTCCAGTATGGCACACACTCACCCATCTGGATGGATCTCATCAGCACAAGAACAGGGACTCCTGGAAGTATCAGTCCACAGACAAAAGGATGAACTTGGGTTGGGGCAGGGTCATATGAAACAAAGAAGCCCCTCCAGCAGGAGCTGGAGGTGTCCTGCACTCTCTTCTGGGGACTTTCTGGCTGGTTATTGAATCTATTTTTAGACTAAAAAACACCCACTAGTCTCAAATATTTTGTATTGCTGTGGGTTTTTGTACATTAATACAAATTTAAGATTATATACAAATTTTTGCTATATCATATTTTAAGGTATTGTACCTATGCAGTTCATTTAAAATTGTAATGTAAGGGTTTGTATGTAGACAGAAATAATATTTATTTAGCCTCATGTGTTTTAGAGAGATAGATGGTCTTCAAACACTTGAGAGACCTATGGAATATGCAACATAAGATATTTTAATAACATAAAGCTTTTTATGACCTTGAGACACACTTACTCCTAGCAGCACTAATCTACTTCAAAAAAGTTGATGGACATCGAAGGACCTCCATATGGAGTTTCTTTTAAATGTAACAAAGCTAGTCACTGCACAAAAAAACTACTTTTCCCTTGCATGATAACTGTATACTCTACAATTGGACAAGCAGGACACAAAGGAAGTTGACTATCAAATTTTGCCAAGATAGTCCAGTTCTTCAAATTT
This sequence comes from Alexandromys oeconomus, assembly GCA_963919705.1. Taxonomy (NCBI): domain Eukaryota; kingdom Metazoa; phylum Chordata; class Mammalia; order Rodentia; family Cricetidae; genus Alexandromys; species Alexandromys oeconomus. Next base: position 70,085,931 of record CAWTZB010000196.1, read on the forward strand.
CCTGCCTCACAGAAAATTCTGTCAGATATTCTAGGCCTGTAGGCTGAAGATGGATGCCCATACAGGAAACTTGGGTGACTGTCCAAATAGCCAGCTGTCTCTGTCATTTCTACAGTTTTTCTGCACTTTCTTATTCAGATAATATTATATCCTTCTCAGGTGTCTGATAGGTTTAAAGTCTAGATGGTTACAGTTTTACCATTTTTTGTTACCAAATTCAGAAAAGAAACAAAGAAATGTGAAGATTATGAATATTGAAAGACATAAAAGCTTAAGGTGTTTATCTAAAAAAAATATTTTACGGTCTAAAAGATATTTTTCAGTTGGTAACACAAGTTATGATAGACTATGATTTAGGTACAAAAGTCTGGACCCACCAAGTTAGGAAAGATAGTAGAGTGCTTTCTCCAACAGTGCCAAGTACAAATGGACTGATCATTGTGAATGTAATTTTTACCTGTTAATTGTTCTTATTTATTGCATATAGTTTTACTGTGATAGAGATAAATCCTTTCCTTTTATGTAGACAAAAAGGGGGAAATATTTCACATTGGTACAGAATTTTATATGCTGTTCTTGTTTAAAATGTAGCCATACATCCCCACTGACAAAATAAACACAAAAAAGTCTTTGGTAAGAGTTTTTATGTTGTCTACAAAGGAAGAGAAATTTTTGGTATGTTGTCTAAAAAGCGAGAGAGATTTTTGGTATATTGTCTAAAAAGCAAGAGTGATTTTGGTAAAAAAAAAATGTGTAAAGGGCTGGAGAGATGGCTCAGAGGTTAAGAGCATTGCCTGCTCTTCCAAAGGGCCTGAGTTCAATTCCCAGCAACCACATGGTGGCTCACAACCATCTGTAATGGGGTCTGCTGCCCTCTTCTGGTCTTCCAGCATACACACAGACAGAATATTGTATACATAATAAATAAATAAATAAATAAACACATAAATAAATATTTAAAAAATGTGTAAACAGAAATGGGCCTTATCTAGTTCCCTGTGTGTGTTTTCAAGGTCAAACTTAAAGCAAGTAGGGAGCAGCTGACAGTCTATCACCACAGGGCTCTCATGGCAGGTCTATGAGGGGCCGCAAGATGCCCCACTAATTTGGCTTAGGTAAGAGAGGTCTTCAGGGGCCGGTTGAACTGCCATCTGTGTTTCTTGAATGTTTAATTGAGGCTTACAGGTGTTATATTCCCTTTGACCCAACCTCTGAGGGTCAGCAAACAGTGGTAGCTATGGTCTTCATAGGACAGTCAGCATCAGATATTAAGAAAAGTTACAGCATTTAGAAGTGTTGCAGGATTTGGTTTAGGAGGCAGAGAATGTGTTTCATAAGCAAGAGACTGAGGAAGAGAAGATAAGATAAGAGAGAGAGACAGAGACAGAGAGATGTGGGAGGCAGAAGAGAGGACCAGAGTGATCATAGACAAGAGAGAAAATTTGATAGAACTTTGTTCGCAATGGTAGGAGAGAAAGGGAAGACAGGACCTAGACAGATAGAACCTGGACAAGAGAAGACCAAAGATGAGTGAAGATGGACAGATACACCCCTTGGACAAAGACCAATGTGCTTATTGCAAAGAAAAAGGACATTGGGCAAGAGAATGCCCAAAGAAGAAAGGAAGGGCCTCTAAAATACTGGCCCTAGAGGAAGATGATTAGAGGGGATGGACCCCTTCGCACCTAGGGTAACACTGACTGTGGAGGGTACCCCTATGCATTTTATAGTGGACAGAGGGGTTGAGCACTCTGTGCTGAAACAACCAGTGGGGAAGCTAAAGAATACAGAGACTATAGTAATTGGAGCAACTAGACAGAAACAATATCCATGGACCACTTACAAACTGTAGATTTGGGGAGAGGAGAAGTGACTCATTACTTCCTGGTTATCCCTGAGTGTCCCATGCCTTTATTAGAAAGAGACTTGTTAACAAAATTGAAGGCCCAGATCAGGTTTACTTGAACCAGGCTGGAGGTGATCAAAGCCTTTTGTTGACCAAACCAGTGACCTTTGCTTCCCCTGCTGTCCTCAGTTCCGCTACCCTACTGCCTGAGACTGATGACACCTCACCTACCCATCACTGTGCTGACATTTTGGCAGAAGAAGCTGATACCTGAAATGATATAAAGTATCAGCCTTGGCTTGGGAGTTCAAGCAAGCAGCAGCAGTTTCATGGTTGAAGGTAAGCAGAAGGCGGGGGCAGCAGTGGTAGATGGGAAGCAAGTAATCTGGGCCAGTAGCCTCCCTGAAGGATGTTGGTCCAGAAAGCTGAACTTGTGGCCTTGATATAAGCTCTAACGATGTCAGAGGGGAAGTCTATCAACATCTACACTGACAGCAGGTATGCTTTTGCCACTGCCCATATACATGGAGCAATATACAGATCAAGTTATGGACAAATTAGGACTGGTAAAGAAAACCCCATATGCGGCAGTAGAGTCAGAAGGAGGAAAACTAGTCCTCCCACAAAAAGAAAGGCATAAGTATGTCACCAACTTACATTACCTGACCCACTTGGGGGCCAAGAAACTAAAAGACGTAGTTAGGTCCTCTGACTAATATGTTATGGGACTCTCTGACTTGGCAGAAAAGTAGTCAAAAGCTGCAAGGCCTGCACTATGACTAATGTAGGACACTCGATATATACTCCTGGGAAGAGTCTCAGGGGCGACTGGCCTGGGATCTACTGTGAGGTAGATATTACAAAAACTAAGTCAGCCAGATATAGTAACAAGTACTTATTAGTTTTTATAGATACTTTTTCAGGCTGGAGAGAAGCTTTTCCTACCAGGACTGAGACAGCCAATGCGGTGGCTAAGACTATCATAAAAGAAATCTCCCTGAGGTTTGGGATACCCAAGCTCATTGGTTGTGATAATGGACCTGCCTTTGTTGCCCAGGTAAGTCAGGGACTGGCCACCCAACTGGGAATCAATTGGATATTGTGCTTACCAACCCCAGAATCAGGTCAGGTAGAAAGGATGAATAGAACCCTAAAAGAGACCCTCACAAAATTGGCCCTAGAGATTGGTGAGAATGACTCGACAGCCCTCCTTCCCTTTGCTCTGTTCCAGGTTTGGAACACCCCAGGGCGATTTAAACTCACCCTAATGAGATCCTATGTGGTGGACTGCCACCGCTCACTAAGTTGGGTGGAGTGTATAATCCTGATGCTATTCTTTCTAAACCTTTATTTGCCCACCTAAAGGCCCTTGAAGTGGTGAAACACCAGATCTGGGAACAACTGAAAGAAGTATGCATCTCTACCTGGATCCATGCCTCCCAGGTGAAGCAAGCTCCTGACTACCCAAATTGCAGTATCCAGGGCTTTTAACAACACCACCAGTCAGGAGGCTTGTGTTTGGGGGACTAATCATAGGTTGACTTTTACTGAGATTATGTAATGAGACTCTTAAGAACCCTAAGACTCCTGACACCAGGTACTTGGTTCCAGGTTTAGATAAATGGTGGACTTGTAGTACAGGTCTGACACCTTGTGTGTTGACATCAGTTTTTAATGACACCAAAGATTACTGTATACTTGTACAACTGTCTTTTATCATCCATGCTTGAAGATGAATTTGACAAGCACCCAACTTGCTTTCAACGAGAACCTATTTCTCTGACACTAGCGGTAATCCCAGGCCATAGGGTAGCTGCCAGTGTTGGGAAAGGTGCTACTGCCCTAACACAGGTCCCTCAGTACTTTAATAAATTAAAACTAATTTTAGAGAAAGAATAAGTGCTGTTCAGGCTTTGATGTTACACTACCAACCTTTACAACCTTTACAAGGTCAAGAAGATACTGAAATCTAGTTCTATGATTAGAACTAGGTACTAGAAGAAGTGGGGAGATGAAAGACCTGGATAAATCCAGACCTCTCTAGCAGGAAAAATAGAGCCAAAAATCTAGCAGATAGAGAAGAGCCAAAAATCTATGTTAGCCAGTTCAGTGACTCTGTTTCAGGAACTAGCTGAAGATAAAGTTAGATTATAATCTTGAGAAACAGGAGTTACCCTCTTGTGGTTATCATTGGTATTTTTGGAATTTTCCAATGATGCCTTCCCTACCCCCTTTGGATTACTGGGTTGTGGTTTCTTCCCTTAAAGACCCCTTCTCCCAGCTACTCAGGGTCGAACTCTCTACCTCTGCTTGAGAAATGAGTTTTGGCCCCAGTGCACTGATTCCTGTCCTGTCAATAAACCTCATGTGATTGCAGCAAGGACTGTCTCTCGTGAGTTCCTGGGAGGTCATGTTATCCCTAGACTTGAGTGAGAGTCTCCCTACTCCAGAGGTCTTTCAGATCTTGGTGTCAGAGAAAAAGGCTATGGCTTTAGGTTAAATGACATGAACATTTTCGAAGACAATTAAAGGGAACTGGAAACTCTGAACCTCTGAAGATACACCTGAAACCTGTTAATCCTGGACTATGAAGCCTGTGAAAGAGGCACACCTGTTTGAATTTTTAGCAGGAAACTTAACAAATGATATAATGATTTACTAGTACCCTAAGCCATTAGATGCCATTAGACAGATCTGAGAGGGATAAATGAGCAGAAATGAGACAGCCTTTTTAGCTACACAGGCTTTTTTGGAGGTGGAGTCTGGATTGAGGTAACTTGCAGGGGAGGGGGCTTGAAAGAGAACTTTCCACCCATACATTCCAAAATGGATGCCAGAAGCTGGGGTAAAACCCCACCCAAACACTGTGTAATAGTAATAACCTGAGTTATTAACACAAAACTCTTCTGTGATGGCTAAAGAAACTTAATATGGAACCAGGCAGCCCTTATGGGCTTTTTGCCCTGGAGTGCCTGTGAGATCCTAGTGGCCTCAAGAAAGATAATGTTGATCCTGCTGGGAAATATTTTAGTGCTTGCTTTTTGCTTTTGTAAACTCACTTACTGTTGTAGGACTTGGATGAAGTGGTATTTTATTATTATATAAATGTGAAACAATGTAGAGGAGTAAAACAATTGCCTTGCCGAGCAGGAGATTCCATAAATAACTGTATTGTACACCTTTGATCGCCACCTTACAAACCCTCCCTTTAGCCCCCTTGGCATGGCATGCTATTTGGTTCTAAGGTTGTTGTCTCTCTGCTAACAGTAAGAATAACTTCATTTTTAAATTAATAGAACTTATTTAAACTTATTTAAATTATTTGAATTGGGTCTAAGTCTTTGGACTTTTTCAGTGGTTCCAAATAACACAACATTTTGAAGAGAGGGATATTGCTGGATTTTCCTAAAGGCCTTTTCAGGATCTATTGAGATAATCATGTAATTTTTTTAATTTTAAGTCCATATCTATGATTTATTTAACTATTAATTTGTATCCATGTTTATCAGTGGGATTGGTCACAAATTTCCTCATTTTATTTATCTTTATCTGGTTTTGCTGCCAGTTTAATTCTATCCTTGCAGAAAATGATTAGAAGCACTTCTTCCTTTTCTGAATAGTTTAAGAAGATTTTTTTTTTTAAAAAAAGGATTTATTTATTTGTTAGGTATACAGTGTTTTCCTTGTATGTATGTCTATATGCCAAAAGGGGCACTAGATCTCCTTATAGATCATTGTGAGTCACTGTGTGGCTGCTGGAAATTGGACTAAGGATCTCTGGAAGATCAACCAGTGCTTTTAACTTCTGAGTCATCTCTCCAACCCAAGAAGCATTTTTTTTAAATGTTTGGTAGAATCATTTGGAGTCCTTACAGGCCCCAGTGCGACTCTGGAGGTCTTATTCAAGATGTACAAACAACCAAAGCTGCCTTGAGATCATGTTTGAAATGTCTATGCCAGGAAAGCTTGGTTACCCATAATATTTTACAGTCTTTCTCCCTATATTTCATTTTTTCCACTCTTTACTCCCCCTCACCATTTCTGAGCCACGAGATGGTGGTATAAATGTTTATGGCTTGGCTCAACTGTAATTTATTCTAAATATTTTGAACAACTATTCATCTCTGTATCCATTGCAATTCATTGTAAAGAGAAGTTTTTATGACTAAAATAAGAATAGTTTTTGAAATTATCTAGCACAAGTGAGAAGGAAACACGGAACATGCAACAAACCCACTTAGGAATTTATTGGGAGGGGGCGTGTACAGACCTGGTGAAGGTCAGTGGAGAGAGAGAGAGAGAGAGAGAGAGAGAGAGAGAGAGAGAGCTGAAGATGGCATATCTAGATTTTAAAGGCTGCCAGTGGCTGCATCATGCACAAATGACACAGATGATGGAGCTCACACATGTGCACAAAAGCTCACACAGCTGCATCATACATAGATTATGCAACCAACCATTCCACACATGGGTCATGCCTAAAAGCTTGTCCACTTGTGTGGTCCTGGAACCGTGAAGTGTCAGCCATATTGTGACTGAAATTGTAACATTCCATCCTTTTGCTTATTATAAAAATTTGGGGTCTTTAATGGGTAGAAATGGGGCAAAAATATGGGGAGTTTGGGATCTTTAATGGGTGAGAAAGGGGCATCATCATAAGGCCTCTTGTGACTGTTTCCTGCTAATTTTGTGGGTGTCGTCAGGTCTCTGGAGACTGCTTTTTGCTGGTTTTGTGAGTGCCAGAGAGTTGAGATGCTTGGCCACATCCTGGGGTGGCTGATTACTTTTGTGCTTTTTTTTTTGGGGGGGGGTTCCTTGGAGCTGATTGGCTGGCAGCTTGTTGCTGGAGAGGCAGAAAATTATGTCTGGAAAATATTTTAGATCCCAGTGATTAAGCGAGGAGAGTTCCAAGATAGAAGATAGAGTTTTTTTTGGGGGGGGGGGCAGTAGGGAGTTTCCCAGGGGTTCCCAATACCAGGAATTATAAGGGAAAAATTAGAATGACACTTATCCTGGGTGAGTCTGATTTGTTTACATAGGTCCAATTGGCTCTTTGGACCTTATGAAAAAATGTTTGAAGAGAAATAAATTTTAGACATATTAAATCTTATAATCACAATGATATAGTATTGGAATGGAAGACAGTGGGGAAGAGGGAGGAAAAGAAGGGGGAATTATTAGAAAGGGAAATTATTGGACCCCTTAATGTTTTATTGTTTTTTTTCTTTTATTTTTTATTTTTCCATTCAATTATTTAGACTTCCTTCCCTCCTCCCAATCCCCTCCTGCTCCCCATCCCCCCTCCTCCCTCTTTTACCCTGCTTGAGAGAGGGCAGGGAACCCTGCCCTGTGGGAAGTCCATAGTCCTCCCCCCTACATCCAGGACTAGGGAGCTGTGTATCCATAGAGACTAGGGTTCCAAAATGCCAGAACATGTGGTAAAACCAAGTCCCAGTGCCTTTATCAATGGCTTCTCATTCAGCCCCCACTGTCAGACATAATCAGAGATTCTGGTTTGATCACATGCTCCTTCATGCCCTGTCCAGCTGGATTTGTTGAGATCATATTAGAACAGGCACACTGCCTCAGTTGATGGACCAACCCCTCACAGTTCTGACTTCTTTGCTTGTCCGTCTGCCTTTCAACTGGACCTGGAGAGCTCAGTCCGTTCCTCTGATGAGGGTCTCTGACTCTATCTCCATCCTTAGCCAGACATAGATTCTACGGTGATATTCAAGATAATCATCAGCATGATAGTGGGGCAAGGACCATTCAGGTACCTTCTCCTCTTCTGTCCAAGGACCTCGCTGGGGACATCCCCATGGACACCTGGGATCCTCTCTAGAGCCAAGTCTCTTGCCAGCTTTAAAATGGATCCCTTAGTATAGGTATCTTCTTCCCTGCTCCTATATCTGCCTTTTCACCATCTCTACCCTCCCACTCCCCCAAGCTGTTGCCAGTCCTTCCCTTCTCCCTTCCCTCTCCCCCTCTCCCCTTTCCCCCAACTATACCCCCCTGCCTCCCCATGCTCACAACTTTTGCCCTACAATCTTATTTGCTTCCAATTACCAGGAGGATCTATAAATGTTTTTCTTTGGGTTCACCTTGTTATTTGGCTTCACTGGGCTTGTGAACTATAGGATTAATGACCTTGGTTTTAGAGTCAACTATTGAGTGGGTACATACCATATTCCTCTTTTTGGGTCTGGGTTACCTCACTCAGGATAGTTTTTTCTAATTCCATCAATTTGCACACAAAATTCAAGATGTCATTGTTTCTTACCATTGAGTAGTGCTCTAATGTGTATATATTCCACACTTTCTTTATCCATTCTTCCATTAAGGGTCATCTAGGGTGTTTCCAGGTTCTGGCTGTTACAAATAATGCTGCTATGAACATAGTTGAACACATGCTTTTGTAGTATGATTGGGCAACTCTTGGGTATATTCCCAAGAGTGGTATTGTTGGATCCTGGGGTAGGTGAATCCCAAATTTTCTGAGAAACCACCACACTGATTTCCAAAGTGGTTGCAGAAGTTTGCATTCCCACCAACAATGGATGAGTGTTCTCCTTACTCCACATCCTCTCCAGCAAAGACTATCATTGGTGTTTTCGATTTTAGCCATTCTGAAAGATGAAAGATGGTATCTCAAAGTTGTTTTGATTTGCATTTCCCTGATTGCTAATGAAGTTGACCATGACCTTAAGTGTCTCTTGGCCATTTGAACTTCTTATGTTAAGAATTCTCTGTTCAGTTTAGTGCACCATTTTTTAATTGGGTTAATTTGAATTTTAAAGTCTAGTTTCTTGAGTTCTTTTTTTTTAATTTTTTATTTTTATTATTAAAACTTCCCACCTCCTCCCATTTCCTTCCCCAATCCCCCCACTTACCCTCCCCCTCCCTCTCCATTCCAAATAGCAGTCAGGGTTCCCTGCCCTGTGTGAAGTTCAAGGTCCTTCCCGCCTCCATCCATTCTAGGAAGGTGAGCATCCAAACAGACTAGGCTCCCACAAAGCCAGTACATGCAGTAGGATCAAAACCCAGTGCCATTGTCCTTGGCTTCTCAGTCAGCACTCATTGTCTGCCATATTCAGGAAGTCAGGTTTGATCACATGCTCCATCAGTCCCAGTTCAGCTGGCCTTGGTGAGGTCCGCTTAGATAAGCCCCAACGTCTCAGTGGGTGGGTGCACCCCTTGCGGTCCTGACTTCCTTGCTCATGTTCTCTCTCCTTCTGCTTCTCATTTGGACCTTGGGAGCTCAGTTCAATGCTCCAATGTGGGTCTCTGTCTCTGTCTCCATCCATCACCAGATGAAGGTTCTATGGTGATAAGCAAGATATTTGTCAGCATGGCAATAGGATAGGGCAATTTCAGGCTCCCTCTCATCAGCTGCCCAAGGAACTAGCTAGGACATCTCATTGGACACATGGGAAACACCTCTAGAGTCAAGTCTCTTGCCAAGCCTTAAATGGCTCCCTTAATTAGATATCTACTTCCCTGCTCCCATATCTACCTTTCCTACATCTCAGCCCTCCCATTCCCCCAAACTCTCCCCATCCTCCCCTTTTCACTTTTCTCTCCCCATCTCCCCTTACCCCTACTCCACACACACCCCCAAGTTCCTAAATTTTGCCTGGCCATATTGTCTACTTCCAATATCCAGGAGGATAACTATATGTTTTTCTTTGGATTCACCTTCCTATTTAGCTTCTCTAAGATCACGACTTATAGAATCAATGTCCTTTATTTATGGCTAGAATCCACTTATGAGTGAGTACATACTATATTCATATTTTGGTGTCAGGGTTACCTCACTCAGTAAAGTGTTTTTTATTTCCATCCATTTGCATGCAAAATTCAAGATATCATTGTTTTTTTTTTCCACTGAGTAGTCCTCTAATGCATGTATATTCCACATTTTCTTTATCCATTCTTCCATTAAGGGGCATCTAGGTTGTTTCCAGGTTCTGGCTGTTACAAATAGTGCTGCTATGAACATAGTTGAACACATGCTTTTGTAGTATGATTGGGCATCTCTTGGGTATATTCCCAAGAGTGGTATTGCTGGATCCTGTGGTAGTTTGATCCCGAATTTCCTGAGTAACTGCCACACTGATTTCCAAAGTGGTTGCACAAATTTGCATTTCCACCAGCAATGGATGAGTGTTCCCCTTACTCCACATCCTCTCCAGCAAAGGCTATCTTTGGTGTTTTCGATTTTAGCCATTCTGACAGGTGTAAGATGGTATCACAAAGTTATTTTGATTTGCATTTCCCTGATCACTAAGGAGGATGAGCATGGCCTTAAGTGTCTCTTGGCCATTTGAACTTCTTCTGTTGAGAATTCTTTGTTCAGTTCAGTGCCCCATTTTTTTTTATTTTGGTTAATTAGGATTTTAAAATCTAATTTCTTGAGTTCTTTATATATTTTGGAGATCAGACCTTTGTCCATTGCGGGGTTGGTGAAGATCTTCTCCTAGTCAGTAGGTTGCCCTTTTGTCTTAATGACAGAGTCATTTGCTTTAAAGAAGCTTGTCAGTTTGAGGAAGTCCCATTTATTCAGCTTTGCTCTTATTGTCTGTGCTACTGGGGTTATACATAGGAAGTGGTGTCCTGTTCTCATGTGTTGTAGACTACTTCCCACTTTCTCTTCTATCAGGTTCAGCGTGTTCAGATTAATGTTGAGGCCTTTAATGCATTTGGACTTGAGTTTTGTACATGGTGATAGACATGGATCTATTTTCATTTTTCTACATGTTGACATCCAGTTATGCCAGCATCATTTGTTGAAGATTCTTTCTTTCTTCCATTGTATAATTAATTTTAGCTCCTTTGTCAGAAATCAGGTGTTCATAGGTTTGCAGATTAATATATTTTGGAGATCAGACCTTTGTCCATTGCGGGGTTGGTGAAGATCTTCTCCCAGTCAGTAGGTTGCCTTTTTGTCTTAAAGACAGTGTACTTTGCTTTATAGAAGCTTCTCAGTCTCAGGAGGTCCCATTTATTCAATGTTGCCCTTATTGTCTGTGCTTCTGGGGTTATATGTAGAAAGTAGTCTCCTGTGCCCATGTGTTGCAGTCTACTTCCCACTTTCTCTTCTATCAGGCTCAATGTGGTTGGATATATATTGAGGTCTTTCATCCATTTGTACTTGAGTTTTGTGCATGGTGATAGATATGGATCTATTATCATTCTTCTAAAGGTTGATATCCAGTTATGCCAGCACCATTTGTTGAAGATGCTTTCTTTCTTCCATTGTATACTCTTAGCTTTTTTGTCAGAAATCAGGTGTTCATAGGTTAATATCGACAATTTAGGTTAATAGGGTTAATATCGACAATTTCTGTTTGATTCCGTTGGTTGACTTCTTTGTTTTTATGCCAATACCAAGCTGTTTTCATTACTGTAGCTCTGTAATAATTGAGTTTGAAGTCAGGGATGGTAATGCCTCCAGAAGTTCCTGTATTGTTTAGGACTGTTCTGGCTGTTCTGTTTTTTTTTTTCATATAAAATTTATTATTGTTCTCTCAAGGTCTGTGAAAAATTAGTTGGGATTTTAATGGGGATTGCATTGAGTTTATAGATTGCCTTTGGTAGAATTGCCATTTTACCTATGTTCATCCTACCCATCCAAAAGCATGGGAGATCCTTCCATTTTCTTGTGTCCTCTTTAATTTCTTTCTTTAATTCCTTAAAGTTCTTGTCAAATAGATCTTAAACTTCATTGGTTAGAGTTACCCCAATATACTTTATGCTATTTGTGGCTATCATAAAAGGTGAAGTTTCTGTGATCTCCCTCTCTGCTTCTCTATCTTTTGTGTATAGGAAGGCTACTGATTTTTTTTTTTTTGAGTTGATCTTGTAACCTGCCATTTCACTGAAGTTATTTATCAGCTGTAGGAGTTCTTTGGTAGAGTTTTTGGGGTCACTAATGTACACTATCATATCATGTAGATGGAGTGGTGGGCCGTTTCTGGCCATCCAGGAAGGCTCCCGGCCACTGGCTAGCTTTACCCAAAATAATTACATGGAAACTGTATTCTTTTAAACACTGCTTGGTCCATTATGTCTATCCTCTTCTTGTCTAATTCTCACAGCTTGATTAACCCATTTCTAATAATATGTGTAGCACCACGAGGTGGTGGCTTACGGGAGAACATTCAGCATGTCTAACCTGGTGGCTGGCTCCATGGCAGTCTGACCTCACTGCCTTCTACCCAGCATCCTGTTCTGTCTACTCCACCCACCTAAGGGCTGGCCTATCAAATGGCCAAGGCAGTTTCTTTATTAACCAATGAAATAAACACAAAACAGAAAACCCTTCCACATCAATATCATCTTTGAATAACGAAAGTTTGACTTCTTCCTTTCCGATTCGAATCCCCTTGATCTCCTTATGTTGTCCTATTGCTATTGCTAGAACTTCAAGCACTATGTTGAAGAGATATGTTTTTTTTTCTTTCAGTTAAATAAACTCAGTTTATTTAAATTCAGTTAAATAAATAAGATGGATTACATTGATAGATTTTCATACGTTGAACTACCTATGACTGAGTACATATTATAATTTTCTTTCTTTGTCTGGGTTACATCACTCAAAATAATGTTTTCTAGCTCCATCCATTTGCCTGCAAATTTCAAGATGCTGTTATGTTTTTCTGCTGTGTAGTACTCCATTGTGTAAATGTACCACATTTTTGTTATCCATTCTTTGGTCAATGGGCATTTAGTTTTTTCCCAAGTTCTGGCTATGACAAACAAAGCTGCTATGAACATAGTTGAGCACATGTTTTTGTGGTACAATTGAGCATCCCTTGGGTATATACTCAAAAGTGGTATTACTGGGTCTTGAGGAAGGTTGTTTCCTAATTTTCTGAGAAATTGCCACACTGACCTCCAAAGGAGCTATACCAGCTTGCACTCCCACCAGCAATGCAGGAGTGTTCCCTTTTCTCCACAACCTCTCCAGCATAAGTTGTCATCAGTGTTTTTGATTTTGGCCATTCTTACAGGTTTAGGATGGAATCTCAGAGCTGTTTTGATTTGCATTTCTCTGATGACTAAGGATGTTGAATATTTCCTTAAGTGTCTTTCAGCCATTTGATATTCCTTTTTGAGAGTTCTCTGTTTATGTCTGTACTCCATTATTTTTATTGGATTATGTGATCTTTTGGTGTCCAATTTCTTGAGTTCTTTGTATATTTTGGAGATCAGACCTCTGTCTGATGTGGGGTTAGTGAAGATCTTTTCCCATTCTGTAGGCTGTGGTTTTGTTTTGTTGACCATGCCCTTTGCTTTACGGAGGCTTTTCAGTTTCAGGAGGTCCCACTTATTAATTGTTTCTCTCAGTGTCTGTGCTGCTGGAGTTATATTTAAGAAGTGGTTCCCTGTGCCAATGCATTCAAGTGTACTTCCCACTTTTTCTTCTATAAGGTTCAGTGTGGCTGGCTTTATGTTGAGGTCTTTGATCCATTTGGACTTGAGTTTTGTGCATGGTGATAGATATGGGTCTATTTTCATTTGATATCTACATGTTGATATCCAGTTATGCCTGCACCACTTGTTAAATATACTTTCTTTTTTCTATTTTATGTTTTTTGCTTCTTTATCAAAAATCAGGTATTTGAAGATGTGTGGATTGATATCTGGGTCTTCTCTTCAGTTCCATTGGTCCTTCTGTTTGTTTTTATGGCAATACCAGGCTGTAGCTCTGTAGTAGAGTTTGAAGTCAGGGATTGTGATAGCTCCAGAAGTTCTTTTATTGTACAGGATGGTTTTGTCTATTTTGGGTTTTTTTTTTTTGCTTTTTTATATAAAGTTGAGTCTTATTCTTTCAAAATCTTTGAAGAATTTTGCTGGGACTTTGATGGGCATTGTGTTCACTCTGTGCCTTCCATAATCATAAAGATACTTTTTATTATGCAAAAATATGTCACAGTCATTCTGATAAAAATTTTCTGCTGTTTAAAAGTTATGTTTTCATAAACTCCAAAAATTCTTATGAGTTCCGGGGAACCAAATTGAAGGATATACCTAAAACAGGTCAGATACACCTCTCTTAATCCCTTGGTCCTAAAATTTTTTCCTAAACCTAACTTTGTCCTATGTTCTGCCAATACCTTAAACAGGTTTAAGAGGCACCACACATTTCCATACCACAAATACCAGACAGGAGCAAAGAGACCAGCACCCCAAGGATGTGACCAGCACTCAGCTTTCTCAGATTCTCCCCCAAGATGACACCCTCAAATAAGCAGGAAGCAGTCTTGAGAATCTGCTGTCCCAATTTCTTTTAATCTGTTGTACTTAATCTCCCACCTTTTTATTTATAAAAAAGATGGAAATGTAATGGTCTGTCCTGTCCATTTAAGAGACAAGCCCCAGCCACCCCCTCCCCCATTTACCCCCAAAGCAGGCAGGTCTTCCTTCTTGCCTGCAGTCCAAGTCTCCTCCTTTCCATTTCTCTCCCAAAGAGGCAGCTTCTGTCTCGCTCCCTTCTCTCCACTTCTCCCCTTTGCCCCATCTGCTTCTCTCTGCTCTTCTCCCTTCTCCCCTTTCCCCCTTTTCCCTTCCCTTTAATAACTCACTAAATAAATACTCACTTTCTCTATATGATGTGCCTATCTGTCTTGGTCTCTCACTCGCATGTGGCTCCCTGCCTGAGACTGGCTGCCTTAATGGCCTTCCAGGGTCTCAGGACCTGCTGCTCATAGCCACCACTCAGGGACTTGCAGCATTTCTGCCACTGCACACCTTGGGGGAACAGCAGCATTTTAATTTTACCATTATAGTGTTTGTTTACTCATATAAACACAAATATTTACATTGCAGTATGGAGCATTGCCTCTCCCAGGGCAGAGATCCCTAATTGGATGCCTTAAAATTAAGTTGCACTTCTCTCTCTCTCTCTCTCTCTCTCTCTCTCTCTCTCTCTCTCACTGTGTGTGTGTGTGTGTGTGTGTGAAAAAGAGGTGTGACATAGAGGGTAGGAAGGAAAGCAAAATGATGCAATTATATTTTAATTAAAATGCATTTGAAGCCGGGCGGTGGTGGCACCCACCTTTAATCCCAGCACTCAGGAGGCAGAGGCAGGCGGATCTCTGTGAGTTCGAGGCCAGCCTGGTCTACAAGAGCTAGTTCCAGGACAGGAACCAAAAGCTACGGAGAAACCCTGTCTCGAAAATCAAAAAAAAAAAAAAAAAGCATTTGAAATAATGAAAAACTGATGGTAAAAAAGAAAGCCAATGTGTGTTTCTTTATAGGCATAGCTTTAAGCAAATGTTAAGGGCTAAGTCTGCTTACAACTTGATGTGTCATTTATTAAATTTGTTAAATGACATTTAATCAACCTCGCACTCAAAAACTCAGGGAAAATCATAGGAGAGAGAATGGAAAAATGCTGAAACTGGGGATGGGCAGGATGTTGTGAAGACTGTCTTCTGGACATGACATGGCAGCTGCACTCAGGAACACACAGCAAATCTGGATTTTTGCACAAGATGGAAGGAGACAACATTCCAGTTTGGATCTGGGAGGGGCTCATGAGGCCCTAGCCTTAGCTAAGAAGCGACTAGAAGTGGGTATCTGCTAGGAGAGGGGAACCATTTTTATTTACAGTGTGGCTACTGAGATTATCTATGCTCCAGTAGATGGCACCATATCCTTATGCAAAAGAACTGTCCTAATTGGACTGCAGGAGTTATACAAATTGTATATACATTCATAAATATTTTATATACATTCATATTGTGTGTGTGTGTGAGGGAAAGAGGGAGGGAGGGAGGGAGGGAGGGAGGGAGGGAGGGAGGAAGAAGCAGAGTCTGGGAGTGAATTGTAGGTGAGAGTTCAGGGTGGATATGATCAAGCCACATATACATGTGAAATTGTCAAAGTAAAAAATGGTCTCAGAAAAGATTTCAAGGACCAAAATAAAACAAACAGAACAACAAAAAAGATCACTTTCTCAGACAATTTTCTTTCAGATAGAAAAACCATATATAACTAATTTCTTAATTGTGATCCTTAAGTACTAAGAAAGACATTAAGAAAAAATAATGCAATTTACAATTGATTTAAAAACTTGTCTTTTCAATGTGAACTTTCTTTGCCTTTAGTATCTGGGGGTAAGAAAAGGGAGAATAGTACTATGAGAATTCTTGCCTGGATTGCTTTTCTGTATCTTTGTACTGGTTCCATTAATTCTCAAAAGGTATTGCCTTCCTGACATATCGAAAGGGGCAGTGGGTACACACAATTTATCTTGCTATTGACACAAATCTATCAAAAACTTTAAATTCTTGAATATTACTTTAATAACAGTCCTTGAAAAAAATAAGAGCTCAAAACTGTGTTGAATATATCATTGTTCAACTGGGCTGGGCATGTTTTCACCTTAACTTGAGATCCTCTTAATGGAAAGGGTGGAAATCCTAGACCAGCAGGGCCAGGCCTCAACACCAGTCAGGAGTGGAAGGATCTTTAGAACAGTCAGGGAACAGCTCACTTTGGCAATAGAGACAGGTGTTCAAGGAAACATAGCCGAGGGTAGTTTTATGTCCAGCTAGCCGCTTTTGAGAGCCTTTTCCTCACCTGCCTGCCTTCCAGAACCTTTCCTTGCCTACTTGTCTTCCAGATCTTTCTCTAAGCCCACCTACCTTCCAAACCATTCTCCGAGTCCTGCTGACTTTGCTGGAGCACTAGGATGGTCCTGGAACAGTTTGGCTAGTTCTCTGGGGAAAGACTTGCTAAAGCTAGCCGTATTATGAGAAGAACTAATTCATATCTGTTGCTTTGAGTCAACTCTCCTGTGGTAAAGAGATTAGTTGTAATGGCTATTGTCAGACTCATGGAAACTGCTGTGGGTGCTAACATTATTTGCTGTTTTCACAGGTTTTGGTTTTCAATTGTTGACAAAAATTGGGATTATTGCTACTATACTTATTTCTAAATTGATTTTATAAACAACTGTGCAGTGAATATGACAGCTAAGCTGCCTGATGCAAAGATAATTTAAATATTGAATTAGGAGATGTATTGGAGTGAAAAGGGTAGACACCAACATATTTACAGTATGAGCCAGACAGCTTCTTTAGCTGTCACAGCTTATAGAACATGCTGTAATGTGTAACACAAAGACTTGATTTCTTAAGAGCAGGGCCCATACTCATAATCTAGAAATGACTCTCTGATTTACTGTATTGATGGAATACCTTACTTGACCTTTCTGTATATATGGAGGAATATTAGCATAATAGTAGTTAAAAAATATGTTACACATAAAGTGAAGTTCAAGGAAGGAAATTGTGTTTCATATTGTATTAGCTAGTTGTATTGGAATCAAGGATAAGATGACTCAATATGTGGAAATGGGAGGCATGGAGTTAACACTATAAAGTTGGTTTGGGAAGTCTAGGCTTGGAATAGAGCTCAGTAGGTAAGATACTTGCCTTACATATGTGAGGACTTGAGTTTGATTCCCTAGCACCATATAAGTCACCTGCTATATGCTAAAACAGTTCAGTTCTAGACAGCAGAATCAGAAGTTTAAAATCTTTGGCTGTGTACCTAGTTAGAAGCCAGCCTGGCTTACATGAGGTTCTGTCACAACAAACAAACAAACAAACAAAAATCAAAAACCTGTGATGATTGTGGGTGATGAAATGCTCTTAGAGACAGTGTAGCTGTTGCTGTTTATATATTTATTGTAATGATGATGTAATAAACTACTACAGGAAGTAGATAACAGATATGTTTGTATATTTGTTTATTGTTAAATTCCTATGGTAATTCTGACTCTGTCAGTTACATTAAAACATGCTGTATTAATTTCCTCATCACCATAGAAATAACTCATAGTATAACAAGTGGTCTTGTTCTTACTCATAATTATATATGCTTTTATGTACAAATAGGTGTTCATAAAGTAACACTATGAATATTTTTCAAGGATTAATACAGGAATAATGACTAGTGTTAGTTTCTGAGATATAATTTCCATAAAATCTTGTAAGGATCACATGCATGCTTTAAGTCTGAATGTCATCTTAATTATAAAATGGAATAGACTGAGAAGTTGGATGCAGCTCAAGTAGTCAGTGTGCCTATGCTCATGTTTATTAGGGTTGGGATGTTGGAAGTAGATTCACAAATGTGTGGGGTTATAAGCTAGGTTTGAGGCTACTGTAAAAGGTAAGTTGATAAGGATAGTGTCATAATGGTGTTTTAATAAACAGTTCAGTTGTATTAGCAATTGCTTGATGTAGGTCTTATGGTATATATTATATACTAAGTGTTTTATGTAGTTGTACATAACCTGACACTTTTCACTCAATTAAGATGAGGAATACTTGGGGAAAGAGATGTAGAATAGTTTTTAGGAGGATAAATACATGGTAGTAAGGAAGTAGTTTAAAAATATTCCCTTAGGAAAATGTTTCAAGTCTAATCCATTTACCAGGCTTGTCATCTGAACAAGTCCTCATCAAGGTGATTCAATTTGGAAAGGAAGAAGTCAAACTTTCACTATTTGCAGATGATATGATAGTATACATAAGTGACCCTAAGAACTCTACCAGGGAAAGCCTACAGATCATAAATACCTTCAGTAATGTAGCAGGATGTAAGATATACTCAAAAAAATCAGTAGCTCTCCTATATACAAATGATAAAGAAGCTCGAGAAAGAAATCAGAGAAGCATCATCCTTAAAAATAACCACAAATAACATAAAATATCTTTGGATTACACTAACCAAAGATATGAAAAACCTGTTCAACAAGAACTTTAAGTCTTTGAAGAAAGAAATTAAAGAAGAAAATAGATAGATATCCCATGCTCTTGGATAGGTAGGATCAACATAATAAAAATGGCAATCCTACCAAAAGCTGATGGAGGAAGGTCATTGGTTAATTATAATAAAGAAACTGCTTGGCCTCATAGGTTAAAACATAGGTGGGCGGAGTAAACAGAACAGAATGCTGCGAGAAAGAGGAAGTGAGCTCAGAGATGCCATGCTCCCCTCTCCCGGGCAGACACGATAGCTCTGCTCTCTGAGGCAGACGCGATTGAACTCTGACGCAGGATGGACATAGGCTAGAATCTTCCTGGTAAGCGCACCTCATGGTGCTACATAGATTATTAGAAATGGGTTAAGAGGTTGAAACTAATGGGCCAAGCAGTGTTTAAAAGAATACAGTTTGTGTGTTGTTATTTCAGGTAAAGCTAGCTGGTGGCAGGAACTGGGTGGCGGAACACAGTCCACTGCTCTTATTACTACAAAAAGCAATCTATGGATTCAATGCAATCCCAATCAAAATCCCAACACAATTCTTCACAGACCTTGAAAGAACAAAAATAACCTTCATATGGAAAAAAAACCCTGAATAGCCAAAACAATCCTGAACAATAAGGGAACCTGTGAAGACATCACCATTCCTGACATCTAGCTCTATTTTAGAGCTACAGAAATGAAAACATCTTAGTACTGGCATAAAAACAGACAGGTTGACAAATGGAATCAAATTGAAGACCTGGATATTAATCTATACCACTATAAACACCTGATTTTTTACAGGGAAGCTAAAATTATACAATAGAAAAAGGGAAACACCTTCAACAAATGGTGCTGGCATAACGGATAATATCAACATGTAGAAGAATGAAAATAGATCCATTATCTATTCCTATGCAAAGAATTCAAGTCCAAATGGGTTAAAGACCTCAATATAAATCAGACCACACTGATCATGACAAAAGAGAAAGTGGGAAGTAGCCTTCAATGCATGAGCACAAGAGACCACTTCCTAAATATAACCCAAGTAGAACAGACACTGAAAGCAACAACAACTAAATGGAACCTTCTGAAACTGAAAAGCTTTTGAAAAGCAAAGAGAACAGTCAATAAGACAAAAAGGCAGCCTACTGAATGGGAAATATCTTTGCCAATCCCACCTCAGACAGAGGACTGATCTCCAAAATATATAAAGAATTCAAGAAATTAGACTAGAAATTCCAAATAATCCAATTAAAAATTGGTGTACAGAACTAAACAGAGAATTCTCATCAGAAGAATCTCAAATAACCTTAAGGAAATGTTCAACACCCTTAGCCATCAGGGAAATGCAAATCAAAATGACTCTGGGATACCATCTTACACTAGTCAGAATGGTGAAAATCTCAAACACCAATTATTTCTTATGCTGAAGAGGATGTGGAGAAAGGGAAACACTCCTCCGCGGCTGGTGAGAATGCAGACTTGTACAATCACTCTGGTAATCAGTATAGTGGTTTCTCAGAAAACTGGGAATCAACCTCAGGACCCAGCAATACCACTCTTGGGCATGTACCCAAAAGATGCTCAATCAAACTACAAGGACATTTGTTCAACTATTTTCATAGCAGCATTATTTGTAATAGCCAGAGCCTAGAAACATCCTGGATGCTCCTCAACTGAAGAAAGGATAAAGAAAATGTGGCATATCTACCCAATAGTGTACTACTCAAGGTTAAAAACAATGACAACTTGAAACTTGCATGCAAATGAATAGAACTAGAAAAAAAAACATCCTGAATGAGGAAACCCAGACCCAGAAAGATGAACATGGTATGTTCTCACTCATAAGTGGAAAGCAAAGGATAATGAGCCTCTAGTTCATGGTCCTAGAAAAGCTAAGCAACAAGGTGAACACTAAGAAAAACATAAATAGATCCACCCAGAAGGGATAAATAGACAAGATCACCTGACAATATTGGGAGCATGGGTGTGGAGGAGAATAGAGGGTGAACTGAAAAGGAAGGAGTGAGGAGAATGTGAGGGAACCATATAGTCGAGATGGAGGAAGGACAGAGAAAAGAGCAAGGAAAGAGATACTTTGATTGAGGGAGCCATATGGGGCTAGCAAGAAACCTGGCCCTAGAGAAGTTCGCAGGAATCTACTAGGATGTCCTCAGCTAAGAACCAAGCAATAAAGGAGAGGGTCTCAAGCTAGCCTTGCCCTGTAATCAGTTTGATAAATATTTTAAATATCACCTTAGTACCTTCATTCAGCAACTGATGGAAATAGAGGCAGAGACTTACAGTGGAGCACTGGGCTGAGCTCCCAAGCTCCAGATAAAAAGAGGGAATAATAACAATATGAGCAAAGAGGTCAAAACCATGATGGGAACACCCACTCACACAGTTTACCTGAGCTAGTGGGAGTTCACCAACTCTAGTTGGACAGAGAAGAAACCAACATAGGTCCAAACTAGTCCCTCTGAATGTAGGTGTTGGACTCTGGCGTCCAAACACCGAGAAGGAGTCGCCCCCAGATACCATCTCATACACTACAGCCGATGTAAAAGTATGAGGATTTTATTAATTCTGTCATGACAGGGTCCCCCAGCATTTGGGAAGCCGAGGGACCTCGAATAGCGGGTACAGTCTACTTTTAAAGGGGCTACAGAAGCAAGGGGGGTTGTTCTTTGACTATTCTGATTGGCTTATTTGAAAGGGCTATTACCAATAATTGACTGGAGAGCTGTTGCCAGATCAGATGAGGTAAGAGGTCATTTTGACCTCGTTTCCCAGGGGACAGAACCAAAGCATGCGTATATGGGTAATTGTTCAGGAACTGAGTATGTGCGAGTGTAGCTGTTAGGTCCTTGGTTCCCAGGGGAGGAGGGGAAGCACTATGGCACAGAGGCTGAGAGGATTCAGAATTGTCAAAAATGGCTTCAGGATTGTCTTAAAGTCTTACATTCCCTCCTCTTATTTGGTCAAATATCTCAATCTTGAGATATTAGTAAATTTGGAGGACCAATTGGATCTGTACACAGAGATTAACAAACCAGTGTTGTAGGCCCATCATAGATCAATAAACTTCCAGATGAGTCTATTTCCTCATATTAGGGAGGTCCTGCTGACAAGTATAGCCAACAAGATTGTGTCAAGCTGGGATCAGTACTATTTAGCAAAGAAAAGGCTCCCATTATCAGATTAAACAGTCACTGGCCTGTATTAGAGCTTGCCAACAGTGAAGCAGGAGTTGTAGAAGGGTTTTTAGGACTAGGAGTGGAGCCCAGGGCCCTGGAAATGGGGGCTACCTCATTGGCCCTGGTCAGATAATACCGGGTTGGGCCCTAGTACTATGGTCATTGAAGGTGTTACAACAACTCACAGGGTGAACAGAATCCCTATGTCTTTTTTTTTTGATTACATAATCATAAACCCCAAGTATCGCCTGTCAGATTTTTTTTTTTTTTTTTGGTGTGGTACGGGTGAAAGAGACTAAGTCCTTTTTGTTAACCCTTAACCAGGAGACATTGACATTGGTTTTACATTTCCAGGCAGCACAATAAAATACTTTAGCCCCCCCCCCATGTTGTTTTTCCCCCCAGACAAACATATCATTTAGAATATTTGCATGCAGGATAAAAGTTTCCAGGGGTTTGCTCAGTATAAAACACACAGGTCAAAAGTTAGCTGGAGGAACCAGGTATCCAGGGGATGAACTCCAGTGGCTAGCCTTAAGGCTTGCCCAGTCTCAAAGTTAGTTAGGGTCCCTTTCAGCGAGGTTTAAGGTTCTGGGACCGGTGTCTCCGAACGTACACAGAATCACCAACCTGGAACGGGTGTGAGATTTCCGGGTGCCTGGGCTGGTGTTGGGAGGTGCCAGCAGAGAAGCAGGGAGAGTAGCTTAGTCCAGCGGGCAGCAGCAGGGATAGCTAGGGCCCCTTTAGGGAGGGTCTAGTCTGGCCTGCAGCAGCAGGCTCTGGTCAGATAAATACCATTTTATGTCCCAAGTCCTTCCCGACACCCATGGAGACAGTCCCGCTGCTCGCCCCTGGGAGACAAGTGGGGGAGATGTCTGAACCCCCGTGTCCAAATATTTCCTCCAGGGGAAATCTTGCCATCCTCCAGGGTCAGCTGTGGGGGATATGTATCTCAGATATCCCAGGAGGCTAGCCCTGCTACTAGTTGACAGAAATCAGGGGTGAGGGCAGGGGTATCAAAGCAAGGGCTTGAGGAGGCATGGATTGCAGGTATGAGCGGGCAGCTGCTGTTCTGGCTGTGGGGTGCTGTAGCTTTTTTCATGTCCCTCCGGATATACCCCAGGCGTCAATTCTGGAACGAATGCGAGATTTCCAGGTGTCAGGGTGGCCAGGGGTCTCTATGCCTGGGCTTGGAGATCTGGAGAGCCTTCAACCGCACCTGCAGATGGGGTTTGTGAGCAAATGGGTCATGAGGGGCCTTAGGAAACTAAGAGGGAGGTCCCCCATATTGGATCTCATAGGGGGTTAGTCCAAGCTGAGACGGGGTGTTTCATACACAGAACGGGGCTAAGGGAAGGAGCTGTACCCAGTCTCTAGTGCCAGATTCCAAAGGCTAATTTGGTAAGGGTCTTTATCCTTTTTACCTGTCCTGAACTCTGGGGTCTGTATGTACAATGTAATTTTTTTCAGTCCTACCTATGTCCTGACTTTTTTTGAGCAACAAGGTAGTTTTACCATTAACCTCGATTACCTTGAGCAGGCCAAACCTCGAGAAGATTTCTTCTGTGATCTTTTTAGTCCTGGTAAGAAAAAGCTTCTCTGCCATCCAGGTGATGTCCCTTTAAGTAGGCTGCTCAGCTCATTTACCATTGCTGCCCTGCCTTCTTACCAGCATGTGCCATCAAAACCGGCTCTCCTTGGCATTGCTGAACCCCAAGCTTTCCACAGCTGCGGTCTGGGAGCTGGGAGCAGTTGTTCTCTGTGAAACTTGCAAGCAGCTCGGGAAGGCTGTTTGGAATTGGGCTCCGGAACCTCCCGGGCCCCTCCTCGCTTCAGTCAGTTGCTACCTGCAGGGGCAGGTGGCTGTAAGCAGAGTTCCCAGGCTTGGGCTGTGACCAAGGCAGCTGGGAGGATTCAGCCGGCAGTGGCTGCAAAGCCTTCCTCAGCAAGGTGGGCATGGCGAAGGCAGAGAGTAGCCTGCTTTTCTTTACAGTCCTGGAGAACAGTAGGGGAAATCAAAGTCTCCAACAGGTCTTTTTTTTTTAATAAAAGCGTGGGACATTCAGGAATGATCAGCAGTTCTTGTGTCCATAGTCAAATGCTTTAGACATAGCGAGGGGGAACCCCTCTGCTTTTTTTCCGTACACCCCAGTTCTTGTGTCCATAGTCAAATGCTTTAGACATAGCGAGGGGGAACCCCTCTGCTTTTTTTCCGTACACCCCAGAATCGAACACCTGGGTGCACAGCATAAGCAAGGGGGGGGGGAATTTCAGTACTATCACTGTGGCTGCTGCGTTGGCCTCTCAGGTGGGCAGAGTGCCGCTTCAGTAGCCGGCTGTGCTTGGTGCCATTCTCTGACCTGCTTCTGCTCAGCAGCTGCTTTGGGAAGTGTCTCGAGCCCAAAGTCCTGTAGGGCCACTCCTCACTGAAGTCTGCATTTGGCCATTCAGGGGCTGCTCTGTCTGAGGTGCGCAGTCTCTGCAGCTGTCGTCTTCTGTTGCCTCCCTATCTGTCTAATTTTTTTTTTACTAAGTCCTGGAGGGAGCATCTCTGCAGTCCCTCCATTCTCTGCAACTTGTTGTCTGATGCTGACTGGCCTATAAAAGACATCATTACATTGGCTTGGCGATCTGCTGCCATGGGATCAAAATGGGTTTACATCCTGTACCGTTCTAATAGTCTTTCTAAAAATCCTGTAGGAGTACTATCAGACCTTTGCTCTTACCTTAGCCAAATTAGCAAATTAGTGGGGTGCTTTGCAACCCCCCCTCCTTTTTTATTAGACCCGCCAACTGGACTCTGGCAATAAAGACGGAGCTGCTCCCTACCAGCTGGAATATTGAAGTCCCATCCTCTTTCTTGTCTGGTGATTGGGTTGGCCTGCTGTCAGCTCCTGGGACATTTTTTTTTCTCTGTAGTTAGGAGCACCTGTAAGAGCTGCTGGCAATCATCCCAAGTGGGCTGATGAATAACCAGAACAGATTCTATAAACCCGGTCACGGCCTGAGGGTCCCGAGAAAAGGAAGGGTTGTAAGTCAAGATTAGAAGCAGAAAAAGGCAGTATTGTAACTGGCCTGCTACTGAGTGAAGGGGAAATGTTTGGGAAGTCATTTTCATTCTTCCCCTGTCCCAGCGTAGATGCTGAGTATTGAAGTTTTCAGGGCTAGGGCCCGACCAGCAGGGCTCCTCAGGAACGAAGTGCTTCCTCCGGGAGAGGAGGAGGGAGAAGTCTGTCATGCTCGGCTGGATATCAGGAAGAACCAGAGGTGCCTGGATTCTGGGTTTCTTTTGCTCCTGTACAGGAAAGAGAGAAGACAAAGGGCTTGGGGAGGGGCGGCCACCATCTCCTCCAGCAGTGGGGCTGCTTTCGGAATCAGGGAAACTGATGATGGCCAGGGGGCCGGTGCCAGGTTCTGAATTCCTGCAGGTGGATTTTAACAAAGACAAACCGACATACAAAAACAAAAAATACAAAGAGACAGACATAAACTCAAAACCAGAAGCTGGTGCTCTCACCACCACTCTGGTGTAGAACTGAAAATACACAAGAACAAAAAGACAGACATAGACTCAAAATCAAAAGCCGCGCGGCAACAAACTGATACAAACCTGGAAGGGAGTGGGCGATAAGGGCCATACTCCCTAGAAACCAAGATGACCTAGTCGCTCCTAGTTTCACAAATTGCCAGTGAAGCGTCCTCCATGGCTGGGCCAGGGAGTGTTCCCGGACACGTCTGTCCCACTGCCTGGTCCCCTTCAAATATTAGCCCTGCGCAGGTACAATTCTCAGATTACTAATTCACAATTACACAGAAACAGAAACACAATATACAAACAGACAGACATAAAAATGAGCTCGTTTCTTTATACCTCCAACTGGGTCTAGAGTGTGTCTGGGAGCGACTCGATTCCCGGTCAGGGAACCAAATGTTGGACTCTGGCGTCCAAACACCGAGAAGGAGTCGCCCCCAGAGACCATCTCATACACTACAGCCGATGTAAAAGCATGAGGATTTTATTAATTCTGTCATGACAGGGTCCCCCAGCATTTGGGAAGCCGAGGGACCTCGAATAGCGGGTACAGTCTACTTTTAAAGGGGCTACAGAAGCAAGGGGGGTTGTTCTTTGACTATTCTGATTGGCTTATTTGAAAGGGCTATTACCAATAATTGACTGGAGAGCTGTTGCCAGATCAGATGAGGTAAGAGGTCATTTTGACCTCGTTTCCCAGGGGACAGAACCGAAGCATACGTATATGGGTAATTGTTCAGGAACTGAGTATGTGCGAGTGTAGCTGCTAGGTCCTTGGTTCCCAGGGGAGGAGGGGAAGCACTATGGCACAGAGGCTGAGAGGATTCAGAATTGTCAAAAATGGCTTCAGGATTGTCTTAAAGTCTTACATAGGTAAGAGTTGTATGGCTGAGCAAACTGCAGTGGCACAAGATTTATCCCTTCTGCTTGTACTGGCTTTTTGGGAACCCATTCACTTTGGATGGATACCTTGCTCAGCATAGATATAATTGGGAGGGCCTTGGACTTTCCCCAAAGCAATGTGCCTTACCCTCTCTGAGGAGTGGATGTAGGGTGGGTTGTGGGAGTCACTGGAGATTTCGAGGAGGGAAGTGGGATTAGTTTGTAAAAATAAAAAAGATAGTTTTTTTTCTTTTTTAAAAAAATAAATGATAAAAATGTACTTGAAAAAGAGAAGTGTGTGAGTGTTGTGCATGTATTTAAAGACTCTCACAATAGATTTAAATCTATTTAATGGGGAGCCAGCAGTTTGTGTTTGCTCGAGGGACAGAAGTATGGGGAAATATGAACCTCATTATTCTGGACATCTATTTATGCTGTGGAATATTTCTTTAATGATGTGAAGATGTGTTGCATTCTTTTATGTTGCATTTGTTTAACTCTGTGAGGTTGTGTTCCTTTGCTTGTTTAAAACACCTGCCTGGTCTAATAAAGAGCTGAATGGCCAGTAGTAATAAAGAGCTGAATGGCAAGGGAAAGTATAGGTGGGGCTGTCAGACCAAGAGAATAAATGGGAGGAGGAGGAATCTGGGAAGAGGATGGTCAAGAAACAAGAGAAGGATGAAGACTCCAGTCACCTGCTGCACAGCCACACAGACAGCCATGGAGTAAGAGTGCAAGTTAAGATATACAGAAGTAAGAAAAGGAAAAAGCCCAGAGGCAAATGGTAGATGGGATAATTTAAGTTAAGAAAAGCTGGCTAGCAACAAGCCAAGCTAAGGCCAGGCATTCAAAAGCCTAAGACTGTATGATTTATTTGGGAGCTAGGTGGTAGGCCCCCAAAAGAGGGAAAACAGCCAATTACACCTTATCACTTTCACAAAAAATACTGTTGGCATCATTATGAAACAATTGGGTCAACTTGGTATCCCAAGTTTCTTATCTGTACCTGTTTATGTTACATTGAGCATTTCTTGGTTAACATAAACAAATAAGAAGTAATAGACAGGGGCTGGAGAGATGGCTCAGTGGTTAAAAGCATTGCCTGCTCTTCCAAAGGTCCTGAGTTCAATTCCCGACAACCACATGGTGGTTCACAACCATCTGTAAAGAGGTCTTGTTGAATGAGTAGCGGCAGGGCTGCGTCCCCGGCACCCGGCCGCCCGCATGGCTAGCTTATGCCCCGAAATAATTACACGGAAACTGTATTCTTTCAAACACTGCCTGGCCCGGCTAGTTCCAGCTTCTTATTGGCTAGCTCTTACATATTGTTCTAACCCATTTCTAATATTCTGTGTAGCCCACGAGCTGGCTTACCAGGGAGGATCTTAACCTGCGTCTGTCTGGAGCGGGAGAATCATGGCGACTCCTCTAAGCTTCTTTCTCCCAGAATTCTCTTCTGTCTACTCCGCCTACCTAGTTTTCTGTCCTATGAGGGCCGAGGCAGTTTCTTTATTATAATTAACCAATGTCCTTCCTCCATCATTTCCCCTTTTTCTGTTTAAACAAAAAAAAGAAGGCTTTAACTTAACATAGCAAAATTACATATAACAAAAACAGTTATCAAGCAAGAATTACAGTTACAATATTTATATCTATTTTATCTCTTATCATAACTATGGAAAACTATAACTATTCTTCAATTCCATCAAAGACTCCAGAAGGATATAATAATACTTAAGTAAACAAGAAATCCAAAACTCTAGAAATGACAGAGACATCTCGCTGCCTGGACAGTCACCCAAAGTTCCTCTGTACCGTTGGGGCATCCATCTTCGGCCTACAGGCCCATAGTATCCAGCAGACATTTCCACGAAGCAGGAAATTTCAAAGACAGTTCAGTCACTTTCTGCTGTGTCCTGCAGAATGTCTTGCAGACTCTCATGAATCAGGAACCCCGAAAGACCATCTCACCATTAGGCAAGTTCAGCAGTCCTCTCTCTGCGGGTTCTCTGTGTCCGGTTTATACAACAGTCCAGGCAAGAGCAGTTTCTTGCCCAAATGGCTATCAAACTCCATAAGGATCCTCTTCGATGCCCATCTTCCTCTTGAAGTAGATTGGTGCTGCCAGGAGCAGAGTGTCTCATTGTCATGAAAAGTCCTAAGTTATTAAAACATTTTAAATGCCATATTCTGCAGTCTTTGAAAGATATGAAGAATGCCTATCTAATTGAAATATATCTCTATATATCTAGAAAATCTAACTAACATGACTACGAGCTTTATTATCATCGATGATTATCCATTAGCAACCTATATTTTCTAATTATACATTACATTTTTAAATGAAGTACACAATCACAATACCTTAATCAAGATCAAAAATACATATACATATAACAAAATTGACTGTAAAATCCATACCAATGTAAATTATTCATATCTATATCATATCCCCCTTTAAATGTAAAAGAACATTTATAAACAATATTTGGGAACATGGGCGTAGTTTTTTCTCTCCAAACTGCTTCCTGCTGAATAGGGGCGTCGTTAATTAGGTCTTTCATGGTATAACCTGTGTGCTAGTTTCATCTCAGTTGGCAGTTGAGCGAAGCAATTTTCTGAAGGTATTCACAGCAACTGTTCAGGAGGGCGTGGTCCATCATACCATATCGGAATAGAAGAAATGAACAGGGTCTCATCCTCTGTGAAAACAAAATAGGAAACTCCTTTCGAAAGCATCATGTCCTTAGATCCAAATTTCAAAGTCAAGGCATCAAAATCTCTACGATGGATTATTTCAGCAGCATTTATAAACAAATATCTTTTAGCATCTGTTGCTCCTTCCTCAGCATTCAAACAATTCAAAGAGAGCATAATAGTATACAGTATCAAGATTCTCTGTGTATTTTCCATCTTTGCACGCTTTATTTTAACCTCTATTTCGTTTATTTTTACTTTTATTTTATATTCTCTGTATCTCTTTGACCTGGAATAACTCTGTAGACCAGGCTCTCCTTGAACTCTCAGAGATCCGCCTGTCTCTGCCTCACAGGCATTGAGATTAAAGGTGCAAAGGCGTACGCTACTACACCTTGAACTCACAGAGATCTGTTTGTATCTGCTTTCTAGGCACTGGGATTAAAGGCATGTGCTACCACACCTTGAAGTCACAGAGGTCAATCTCCCTCTGCCTCCCAAGTTTGGGATTAAAGGCGTGTACTACCACACACAACTTCTCTTTTTCTTATTTTTTTTTTACTTTAAGAATTTTAACTTTTAGTCTGCATACATTTTTAACACTGTAAATCATTTAAAAAATTTCTTTGTCTTTGAATCTCTTTACTGTATATCTCTCTTTTCTGACCACACGAGCCTTTAAATTACTGAGCAATGAGTAGGATTAAAGCCGTGGCTTTGCCAGGTAGATCCAGTCCATTCCTTAGCTTTCCAGCCTCATGGTGGAGATACAGGCTGTAGCCATGTTTATAGCCACAATTCTATGGTGTTTCAAGGTCCCTGCCAGCCAGCGAGCTACAACAGACAACAGTCAAGTCCTCTCTCGGTAGTTGGCTCTCCTGCCTCAGTCAGAGTTTGCCCTGGCAGGACGGCCCAGAAAGCCGGCATTTTAAAACAGCACAACTTTTTTCCTGCTACGGCTGAAAACCGAAAAGCATGCGTTCAGCTTTTCACCAACACCATTTAAGTGTTTTGTGGCAGGACCTCTTAATGAGCTGCAGGGTTTTGCAGCTGAAGCTGAGTCAGGAAGCCTCTCTTAGATGAGAGCGCTTGCTTGCCTCTAGCAAGCAGAGCAGACCCGAAAAATTGTTGCTACCAAGATAACATGCTTCACTCCATTCTTTCCCAAGCTTTCTCAGGCTTTTTGTGGATTCAGTTATCCTCACGTTGGGCAGCCATCTGTTGAAATAGGAGCGGCGGGGCTGCGTCCCCGGCACCCGGCCGCCCGCATGGCTAGCTTATGCCCCGAAATAATTACACGGAAACTGTATTCTTTCAAACACTGCCTGGCCCGGCTAGTTCCAGCTTCTTATTGGCTAGCTCTTACATATTGTTCTAACCCATTTCTAATATTCTGTGTAGCCCATGAGCTGGCTTACCAGGGAGGATCTTAACCTGCGTCTGTCTGGAGCGGGAGAATCATGGCGACTCCTCTAAGCTTCTTTCTCCCAGAATTCTCTTCTGTCTACTCCGCCTAGTTTTCTGTCCTATGAGGGCCGAGGCAGTTTCTTTATTATAATTAACCAATGTCCTTCCTCCATCAAGGTCTGGTGCCCTCTTCTGGCCTGCAGACATGCGCACAGAATATTGTATACATAATAAATAAATATTTTAAAAAAAGAAGTAATAGACAAACATTAGATATACCAGAAATTCAAAAGCTTTTTGTTTTTCATTTTTCAAGACAGGGTTTCTCTGTAGTTTTGGAATCTATCCTGGAACTATTTCTTATAGAGTAGGCTGGCCTCTAACTCACAGAGCTCTGCCTGCCTCTACCTCCTGAGTGCTGGGATTAAAGGTGTGCACCACCACTGATTGGTTCAAAAGTGTTTTTAACAAGTAGTGCTCAATGGCTATTTATTTATTTATTAAAAATTTCCATCTCCTCTCCTTTTCCCATTTTCCTCCCAGTCCTCTCACTCCCCCTCTCTCCCACTCCAATTGATCTAATGTCCTTTGCAGTTTTAAAGTACTTTCTAGAGTTGTGAAATCACCAAGAAGCTATAGATGTGAGTCCTTGTGCCTTACTATCATCAAAGCAGCACATATTAGAACAATTCAGTAAATTTAAGCTATAAGTTTTTATTTAGTAATTTTTTGAATTTTTTATTGATTTTTATTGAGCTCTACATTTTTTTTCTGATCCCCTTCCTGCCTCTGCTTCATCTCTCTCCTATGGTCCCCAAGGTCACAAGCTACTCAGGAGATCTTGTGTTTTTCTTACTTTCTATGTAGGTTAGATGCATATATGTCTCTCTCTTAGGGTCCTCATTGTTGTCTAGGTTCTCTGGGATTGTGATTTGTAGGTTTTCTTTGCTTTATATTTAAAAACCACTTGTGAGTGAGTATATATAATTGTCTTTCTGTATCTATGTTACCTGACTCAAAATGATGTTTTCTAGCTCCATCCATTTGCCTGCAAATTTCAAGCTGCTATTATTTTTTCCTGCTGTGTAGTACTCCATTGTGTAAATGTACCACATTTTTCCTTATCCATTCTTCAGTCAAGGGGCATTTAAGTTGTTTACAGGTTCTGGCAATGACAAACAATGCTGCTATGAACATAGTTGAGCGCATGTCCTTGTGGCACAATTGAGCATCCTCTGGATATATATCCCAAAGTGGTATTACTGGGTCTTGAGGAAGGTTGTTTCCTAATTTTCTGAGAAATTGCCATACTGACATCCAAAGGGGCTGTACCAGCTTGCACTCCCACCAGCAATGCAGAAGTGTTCCCTTTACCCCACAAACTCTCCAGCATAAGTTGTCATCAGTGTTTTTTATCTTGGCCATTCTTACAGGTGTAACATGGAATCTCAGAGTTGTTTTGATTTGCATTTCTCTGATGACTAAGGATGTTGAACATTTCCTTAAGTGTCTTTCAGCAATTTTAGATTCCTCTGTTGAGAGTTTTCTGTTTAGGTCTGTACTCCATGTTTAAAATTAAATTATTTGCTCTTATCCTGACAAATTTCTTGAGTTCTTTGTATATTTTGGAGATCAAACCTCTGTCTGATGTGGGGTTGGTAAAGATTTTTTCTCATTCTGTAGGCTGTCATTTTGTCTTGTTGACCATGCCCTTTGCTTTACAGAAGCTTTTCAGTTTCAGGAGGTCCCATTTATTAATTGTTTCTCTCAGTGTCTATGCTGCTGGAGTTATATTTAAGAAGTGGTTCCCTGTGCCAATGCGTTCAAGTGTACTTCCCACTTTCTCTTCTATAAGGTTCATTGTTGCTGGCTCTATATTGAGGTCTTTGATCCATTTGGACTTGAGTTTTGTGCATGGTGATAGATATGGATCTATTTTTAGTCTACATGTTGGTATCCAGTTATGCCAATGCCATTTGTTAAATATTCTTTTTTCCATTTGATATTTTTTGCTTCTTTGTCAAAGATCAGGTGTTCAAATGTGGTGGATTAATATCCAGGTCTTTGATTTGGTTCCATTTGGTCCTCCTGTCTGTTTTTACACCAATACCAGGCTGTTTTCATTACTGTAGCACTGGCATAGAGTTTGAAGCCAGGGATTGTGATGTCTCCAGAAGTTCTCTTATTGTTTTGGCTATCCTGGGTTTATGATGTTGAGTACCATTCTTTCAAGGTCTTTGAAGAATTTTGCTTGGATTTTAATAGGCATTACATTGAATCTGTAGACTACTTTTGTAAAGATTGCCATTTTTACTATGTTCATTCTACCTATACAAGAGCATGGGAGATCTTTCCATTTTTTGGTATCTTCTTCCATTTCTTTTTTAAAAAATTTATTCATTTATTTTTCAATTCAAAAACTTACACTTCCTCCCATCCATTCCCTCCTGCTCCCCCACTCACTCTCCTCCCCCCCCTCCCTCCTTAAGAGAGAGCTTCCCTGTGGGAAGTTCAAGGCCCTCCCCCCTACATCCAGGCCTAGGAAGCTTTGCATCCAAATAGACTAGAGGCCCAAAAAGCCAGTACATGCAGTAGAAACAAGTCCCAGTGCCTTTATCAATGGCTGCTCAGTCAGCCCCCATTGTCAGCCACAATCAGAGTCTAGTTTGATCACATGCTCATTCAGTCCCAGTCCAGCTGGATTTGGTGAGCTCCCATTAGATCAGTCCCACTGTCTCCGTAGGTGGATGCTGCCATCACGGTACTGACTTCCTTGCTTATATTCTGCCTCCTTCTGCTCTTCACCTGGGACTTGGGGTCTCAGTCCATTGCTCTGATGAGGGTCTCTGTCTCTATCTCCATCCATCGGTGGATGAAGATTCTATGGTGATATTCGAGATAATCATCAGCATGATAGTGGGGCAAGGCCAGTTCAGTTCTGCTGCCCAAGGACCTAGCTGGGGACATCCCCATAGACACCTGTGATTCCCTCTAGAGCCAAGTCTCTTGCCAACCCTAAAATGGCTCCTTTAATTAAGATATCTTTTCCCTGCTCCTATATCCACCCTTCCTCCATCTCCACACTCCCACTCCCCCAAGCTCTCTCCAGTTTTTCCTTTTCCCTTCTCTCTTCCCTTTTCCCCTTCCCCTACCCCCACCGCTACCCCTACCCCCACCCTTATTCTCCCAACTTTTGCCCAGCAATCTTGTTTGCTTCCAATTTCCAGGATTTATATATATATTTTTTTTAGGGTTCACCTTGTTATTGGCTTCTCTAGGCTTGTAAACTATAGGCTTAATGTCCTTTGTTTATGGCTAGAGTACACTAATGAGTGAGTACATACCATATTCATCTTTTTGGGTGTAGTAATAGGGAGCGGGTTGTGTCCTGCCACCCGGCTGCCTGCATGGCTAGCTTTACCCGAAATAATTACATGGAAACTGTATTTTTTTAAACACTGCCTGGCCCATTAGTTCCAGCATCTTATTGGCTAGCTCTTACATATTGATCTAACCCATTTCTAATAATCTGTGTAACCCACGAGGTGGCTTACCAGAGAGGATCTTAACCTGCATCTGTGTCCGGCAGGAGAATCATGGTGACTCACTGACTCAGCTTCTTTCTCCCAGCATTCTGTTCTGTTTACTCCGCCTACCTAATTTTCTGTCCTATTAAAGGGCCAGGGCAGTCTCTTTATTTAACCAATGAAATTAACACAAAACAGAAGACTCTCCCTCATCATTTGGGTCTGGGTTATCTCACTCAGGATAGTGTTTTCTACTTCCATCCATTTGCATGCAAAATCCAAGATATCATTTTTATTTTACCACTGAGTAGTATTCTAATGTGTATATATTCCACACTTTCTTTATCCATTCTTTCATTGAGGTTGTTCTTACATCTAGGTTGTTTCCCAGATCTGGCAATTACAAATAAGACTGCTATGAACATAGTTGAACAAATGATTTTATTTATTTATTTTTTATTGAAAATTTCCACCTCCTCCCCTCCTCCCACTTCACTCCCCTCCCCCCACTCCCTTCCCCCTCCCTCTATGTCCAAGGAGCAGTCAGGGTTCCCTACCCTATGGGAAGTCCAAAGTCCTCCCTGCTTCCCCCAGGTCCAGGAAGGTGAGCATCCAACTGGACTTGGCTCCCACAAAGCCTGTCCATGCAGTAGAATCAAAACCCAGCACCATTGTCCTTGGCTCCTCTATCAGCCTGTACCATCAGAGAGTCCGGTTTGATCACTTGCTCCATCAGTTCCAGTCCAACTGGCCTTGGTGATCTCCCATTAGATCAGTTGTAGTAACAAGAGCGGCAGGGCTGCGTCCCCGGCACCCGGCCTCCCACATGGCTAGCTTATGCCCAAAATAATTACATGGAAACTGTATTCTTTTAAACACTGCCTGACCCATTAGTTCCAGCCTCTTATTGGCTAGCTCTTACATATTGTTCTAACCCATTTCTAATATTCTGTGTAGCCCACGAGCTGGCTTACCAGGGAGGATCTTAACCTGCGTCTGTCTGGAGTGGGAGAACCATGGTGACTCCCTGACTCAGCTTCTTTCTCCAAGCATTCTCTTCTGTTTACTCCACCCACCTATGTTCTAACCAATAAAATGGGCCAAGGCAGTTTCTTTATTATAATTAACCAATGTCCTTCCTCCATCAATCAGTCCCACCATCTCAGTGGGTGGACACACCCCTTGTGGTCCTGACTTCCTTGCTCATGTTCTCCCTCCTTCTGCTCCCCATTTGGACCTTGGGAGCTCAGTCCAGTCCTCCAATGTGGGTCTCTGTCTCTATCTCCATCCATTGTCAGATGAAGGTTCTATGGTGATATGCAAGATATTCATCAGTGTGGTTATAGGATAAGGCCAGTTCAGGCACCCTCTCCTCTGCTGCTGACAGAACAAGCTGGGGACACCTCCTTGAATACCTGGGAACCCCTCCAGAGTCAAGTCTCTTGCCAAGCCTAAAATGGCTCCCCTAATTAAGATATCTACTTCCCTGCTTCCACATCCACACCTCCTCCATCCCAATTAACCCATTACCTCAAGCTCTCCTCATCCTCCTCTTCCCCCTTCTCTCTCCCCAATCTCCCCTTATCCCCACCCACCCCCACCCCGGTGTTCCCAACCCCTGTCCAGCAATCTTGTCCACTTCCAATATCCAGGAGGATAACTATATGTTATTCTTTGGGTTCACCTTCTTATTTAGCTTCTCTAGGATCATGAATAGTAGGCTCAATGTCCTTTATTTATGGCTAGAATCCACTTATGAGTGAGTACATACCATATTCATCTTTTTGGGTCTGGGTTACCTCACTCAGGGTAGTGTTTTCTATTTCCATCCATTTGTATGCAAAATTCAAGATGTCATTGCTTTTTACTGCTGAGTAGAATGCTAGAGCGTATATGTGCCACACCTTCTTTATCCATTCTTCTATTGAGGGGCACCTAGGTTGTTTCCAGGTTTTGGCTATTGCAAATAGTGCTGCTATGAACATAGTTGAACAAATGATTTTGTAGTATGATTGCGTATCTCTTGGATATATTTCCAAGAGTGGTTTTGCTGGATCCTTAGGTAGATTGATTCCCAATTTCCAGAGAAACTGCCACACTGATTTTCAAAGTGGTTGCACAATTTTGGATTCCCACCAACAATTTGTTTCCCTTACTCCACATCCTCTCCAGCCTAGGCTGTCATTGGTGTTTTTGATTGTAGCCATTCTGACAGGTGTAAGATGGTATCTCAAAGTTGTTTTGATTTGCATTTCCCTGATCACTAAGGAGATTGAACATGATGTTAAATGTCTTTTGGCCATTTGAACTTCATCTGATCAGAATTTTCTTTTCAGTTCAGCACCCCATTTTTAAATTGGATCATAGAATTTTCATGTCCAGTCTCTTGAGTTATTTATATATTTTGGAGATCAGACCTTTGTCTGTTGTGGTGTTGGTGAAGATCTTCTCCCATTCAGTAGGATGCATTTTTGTCTTAATGACAGCATCCTTTGCTTTACAGAGCTTCTCATTTTCAGGAGGTCCTATTTATTCATTTTTGCTCTTGTTGTCTGTGCTAGTGGGGTTATATGTAAAAGGTGGTCTCCTGTGCTCATGTGTTGCACTCTACTTCCTACTTCCTCTTCTATCAGGTTCAGTGTGCTCAAATTTATATTGAGGTCTTTAATCCATTGGACTTGAGTTTTGTGCATGGGGATAGATATGGACCTATTTTTCATTCTTCTAAAGGTTTCTCAGTGTCTGTTGTTATGCCCCCCTTTTCATTTTTGATCTTCTTAATTTATGCATTCTCTCTCTCTCTTTTGATTAGTTTGGATAGGGGTTTGTCAATCTTGTTGATTTTCTCAAAGAACCAGCTCTTTGTTTCATTGATTCTTTTCATTGTTTTCTGTGTTTCTATTCTGTTGATTTCAGCCCTCAATTTGATTATTTCCAGTCTTCTACTCCTCCTGGGTGAGTCTGTTTTTTTTTCTAGAGCTTTCAGGTGGGCTGTTAAGTCTCCAATGTGTACTTTCTCTGTTTTTTTAAATGCGGGCACTTAGTCATATGAACTTCCTCTTAGTACTGCTTTCATAGTGTCCCATAGGTTTGGGTATGTTGTGTCTTTATTTTCATTGAATTCAAGGAAGACTTTAATTTCTTTCTTTGTTTCTTGCCTAACCCAGTGGTGGTTCAGTCGTTGATTGTTCGGTTTCCATGAGGTTGTAGGCTTTCTGTGGGTAGAATTGATGTTAAATTCTAACTTTATTCCATGGCAATCCAAAAAGACACAGGTGGTTACTAATATTTTTTTTGTATATGTGGAAGTTTGCTTTCTTACCGAATATGTGGTCAATTTTCGAGAAGGTTCCGTGAGCTGCAGAAAAGAAGGTATATTCTTTCCTATTTTGGTGGAATGTTCTACAGATGTCTGTTAAGTCCCTTTGATTCATTACATCCATTAATTCTCTTATTTCTTGTTTAGGTTTCTGTCTAGTTGACCTGTCCATTGGTGAGAGAGTAGTGTTGAAATCTTCTACAATTAGTGTTTGGGGTTTGATGTGTGCTTTGAGTTCAAGTAATGTTTCTTTTACATATGTGGGTGCTTTTATATTAGGGGCATAGATATTCAGGATTGAGACTTCCTCCTGATGAATTGCTCCTCTTATGAGTATAAAGTGTCCATCTCCAACTCTTCTGATTGACTTTAGTTTGAAGTCAATATTGTTAGATATTAGTATAGCCACACCTGCTTCTTTCTTAAGTCTGTTTGATTGAAAATCCTATTCCCAACCCTTTACTCTCTGTCTGTCTTTGTGGTTGATGTGTGTATCTTATAAGCAGAAGAATGTTGGATCCTGCTTTCACATCCATTCTCTGAACTTGTGTCTTTTTATAGGTGAATTGAGACCATTGATATTAAGTGATATTAATAACTGGTGGTTGTTAACTCCGGTTATTTATTTATTTATTTTGGTGGTAGAGTTTGTGTGTTTCTCTTCTTTGGATTGTGATCATGGAGGATTATTAGATGTCTAAGTTATTGTGGGTGCTGTTAGGCTCCTTGTGTTTTTATTTTTCTTCTATGACTTTCTGTAAGGCTGGGTTTTTGTCTACGTATTTTTTAAATTTATTTTTGTCCTGGAATACCTTGTTTTCTCCATTGATGGTGAATGAAAGCTTGGCTGGGTATAGTAGTCTGGGCTTGCATCCATGGTCTCTTAGTTTCTGCAGCACACCCATCTAAGAACTTCTGGCTTTCATCATTTCCATAGAGTAGTCTGGTGTAATTCGGATAGGCTTACCTTCATATGTTACTTGACCTTTTTTACTTTGCCGCTCTAACTATTCTTTCTTTATTCTGTATGTTTTGTGTTTTGATTATTATATGGTGAGGGGATGTTTTTCTTTGATCCATTCTATTTGGTGTTCTGTATGCTTCTTATACCTTCATAAGGAATATCCTTCCTTAGGTAGGGAAAGTTTTCTTCTATAATTTTGTTGAATATATTTTCTGGACCTTCAGGCTGTAATTCTTTTCCTTCTTCTACCCCTATTATTCTTAGGTTTGGTCTTTTTATGTTGTCCCAGATTTCCTGGATGTTTTGTGTTAAGAATTTGTTGGGTTTGCTGTTTTCTTTGATCAATGTGTTTATTTCCTCTATAGTATCTTCAGTGTCTGAGATTCTTTCTTTTATCTCTTGTAATCTATTGGTTATACTTGTGTTTGTAGTCCCTATTCATTTGCCAAGATTTTCCATATTCAGCCATCCCTCAGCTTGTGTTTTCTTCATTACCTCTATTTTAGTTTTCAAGTCTTGAACTGTTTCCATTACCCATTTGATTGCTTTTTCTTTGTTTCCTAGGGTATCTTTGAGGGATTTATTCATTTCTTCAAACTTTTTGTTATTCTCCTCATACATTCATTTATGGGAGTTTTTCACTTCCTGTTTAAGGGACTCTATCAATTTCATAATGTTAAGTTTAACGTCTATTTTTTCTACATCTTCTGGATTAGGGTCTTCCTGTTATATGTTCATCGGATTCTGCTGTTATCATATTGTTTTTCAAATTGTTGGAGGAATTTTTGTATTGGTGCCTGTCCATCTCTTCTTTTAAATGACCTCTGGAAGGGCAGATCTTCTGGTTTAGGATCTAGGCTACTTGCTAGCCAGAGACCTTGCAGAGAAAAGGGTATGCTTGCTGGGTCATGCTCAGTGGGACAAAGAAACTCCTGCAGCTGTTGCCTTCACCACTTTGTCCCCAGACCCTCAGCCCCAAAGCAGCCTGAGTTGGGGGAGCCTATAATCCCGCAGATGGAAAAGGGTGCTTCTACGGCAAGCTGAGCTCCCTTTCTGGGGCACCTAACTAGCCACTGTTCAGGTACACACTGACCCCTCTGGTAGGACGGATGTTCTGGTACAGGATCTGGGCCACTTACTAGCCAGGGACCTCATAGACCAAAAGGCATGCTTGCTGGTTGCAGGCTCATTTGGACAAAGAGAGTCCTGTAGCAGTTGCCCTCACCAGTTTGTCCCCAGACCCTCAGCCCTGAAGCAGGCTGTGTTGGGGAATCCTATGACTCCATAGATGGAGAGGGGTGCTTCGGGGGCAAGCTGGAATGGAATAAGAAGAGTAAGGCAGCATCCAGGGGAAAGCTCCCACTGAATGGCCAGAAAGTTTAAGTGAGTGGGGGGGTGCCTGACCTCTCCTTTTGGGGCGTCTGGCCAGCTGGTTGGGCACTCACTCACCCCTCTGGAAGGATGATTCTTCTCGTACAGGATCTGGGCCACCTTGCAGACAAAAGTGTGCACTTGCTGGATGCAGGCTCAGTGGGACAAAGAAAGTCCTGCAGCAGTTGCCCTCACCATTTTGTCCTCAGACCCTCAGCCCTGAAGCAGGCTGAGTTGGGGAAACCTATGACCCCACACATGGAGAGGGGTGCTTTGGGGGCAAATTGGAATGGGATAAGAAGAGTAAGGCAGCAGCCTGGGGCTAGCCCCTGCTGAATGGCCAAAAATTTAGGGGAATGGGGTGCCTGAGATCCCCTTTACCAGGTGTCAGGCCCGGCGCTGGTTTGACACACCCTCCCCATTTCTTTCTTCAAAGATTTAAATTTCTTGTCCTACAAGTCTTCTACTTGTTTGGTTAGAGTCACTCTGAGCTAGTACATGCTATTTGTTCCTATTGTGAAGGGTGATGTTTCTCTGATTTCTTTCTCTGCCTTTTTTTTTCATCTGTGTAAAGGAGCATTACTGATTTTTTGAGTATGTCTTGTATCCGGCTACATTACTGGAAGTGTTTATGAGTTGTAGAAGTTCCTTGTTATAATTTTTAGGGTCGCTTATGTAAACTATTATATCATCAGCAAATAGTGAGAGTTTAACTTCTTTTCTGATTTTTATCTCCTTGATCTCCTTTTTGCTGTCTTATTGTTCTAACTAGGACCTCAAGAGCTATATTGAGTAGATATGGAGGGAGTTGAAAACCTTGTCTTGTTCCTGATTTAAGAGGGATCGATGTGAGTTTCTCTCCATTTAGTTTGATGTTGGCTGTTGGCTTGCTGTATATTGCCTTTATTATGTTAAGTGTGTTCCTTGTATTCTTGCTTTCTCAAAGAGAGAAGAGATGTTTTATTTTGTTGAAGGCTTTTTCAGCATCTAATGAGATGATCATGTTTTTTTTTATTTTTCAGTTTGTTTATATGGTGGATTACATTGACAGATTTTCATTTGTTAAACCATCCCTATATCTCTAAAGCTGAGTTGATCATGGTGGATGATTTTTCTGATGTGTTTTTTGGATTCAATTTGTCAGTATTTTATTGAGTAACTTTGCATCAATATTCATGAGTGAGATTGGCCTGTAATTCTCTTTCTTAGTTGTATCTATTTGTGGTTTGGGTATCAGGGAAATTGTAACCTCATAAAAATGTTAGCGAGTGGTCGATAGAATTAATCACACTAACTTTAATATAAAATATTCAGCTTTAATAAGGGGAAAAAGGGGGAACTTACAAAGCCAGAGTTCTAGTGAAGCACAGGAAAACAAAAAGAGCACATCCACAAGATTTATAAGTAAATCTTAGTTTAAGCGGAACATGCCCCACAAACAAGGTGATTGGCTGGGCTTCCCCTTCATCTCCCCCTTTTGTATAAATAAGACAGAACCAAATTAAATACAACTATATATAATCTAAATAATGTAGAGAGTAACTACAATTATCTAATCTTCAACTCCATCAAAGATCTGAGAAGGGAAATAATATTACTTAAGCAACCAGGAAGTACAAACGAGAAAATTCCAAAATGTGCAACAAATGACAAAGATAACTGACTACCTGGGCAGTCACCCAAAGTCTCGTTTGCAATGTTGATTCAACCAACTTTGGCTAAGGCCTAACATAACTGAAA
Source organism: Alexandromys oeconomus (assembly GCA_963919705.1). Classification (NCBI taxonomy): domain Eukaryota; kingdom Metazoa; phylum Chordata; class Mammalia; order Rodentia; family Cricetidae; genus Alexandromys; species Alexandromys oeconomus. The sequence continues at coordinate 70,127,189 of CAWTZB010000196.1, forward strand.
TACCATTATCAAAGGCAAGGAACTTTTATAGAACTATCTTACCCTATCTTGGCAAGATAAGACAATCCTGTTTTATCCACTTACAGATATTCTGTATCTTTGTCAGTAGTCGAGGTATGGGCTTTTCTTTTGCCCAAAGGCCAGTTCTTCCAAGAAGAGACAAGCTCCCAGTGGAGTGTCTTTGGTGCTCAACATTCTCTCGGGAGTAGAGCAGTGTTGCCAAGAGTGATTGTGTCTCATTGGCACGGAATTCTAGGTTAGATTAAAGGCCATTTTCTACAGCTCTTTGAAGAGGTTGAAGATTACACTATCTATACTAAATATAATCTGTATGTATCTAAAAAACCTGATTATCCTAAATATAAATGTGACAAACATATATGACTATTGATTTATAATTCTCAATACCTATCTAACTTGAGGGCTAAGAGAATAAACAACTGTGCAAATTATGAGGACAATGATCTCCAAATGTAAACAATGTCATTACATAAATAATAACAGAGGTACAAATGTACATTGCAATATGGTAAATATAACAATACAATATATATATATATATATATATATATTTTAAACAGAGGTTTAAACATACTCTCATACAATAAATAGAGGTAGAAGCATACCCAAATACAATATTCAATATATCAATATACAAGAATCAGCACCAACACAATTTTCTAAAAACAATAATTCACAAATACCGATCATTCCATTAATCCAGTTAATCCCCCCTTTTAAATATATATATATATAATATATATAAATATATATATAATGTTTATATGTACTAAACCTATTCGGATTTCGTGTTGATCCATATTGGGTCATAACTAGTGTCCATCCATCAGTATTTAAATATCCAGGGTCATTTAAATTCTTTGAAGATGAGTGTTTTCCTGTGGAGACAAGAAAAGAACCCTGCCCCCAACCTATATGTTTTTCTTACCATCAGTATGATCATCATCCTTGTGAATGAATTGTTATTTTTCTTTTCCAAGGGGCTTCCCCTCTTCAAACTGAACCTTTATGGAATCCACAATTTTTCCTCTCCTGAGGAGACAAGAGCAAAACCCCTTTTCCAACATAGTATAGCTCCTGGCTTCCATTGTGAGGTCAGCACATCCATGAAATAAACTGGTTGATTTAATTCAGCAGACTTTTCCATTATCCAATGTCTTTCTGTAGCTGTTGTCCCCTTCTCATTAGCACTGAGAAAATTTAAGGTTAATAAAGCATTATGTAACCTATTTCTGGGGGTATTTTCCACCCTTTCTTTTTGTTTAACGTATCCTTTATAGTTCGATTTGATCTTTCTATGACTGCTTGACCTGTAGGATTGTATGGTATACCTGTAATATGCTTGATATTGTAATAAGCAAAAAACCGTTTCATTTTCCTAGAGACATAAGCTGGACCATTATCCATCTTTATTTGTGTAGGTATACCAATGATGGCCATAACTTGTAATAAATGAGTGATTACTGAATCAGCTTTTTCTGAGCTTAAAGCAATGGCCAATTAAAACCTGAATAAGTGTCAATGGTGTGGTGTACATATTTTAATTTGCCGAATTCTGAAAAGTGGAACATATCCATCTGCCAGATTTTATTCCTTTGCGTGCCCTTTGGATTAGCCCCTGCAGGCAGTGGTGTTTGATTCTAGAAAGAGCAAGTAGGGCATTTCTTTACAATCTCTTTAGCTTGTTGCCATGTAATAGAAAACTCTTTCTTCAAGCCTTTGCTATTGACATGATGTTTTTTTTTTATGAAATTCAGAGCCCTGCAGCACACTACCAATCAACAATTGATAAATTTCTGCATTACCCTGTGCTAGAGGACCTGGCAGACCTGTATGGGATTGGATCTGTGTTATATTCATAGGGCAAAGCCTGTTCCTGATCATGTCTTGTACCTGGATAAACAATGAGGTCAGTTCTGTATCATCATGTATAAATTCAGCAGTTTCAATATGTAAGATAACTCTTTCAGTGTATTATGAGTCAGTAACTATATTAAGAGGTTCTTTAAAATCCCTTAGCACCGTAAGAATGGCATATAATTCTACCTTCTGGACAGAATCATAAAGACTTTGTTCAACCTTACTCAAACCTTCTAATTTGTAACCTGTCTCCCCTGATTTATTAGCATCAGTATAAAATGTATGGGCTCTGGATATTGGAGCATCACGGATGATTAGAGGAAGAATCCAAGAAGTTCTTTTTATAAAGTTAAGCTTCTTTCTTTTTGGATAGTTTTTATTAATTTCTCCCAAAAATTAGCACAAGCTCTTTGCCATGGTTCATTGTCTTCCCATAACTTTTTTGGTTCATCAGCAGTGAAAGGCACTATAATTTCTGCTGGGTCTATGCCTGCTAGTTGACGAAGTCTCAGCTTGCCTTTTATAATTAACTCAGAGACTTTTTCCACATAAGTTTTCAGTTTTTTACTTGGTTTATGTGGTAAAAAGATCCATTCCAAGATAATATCATCTCTCTGCATTAAAATTCCTGTAGGAGAAATTTTGGAAGGTAATATGAGGAGAATACAATGGAGCTCTGGATTCACCTTATCTACATGTGCCTCTGGTAATTTTTCCTCAATCATTGTCAGTTCCTTTTCAGCTTCATCTGTTAATTCTCTGGGACTGTTCAAGTCTTTAAAGGCCCCAGGATCCTTTTGCACTCCACATTGGCATTCTCATCAGCCAAAGACTCAATAATTATTCGTCTTGCTTTTTGGTCAGATATCCCTATTTGTACAGTTTTCGTTAGTCTTGTAAAAAATCACTAAAGGGTTCTCTCTGACCCTGTTTAACTCTGATATATGATTCCATTCTCTGTCCTGGGTCTTGAACCTTGTCCTAAGCCTTTAAGACTGCTGTAGTACATATGGATAAGGTGTGTTCATCATAATTAGCTTGTTCTAAAGGATCAGAGAAAAGTCCTTCACCTAGAATTTGATCTAAGGAAATCTCAATTCCCTTCGCTGTTCTAAAAGTCTAGCCTCTTGTCTGAACAAGCATTTCCAATGCAATTGTGGCCCGCTCTCTAGAACTGCTGATATCAATTTCACCCAATCATGGGGCGTTGCCCTGTTACTGATAGACCAGGTTTTGAGCATCTCTTTAACAAAAGACAAATGTAGTCCAAAATTCATAATGGCTTGTTTAATTTCTTTCAGATCATTAATACAGACAGGCTCCCATGTATGTTCCTTGATTACCCTAGGGTTTTTGGAACCAGTCACCTTCTCTGATGTTATTACTGGAAAGGCAGGTAGAATTTTATGGAAATTATCCCAGAGAGTTTTACTCACTGATGGAGTTAAAATTTGCCTTCCTACTGTTTGCTCCTGTTCATCAGAGTTTAGAATTTCCTCAATCTTTTCAAATCTGTTTACCATTGCCTTCTTCAAGGCCTGAATCTCCTGTCCAAAATTATGCTTCAAAACCTTCATTGATGGTTCTAAGGTATGAAATTTGTCCATTAGAGATAATATCTCATCCTTGGATATAATTTTCATAGCATGAATTGTGCCTTCTTGTATTGACAATCTGTCAGCCAATCTGTCATATCCTTTAGACAAAATCTGATTGTCACATTCAGCAGTTTTAATTATCTCAGATAATGTTTCAATACCCACAGACAGGGACTGAAGTTTACTATCCAAATTAGGTGTTCCCTCCTCCACTGCAGTGAATCTCTCCTTAATATTAGACTGTACCTTTTCTAAATTTTGCTCAGTTGACAGAGTCATATTAGACAAAGATCTATTCTCTTTTTTGAGAACTTCAAACTCTTTCTTGAGAAGGTTGGTGTCAGTCTGAATTGTCTTTAAGCATTCACCCTCTGCCCTAAGAATCCTGGATTCGTCCTGTAAGGACTTTATCATTTTTCTATTGTCTAACCATATTATAAAGAAAAGACCAAAAATGAGACAAATGGCAAGCCCTATAAATATCCAAGTCAAGGGTATATGTATCCTGCAATATCTTAGCCATAGTACAATTAAAGAGGCTGTAGAAGCCTTCAACAGTGATATTGTCAGACATTTTCAATCAAATCTATTATTTATTTATTTATTTATTTTTAATCAAAAGAAATTTTACCTGTAATGCCCATTTCCTGCCAGTAGGTGGTGGGTTGCACCTAAATCCACGTGGCAGGGAAAATCAGAAAGGGGGGGGAATCCTGAAAACTCACAGACCATGTGCTGTGTGGGTTATAGCTACAGGCAGGCAGTAGGCCGGACTCAGCTGGGGCGGCTGGGAGGGCACTGCCCTAGGGAATAGAGTGGCTGCAGGGGCATGCTTGGGTCGAGTCACGTGCCCTGTGGTCCGTTTGCTTGCTCACGCCTTACTTCCGCGATCCCTGCACGGGCAGTAACCGCTTGTAAACTGCGGGCGGAAACCAAGTCTGCAGCAGTGGTGGCAGAGGCGGGAGGGGAAGTGCCGCATGAGGGGTTAGCACGCTCAGGCCCGAATCACACGTGTCCTGCGCTCTGTTTGCTGACTTGCTGGGAAGATAAGACCACGGCAGCTACAAGGACGGGAGGGGGCTAGGATGTTCGGCGGCCTCGATCGTTCAGCAGCGGCCCCAGGAAGAGAGTGCACTGCGTGCCCGCGCGTTGGCGGCTGAGGCACGAGCAGCTGCTGGAAAAATTGTGTGCACTGCGACCAGCTGAATTCAAGCGTTCTCTCTGTTATGGTATTGGTCCCTTTAAGAGACAAGCCACGCCCACTCCCTCCCCCATCCTCTGAAGCAGGCTGATCTTCAGCTTCCGGCCTGAGCTCTCTCTCTTTTCCATCTTCCTCTCAGAGAGGCAGCTTCACTTCTCTTCTCTGCTTCCCCCCTTCTCTGTCTCTGTCTCTTTCTCCTCCTCTCTCTCTCTCTCTCTCTCTCTCTCTCTCTCTCTCTCTCTCTCTCTCTCTCTCTCTCTGTCCCCACCCCCTTCACCCTTCCTCCTCCATAACTCCCTGAATCAACTTCAACCTCACCCTGCATGTTGTGTCTATTCATGTTTCTGTCTTCTGCCTGCCTGCCATGTGTCTCCCTGCCTGGGACCAGCCATTGCTCAGAGACCAGCAGCCATCTATGCCTGGGGCCCACTGCCTGCTGCCACATGGCCCGCCACCACGGCTCTGGGACCGGCAGCCATTTCTGCCTGGGACTGGCTGGTCCCAGAGCCCGCTGCCTGCCGCCACATGGCCCGCTACCACCATTTGGGACCTACAGCATTTCTGCTGCCTACTGCCGAGGGGATCTTGCAGCATTTTTTAAAAAAAGAATAACACTCTCAATCTAAAGCTCGATGCTGAATCCACGGCACAGCAGAGGGGAGACCTCCAGTGAGGGTGAGGGGAGGAGCCACTGGCTCCCACAGTCGCCCGGGATGCTCTGAGGCAGGGGCAGGTATCTGAAAAGCCTCACAATTGGTGCCAAACTGTTAGCGAGTGGTCAATAGAATTAACTAGACTAGCTTTATTATAAAATATTCAGCTTTAATAAGGGGAAGAAAAGGGGAACTTACAAAGCCAGAGTTCCAGCGAAGCACAGGAAAACAAAAAGAGCAGCGGGAAGCACACCCACAAGATTTATAAGTAAATCTTAGCCTAAGGGGAAGATGCCCCACAAACAAGGTGATTGGCTGGGCTTCCCCTTCATAAAAAGAGTTTGGCAATGTTCCTTCTGTTTCTGTTGTGTGGAACAATTTGAAGAGAAATGATCTTAATTCTTCTTTGAAAATTGTAGAATTCTGAGCTGAAACCATCTGGTCCAGGGCTTTTTATGGTTGGGAGACTTTTGATGATTGTTTCTATTTCTTTAGCAGTTATATATCTGTTTAATTTGCTTCTCTGGTATTGTTTTAATTTTTGTAAGTAATATTTCCATTTCATTTACATTTTACAATTTTGTGTAATACAGGTTTTTGAAATATCACATAATGATTCTTTAGATTCCCTCTGTGTCTCTTATTATGTCCCCTTTTAATATCTGATTTTGTTAAGTTAAATATTCCCTCTCTGCCTTTTGGTTAGTTTGGATAAAGGTTTGTCTATTTTGTTGATTTTCTCAAAGAACCAACTCTTTGTCTAATTGATTTTTTTGTATTTTTTGTTTCTATTTTGTTGATTTTAGTTCTCAATATGATTATTTCCTGCCATCTATTATTCTTTGTGTGAGTTTTTTCTTTTCATTTCAGAGTTTTCAGGTGTTCTGTTAACTCCCTCATTGAATTTTAAGAAGTCTTTAATTTCTCTGTTTATTTCTTCCTTGATCCATTGATGCTTCAGTTGAGTACTGTCTAATTTCCATGTGTTTGTGGGCTTTCTGAACTTAGTGTTGCTGTTGAATTCTAATTTTAAGCCATGGTGATCCAATAACACGCAGGGGATTATTCCGATTTTTTTTTTAATCTGTTGAGGTTTGTTTTGTTAACTAGTGGTCATTTTTTTTTAAAGAAGATTCCATGAAGTGCTGAAAAGAAAGTATATTCTTTTACGCATGGATAAAATTTTCTATAGTAGTCGGTTAAGTCCATTTAAATCTTAACATTTGTTAGTTTCCTTTATCTCTGCTAACTTTTTGTCTGATAGACCTGTCCAGTGGTGGGAGTGGAGTGTTGAAGTTTCCCACTATTAATGTGTGGGGTTTAATGTGTGATTTAAGCTTTAGAATTTTTTTTTTTTGCATATGAGGGTACCCTTGTTTTAGGGCCATAGATGTTTAGTATTGAGATTTCCTCTTGATGGATTTTTTTTGTGACTAATATGAAATGTCCTTCTTTGTCTCTTTTTATTGACTTTAGTTTTAAGTCTATTTTGTTAGATGCTTGGATAGGTACATCAGCTTGTTTCTTAGGTCCATTTGATTGGAATTTTTTTTTCCAAGCCCTTTACTCTGAAGTGATGTCTATCTTTAAATTTGAGATGTGTTTCTTGTATGCAGCAGAAGGATGGATTCTGTTTTCATGTCCAATCTATTAAATTGTGTCTTTTTTTAGCTTGTCTTTTTATAGGTGAGTTGAGTCCATTACCAGTGATTTCTATCTCCTGTTATTTTAGTTTTTGTTGTTGGTGATTTTTTTTTGTGTTTTCCCTTTCTTTCAGATTTGCTGTTGTGAGATCATTTATTGTCTGTGTTTTTGTTGATGTAACCAACTTCCATGGGTTGGAGTTTTCTTTCCAGTATTTGTGTATGGCTGGGTTTGTGGCTAGGTATTGGTGTAGGAGGGTCATCTGTCTATGTGTTACTTTTATTGGTTAATTAAGAAACTCACTTGGCCTTTTGATAGGCCAGCCCTTAGGTGGGTTGGGTAGACATATCAGAATTCTGGGAGAAAAAAGGCAGAGTCAGGCAGATGCCATGAAGCTCTGGCCTGAGATGGCTATAGGTTAGAATCTTCCTGGTAAGCCACCACTTCATGATCCTACACAGATTATTAGAAATGGGTTAATCAAGATGTGAAAATTAGCCAATATGAGGCTAGAAATAATGGGCCAAAGCAGTGTTTAAATGAATACAATTTGTGTGTTGTTATTTTGGGGTATAAGCTAGCTAGCCAGGTAGCTGGGAGCTAAGCTGCGGGAAGCGGCCTGCCACTCCTTTTATTACAAGGCATTTGTTAAATCTTGTTCTGTTATGGCATATCTTGTTTTATACTTTCATGGTGATTGAAAGTTTTGCTGGGTATAGTTGTCTGGGCTGGCCTCTATAGTCTCTTAATATCTGGGAAATGTTTGACCAGTACCTTCTGGTTTCCATTGAGAAATCAGGTGCAATTCTGATAGGTCTGCCTTTATATGTTACTTGGCCCTTTTCCTTGCAGCTCTTAATATTCTTTCTCTATTCTATATGTTTAGTGTTTCAATTATTATGTTGTGAGAGAACTTATTTCATTTATTTGGTGTTCTGTAAGCTTGTATCTTCATAGGCATATCTTTCTTTAGGTTGGGAAAGTTTTCTTCTATGATTTTGTTAAATATATTTTCTGTATTTCTGAGTTGAACAACTTCTCCTTCTATACCTCTTATTCTTTGGTTTGATATTTTCATGGTGTCCGATATTTCCTGGATATTTTGCGTTAAGCTTTGTTAGATTTAATGTTTTCTTTGACTGATGAGTCTATTTCCTCTATTGTATCTTCAGTGCTTGAGATTCTCTCTTCCATCTCTTGTGTGGTTCCTGATCATTTTATCATGATTTCTGTTTCTATAATTCCCTCAGCTTATTTTTTAATTGTCTCTATTTCAGTTTTCAAGTCTTGAATAGTTTCTTTCATATATTTGATTGCTTTTTCTTAGTTTTCTTTAAGGGATTTGTTGATGTCTTCCAATTTTTTTGTTTGTCTTTTCCTCCATTTCCTTGAGGGAAATTTTAATTTCCTCTTTAAGAGCCTCAAGCATTTTCCTAAAGTTATTTTTTTTTTAGGAAATTGTCTTCTTCTTTTTCTTCTTCTTCTTCTTCTTCTTCTTCTTCTTCTTCTTCTTCTTCTTCTTCTTCTTCTTCTACTACTACTACTTTTTTAAATTGATATTTATTGAGCTCTACATTTTTCTCTGCTCCCCTTCCTGCCTTATCCTTCCCACTTCAATCCTCCCCCAAGGTCCCCATGTTTCCAATTTTCCCAGGAAATCTTGCCATTTTCTACTTTCTACTTCCCATGTAGATTAGATCTATGTAAGTCTCTCTTACTGTCCACATTGTTGTCTAAGTTCTCTGGGATTGTGGTTTGTAAGCTGGCTTTCTTTCCTTTTTGTTAAAAAAAAACCACCTATGACTGAGTACATGTGATATTTTTCTTTCTGCATCTGGGTTACCTCCCTCAAAATAATGTCTTCTAGCTTCATTCATTTTCCTGCAAAATTCAACCTATTGTTATTTTTTTCCTGCTGTGTAGTACTTCATTGTGTAAATATACCACATTTTCCTTATCCATTCTTTGAGCAAGGGACATTTAGGTTGTTTTTCCAGGTTCTGGTTATGGCAAACAAAGCTGCTATGAACATAGTTGAGCACATGTCCTTGTGGCACAATTTAGTTATCCCTTGGGTATATACCCAAAAGTGGTATTACTGGGTCTTGAGGAAGGTTGTTTCCTAATTTTCTGAGAAATTGCCACACTGACCTCCAAAGGGGCTGTGCCAGTTTGCACTCCCACCAGCAATGCAAAAGTGTTCCCCGTTTTCCACAACCTCTCCAGCATAAGCTGTCATCAGTGTTTTTGATTTTGGCCATTTTTATAGGTTTAGGATGTAATCTCAGAGTTGTTTTGATTTGCATTTCTCTGATGACTAAGGATGTTGAACATTTCCTTAAGTGTCTTTCAGCCATTTTAAAGTCCTTTGTTGAGAATTCTCTGTTTAGGTCTATACTCCATTTTTTATTGGATTATGTGATCTTTTGGTGTCCAATTTCTTGAGTTCTTTGTATATTATGGAGATCAGACCTCTGTCTGATGTGGGGTTATTGAAGATCTTTCCACATTCTGTAGACTGTCATTTTGTCTTGTTGACCAAGACCTTTGCTTTACAGAAGCTTTTCAGTTTCAGGAGGTCCCATTTATTAATTGTTTCTCTCAGTGTCTGTGCTGCTGGTGTTATATATAGGAAGCAGTCTCCTGTGCCAATGTGTTCAAATGTACTTCTCACTTTCTCTTCTATAAGGTTCAGTGTTGCTGGCTCTATGTTGAGGTCTTTGATCCATTTGGACTTGAGTTTTGTGCATGGTGATAAATATGGGTCTATTTTCATTTGATATATATATGTTGATATCCAGTTATGCCAGCACTGGTTCTTAAATATGCTTTCTTTTTTTCCATTTCATATTTTTTGCTTCTTTATCAAAGATCAGGTGTTTGAAGTCGGTTTATTGATATCTGGATCTTCTCTTCAGTTCCATTGGTCTTTCTGTTTGTTTTTGTGCCAATACCAGGCTGTTTTCAGTACTGTAGTTCTGTAGTAGGGTAGTAGCCATAGATTGTGATGCCTCTAGAAGTTCTTTTATTGTACAGAATTGTTTTTGCTATTCTGGCTTTTTTCTTTTCCATATGAAGTTGAGTATCCTTTCTTTAGAAGTCTTTGAAGAATTTTGCTGGGATTTTCCTGGGCATTGCATTGAATCTGTAGACTGCTTTTGGTAAGACTGCCATTTTTACTATGTTAATTCTGCCTACCTAAGATCAGGGGAGATTGTTCTACTTTCTCGCGTCTTCTTCAATTTCTCTCTTCAAAGATTTAAAGTTCTTGTCATATAAGTCTTCTACTTGTTTGGTTAGACTTACTCCGAGATATTTTATGCTATTTGTGGCTATTGTGAAGGGTGTTGATTCTCTGATTTCTTCACCAGCCCCTTTATCATCTGTGTACAGGAGGGCTACTCATTTTTTTGAGTTAATCTTCTACATTGATACATTGCTGAAAATGTTTATGAGTTGTAGAAGTTACTTTGTAGAATTTTTGGGATGACTTATGTAAACTATCATATCAACAGCAAACCGTGAGAGTTTGACTTCTTCTTTTCCAATTTGTATCTCCTTCACCTCCATTTTGTGTCTCATTTCTCTAGCTAGAACCTCAAGGATTATATTGAATATATTCGGAGAGAATGTACAACCTTGTCTTGTTCCTGATTTCAGTGGGATCACTGTTTCTCTCCATTTAGTTTGATGTTGCCCTGTTGGCTTGCTGTATATTGCCTTAATTATGTTTAGGTATGTTCCTTGTATCCCTGCTCTCTCCAAGACCTTTATAATAAAGGGATGTTGTATTTTTTCAATAGCTTTTTCATCATCTAATGAGATGATCATGTGGTTTTTAATTTTCAGTGTGTTTATATGGTGGATTATGTTGACAGATTTTCATATGTTGAACCATTCCCTGCATCTGGGGGATGAAGCTGAGTTGGTCATGGTGGATGATGGTTGTGATGTTTTCTTGGATCCAATTTGCAAGTATTGTATTTAGTATTTTTACATCAATGTTCATGAGTGAGACTGATCTGTAATTCTCTTTCTTAGTAATGTCTTTCTGTGGTTTGGGTATAAGAGTAATTGTAACCTCATAAAAAGAGTTTGGCAATTTTACCTCTGTTTCTATTGTGTGGGATTATTTGAGGAGTATTGATATTAGTTCTTCTTTGAAAGTCTTGAAGAATTCTGAGCTGAAACCATCTGGTCCTCGACTTTTTTTGGTTGGGAGACTTTTGATGACTTTCTACTTCTTCAGCAGTTATAGATCTGTTTGATTTACTTATTTGGTCTTGATTTAATTTTGGTAAATGATAATTGTCCAGAAAATTGTCCATTTCCTTTAATTTTTTCCAATTTTGTGGAGTACAGTTTTTCAAAAATGTGACCTGATGATCCTTTGTATTTCTTCTGTGTCTGTTTTTATGTTCCCCTTTTCATTTCTTATTTTGTTAATTCAGATATTCTCTCTGCCTTTTGGTTACTTTGGATAAAGGTTTGTCTATTTTGTTGATTTTCTTAAAGAACCAACTCTTTGTCTCTTTGATTCTTGATATTGTTTTCTTTGTTTCTATTTTGTTGATTTCAGCTCTCAATTTGATTATTTCATGCCTTCTAGTTCTCTTATGTGAGTTTGCTTCTTTTTGTTCTAAAGTTTTCAAATGTACTGTTAATTCACTAGTGTGGGATTTTTCCAGCTTCTTTATGTAGGCATTTAGTGCTATAAACTTGCCTCTTAACACTGCTTTCATTGTGTCCCATAGACTTGGGTATGCTGTGTGGTCATTTTCATTGAATTATAGGAAGTCTTTAATTTCCCCCTTTATTTTTTTCTTTTAGCCATTGATGATACAGGTGAGCATTGTTTAATTTCCATGTGTTTGTGGGTTTTCTGGAATTAGTATTGCTATTGACCTCTTGTTTTAGACCATGGTTATCTGATAAGATACATTCGGTTATTTTATTTTATTTTTTGTTTTTGTTGAGGTTTGTTTTGTTACTGAGATATGGTAAATATTTGAGAAGGTTTCACGAGGTGCTGAGAAGAAGGTATATTCTTTTCTGTTTGGATGGAATATTCTATAGATGTCTGTTAAATCCATTTGAGTCATAACATCTGTTAGTTCTCTTATTTCTCTGTTTATTTTTTTCTGTTTGACCTGTCCAGTTGTGAGAGGAGAGTGTTGAAGTATCCCACTAGTGTGTGGGGTTTAATATAGTATTTAAGCTTTAGAAGTGTTTCTTTGATATATGAGTGTGCCCTTGTATTTGGAGCATAGACGTTCAGTACTGAAATTTCCCCTTGATGGATTTTTCCTGTAACTAATATGAAATAACCTTCTTTGTCTCTTTTTACTGATTTTAGCTTGAAGTCTATTTTGTTAGATATTAGGATCCCTATACCTGCTTGTTTCTTAGGTCCATTTGATTGATATATTTAATCCCAATCCTTTCCTCTGAGACAATGTCTGTCTTTGAGGTTGAGATGCATTTTGTATGCAGAAGAAGGATGGATTCTGTTTTTGTATCCAATCTGTTAGCCTGTGCCTTTTTATAGGTGTGTTGAGTCCATTTACATTAAGGGATATTAATGACCAGTGGTTGCTATCTCCTGTTAATTTAGTTTTCATCTTTGGTGATGTTAATTTGAGCATTTTTTTCTTCTTCAGGATTTGCTGTAATGAGATCATCAATTGTGTGTGTTTTTGATGGTGTAGCCATTTTCCTTGGGTTTTAGTATTTTGTATAGGGCTGGGTTTGTGGCTAAGTATTGGTGAAATCTAGATTTGTCATGGAATATCTTGTTTTGTCCTTCTTTGTTGATTGACAGTTTTGCTGGATCTAGTAGTCTGGGCGGGCATCCATATCCTCTTAATGTCTTTATAATGCTTAACCATGACCTTCTGGCTGACATTGTCTCCAATGAGAAGTCAGGTCTAATTCTGACAGGTTTACTTTTATATGTTACTTGGCCTTTTTCCTTTGTAGCTCTCAATATTCTTTTTTTGACTAATTAAATCCTTTAATCACTCTGCAGAATAGAATTAAGAAAACTCCACTTCAAAAGGAGAATTATACCATTTATACCTTTTCACTAGGGTTGCACAATAGACTCAAATAAGGTTCTTATTTCCTCAACGTGTTATTCTACATCTAATTCTTTGCTAAATAACATTCATATTTTTTGCTAATTCTAAACAATAAAAATTAGACTATCAATTACATTCATAAGACCATTTCATAATTCCCCAGCACAGTGATACCCTCCAATACCTCTCAAATGTCTACACATTTTAAAACTTGAATCACTTGTTTTTAATATCTGATAAAACAACATTTTATTTCAATAAGTTAGAAAATTATTGAATAATGGTGTGACTCTTACTTGAATTACAAAACATACTATGTATAATTCAAGAATAATTCTCCCAGCTTAAAACATTTTATTAAATGTACATCAATGTAAACATATCTCTTAAATTTCAAGAAACTATAACATTCTTAATATAATAGATACATATTTCCTGATTTATAAATGATTATATAATTATATATAAAAGACTGTGTATTATCATATACAATATGTATAAAGATAGATAAAAATAATATAGTAATTGCATCATATTGATATATAAATAAATATAAATAAATTAAATATAAATAATATGAACAAGTAATTTTATTCCTTAAGAATGAAAATGTAATATTTGAAGAGGTTAAATTACTTTCTGGCATAGCCAGAGTATAAGAACATGCTTCTGCCTTCTAAGTTTTAGAGAAGTTTCAGTTTTGTCTCTTGAATGTTGTATTTTATTTATTATTAACTGATAGCTTAACATTGTCTAGTGGGTGGTTTAATAACTAAGAAGTGTAAAGAATTAATTTTATTATAGCTTTATATAACATAGTTTGAATTTTATGAGTTCTTTTTTAATGTTGGTATTAACTATTATAATTGTTATTAAAATTTTTCACCTTCTCCCCTCCTCCCATTTCCCTCCCTCTATCCTATTTCCCCTCCCTCTCTTTCTACTGTCCAAAGAGCAGTCAGGGTTCCCTGCCCTGTGGGAAATCCAAGGTCATCACCCCCTCCATCGATTCTAGGAAGGTGAGCATCCAAACAGACTAGGTTCCCACAAAGCCAGTCCATAAAGTAGGATCAAAACCCAGTGCCATTGTCCTTGGCTTCTCAGTCAGCCCTCCTTGTCAGCCACATTCGGAATTCTCTGTTCAGTTCAGTGCCCCATTTTTTAATTGGGTTAGTTAGCATTTTAAAGTCTAGTTTCTTGAGTTCTTTATGTATTTTAGAGATCAGACCTTTGTCTGTTGCGGGGTTGGTGAAGATTTTCTCCCAATCAGTAGGTTGCCTTTTTGTCTTAATGACAGTGTCCTTTGCTTTACAGAAGATTCTCAGTTTTAGGAGGTCCCATTTATTCAATGTTGCCCTTATTGTTTGTGCTACTGGGGTTATATGTAGGAAGTGGTCTCCTGTGCCCATATGTTGCAGACTACTTCCCACTTTCTATTCCATCAGGTTCAGTGTGTTAAGATTGACATTGAGGTCTTTAATCCATTTGGACTTGCATTTTGTGCATGGTGATAGATATGGATCTATTTTCATTTTTCTACAGGTTGACATCCAGTTATGCCAGCACCATTTGTTGAAAATGCTTTCTTTCTTCCATTGTATACTTTTAGCTCCTTTGTCAAAAATCAGGTGTTCATAGGTTTGTGGGTTAATATCCAGATCTTCTATTAGATTCCATTGGTCCACATCTCTGTTTTTTATGCCAGTACCAAGCTGTTTTCATTACTGTAGCTCTGTAATAGAGTTTGAAGTCAGGGATGGTAATGCCTCCAGAAGTTCCTTTATTGTATAAGATTGTTTTGGCTATCCTGGGTTTTGTATTTTTCCATATAAAGTTGATTATTTTTGTCTCAAGGTCTGTGAAGAATTTTGTTGGGATTTTAATGGGGATTGCATTGAATTTATAGATTGCCTTTGGTAGAATTGCCATTTTTACTATGTTGATCCTACCCATCCAAGAGCATGGAAGGTCTTTCCATTTTCTGGTGTTCTCTTCAATTTCTTTCTTCAAGGTCTTAAAGTTCTTGTCAAATAGATCTTTTACTCCCTTGGTTAGAGTTACCCCAAGATATATTATGCCAATGGTGAAGTTTCTCTGAATTCCTTCTCTGGTTCTCTATTTTTTTGTATAGGAGGGCTACTGATTTTTTTGAGTTGATCTTGTAACCTGCCACTTCGCTGAAGTTATTTATCAGTTGTAGGAGTTCTTTGGTAGAGGTTTGGAGAATACTAATGTACACTATTATATCATCTGCAAATAACGAAAGTTTGACTTCTTTCTTTCCAATTTGCTACCCCTTGATCTCCTTATGTTGTCTTATTGCTATTGCTAGAACATCAAGAACTATGTTGAAGAGATATGGTGAGAGTGGACAGCCTTGTTTTGTTCCTGATTTTAGTAGAATGGCTTTGAGTTTCTCTCCATTTCATTTGATATTAGCTGTTGGCTTGCTGTATATTGCTTTTATTATATTTAGGTATGATCCTTGTATCCCTAACCTCTCCAAAATCTTTACCATAAAGGGGTGTTGAATTTTGTCAAATGTTTTTTCAGTATCTAGTAAAATGATCATATGGTTTTTTCTTTCAGTTTATTTATATGATGGATTACATTGATAGATTTGCATATGTTGAACCAGCAACTGCATCTCTGGGATGAAGCCAACTTGATTGAAATGGATAATTTTTTAAATGTGTTCTTGGATTCTATTTGCCAGAATTTTATTGAGAATTTTTACATCGATGTTCATGAGTTAGATTGGTCTTTAATTCTCTTTCTTGGTTGGGTCTTTGTGTGGTTTTGGAATCAGGGTGATTGTAGCTTTATAAAAAGAGTTTGGCAATGACTCTTCTGATTCTATTATGTGAAACACATTAAGGAGTATAGGTATCAGCTCTCCTTGGAAGTTCTGATAAAATTCTGTATTAAAACCATCAGGTCCTGGGCTTTTTTTGGATTTTTTTTTAATGACAGCTTCTATTTCCTCATGACTTATAGGTCTATTTAAATTGTTTACCTGGTCTTGATTTAATTTTGGTAAATGGTACTTTTCTAAAAACAAGTCCATTTCTTTTACATTTTCCAACATTGTTCCATATAAGCTTTTGTAGTCAGACCTAATGATTCTCTGAATTTCCTCATTGTCTGTTGTTATGTCCCCCTTTTCATTTTTGATCTTGTTCATTTGCATGTTCTCCATCTGCCTTTTGATTAGTTTAGATAAAGGTTTTCAACCTTGTTGACTTTCTCAAAGAACTAGCTCTTTGTTTCATCAATTCTTTGGATTGTTTGATGTGTTTCTATTTTATTGATTTCAGCCCTCCATTTGATTATTTCTAGTCGTCTACTCCTCCTGGGTGAGTCTGCTTCTTTTTTTTCTAAAGCTTTCAGCTGTGCTGTTAAGTCTATAATATGAGCTTTCTCTGTTTTTTTTTTTTTTTTTTTTAAGTGTGGGCACTTAGACCTATATAGTTTCCTCTTAGCACACTTTCATAGTGTCCCATATGTTTCTGTATGTTGTGTCTTTATTTTCGTTGAATTCAAGGAAGACCATTTCTTTCTTTATTTCTTCCCTGACCCAGTGGTGGTTCAGTAGTTGACTGTTCCACTTCCATAAGTTTGTAGGCTTTCTGGGGGTACAATTATTGTTAAATTTTAACTTCATTCAATGGTGATCCGATAAGACACAAGTGGTTAATATTGTTTTGTATCTGTGGAAGTTTGCTTTGTTACCAAGTATGTGGTCAATTTTCGAGACGTTCCGTGAGCTGCAGAAAAGAAGGTATATACTTTCCTTTTTGGTGGAATGTTCTACAGAAGTCTGTTAAGTCCATTTGATTCATTTCCACCATTAGTTCTCTTATTTCTTTGTTAGGTTTCTGTCTGATTGACCTGTCCATTGGTGAGAGAGGAGTGTTGAAGTTTCCTACTAATAGTGTGTGGGGTTTGATGGCTGCCTTGAGTTCTAGTAATGTTTCTTTTACATAAGTGGGTGCTTTTATATTAGAGACATTGATATTCAGGATTGAGACTTCATCCTGATGAATTGTTATTGTTATGAGTATAAAATGTCCATCTCCATTCCTTCTGATTGATTTTAGTTTGAAGTCAATTTTGTTAGAAATTAGTATGGCCACACCCACTTGTTGCTTAGGTCCATTTGCTTGAAAAATCTTTCCCCAACCCTTTACTCTGAATAGATGTCTGTTTTTGTGGTTGAGGTGTGTTTCTTGTAAATAGCAGAATGTTGGATCCTGTTTTCATATCCAATCTCTTATCCTGTGCCTCTTTGTTGGTAAATTGAGTCCATTGATATTAAGTGATATTAATGACCAGTGGTTGTTAACTCCAGTTATTATTTTTTTTTTTGGTAGTAGAGTTTGTGTGTTTCCCTCCTTTGAGTTGTGCTGGTGAAGGTTCGCTAGATTTCTGAGTTATTGTGGGCATTGTTGTATTTCTTGTGTTGTGATTTTCCTTCTATTACTTTCTGTAAGGCTGCATTTGTGGCCACGTATTGCTTAAATTTGTTTTTATCCTGGAATATTTTGTTTTCTCCACTGATGGTGAATGAAAGCTTGGCTGAGTATAGTAGTCTGGGCTTGCATCCATTGTCTCTTAGTTTCTGAAGCTCATCTATCCAGGACCTTCTGGCTTTCATGGTTTCCATAGAGAAGTCAGGTGTAAGTCTTATCAGTTTACCTTTATAAGTTACTTGACCTTTTTCTTTGCAGCTCTTAATATTCTTTCTTTATTCTGTGTGTTTTGTGTTTTGATTATTATATGGTGAGGGGATTTTTTTTTTATCCAGTCTATTTGGTGTTTTGTGTGCTTCTTGAATCTTCATAGGAATATCTTTCTATAGGTTGGGAAAGTTTTCTTCTATAATTTTGTT
Organism: Alexandromys oeconomus; assembly: GCA_963919705.1. Classification (NCBI taxonomy): domain Eukaryota; kingdom Metazoa; phylum Chordata; class Mammalia; order Rodentia; family Cricetidae; genus Alexandromys; species Alexandromys oeconomus. The sequence goes on from CAWTZB010000196.1 coordinate 70,145,137, forward strand.
GAAAATTTTTCTGGGCTTTTGAGCTGTAATTCTTCTTCTTCTATCCCTATTATTCTTAGGTTTGGCCTTTTTATGGTGTCCCATATTTCCTGGATGTTAAGAATTTTTTGGATTTGCTGTTTTCTTTGATTAGTGCATTTATTTTCTCTATGGTGTCTTCTGCATCTGAGATTCATTCTTCTATCTCTTGAATTCTATTGGTTATGCTTGTTTCTGTAGTCTCTGTTTGTTTACTTAGATTTTCCATATCCAGCCGGCCCTCGGTTTGTGTTTTCTTTATTGCCTCCATTTCAGTTTTCAAGTCTTCAATCATTTCCAGTATCTGTTTGATTGTTTTTTTCTTGGTTTCCTATGGTATCTTATATGGATTTACTCATTTCTTCAAACTTTTTGTTATTCTTCTCATCCATTTCCTTAAGTGAGTTTTTCACATCCTGTTTAAGGGACTCTATCCCTTTCATGATGTCAATTTTTTCTTCTTCTTCTAGATTAGGGTGTTCAAGTCCACCTGTTGTAAGTTCTCTGGGTTCTGGTGTTTTCATGTTGTTTTTTGTCGATTGCGTTGAGTGGGTCACTCAGTCTAGGGGTTGTAACCCACCCTGCAATCAGTTACTCCAGGGTCACGGAGGGGTACTATCTGGAAGAGAAATGGGCTAGGAAACAAGGAGAAGGCCATGCTAAGTTTGTCACAGCCTCCATTTATTAGGGACGGGTTAAAGTTTATATAGGGTAAGGAATGGGGGGGCACAGGGGCCTGGACTCTTGTCACGTGGTCCAGGTCACATAGGCCAGGAGGTTACATTCGGTCAGGTCATGTAGGCCAAGGAGTCACGAGTTGCCACACCTAGTTCCCTGGATAGCTGGAATGTGAGGCGGGTTCCGCTAACAGATAACAGCTAATTGGGTGTGGGGCAGGTTCTGTCAATAGAACGACTCTTAACGTAATTATGGGTGTGGGGTTCTCTGCAGACTCCCCAAGGTGATGGTTCCTGTAATGATTTTTGGGAGGGAAATGGCTCCTCACAGTTTTTCAGATTATTGGAGGAATTCTTGCATTGGTGCCTGCACATATCTTCCTTGCTCTCTGCTGGATCTTCTGGTATAGAATCAGGTCACCTTGCTGTCCAGGGACCTGGCAGACAAAAAAGCCTACCTTGCTGCAGGCAGGCTATTGAAACAAAGGAACTCCTACTCAGTTGCACTCACCACCCTGTCCCAGCACCCAAACAGGCTGAGCTGGGGGATCTTATGGCCCGAAGAAGTGAGTAAGAAGGGAGGGGTGCCTGGGCACAAGCTGGGATGGGATAGGAAAAGAGGCAATAGCCAGGGAGAGAAGCCCCAGCAGAATGAACAGGAAGTTTAGGGGATTGAGGAATGTCTGTGCTCCTTTTCCCAGGCTTCTGCTATGGGTCAGGAACACACTCACCCCTCTGATGGATCTTCTGGTACAGGATCGTAAGCTTGCGTTGATTAAGTCCCAGCTTGCCTTTTATAATTAACTCAGAGACCTTTTCCACAGAAGTTTTCAGTTTCTTACTGAAAGCCCGGTCCTAGCCTGCCAGCCACCCAGGCCTTGGCCCTGATGGTCACCCTAGCACCAGTCCTGAACCTAAGGCTGACCCTGACCCTAGGACCGCCCCTAGCCCTAGCCACTCCCCCACCCCTAGCACCTCCCCACCCCTAGATCCTTCCCAAACCTAGTCACACCCCACTGCTAGCCACTCCCCAACCCTAGCATCCCTGTAACACTAGCCTGGCTGTAACCATAAGGCCCAGGTGACCCTAAGGGGTGGTCCACAGAAAGAGTGGCTAGTGCTGTGGGAGTGGCTGGGGGTGGAGTTTCCAGGGGAGAGCGGAGGGGGGGGATAAGGGTGGGGTGTTGCTAGGGGTGGGAGTGGCTAGGGTTCCAGCCAGGCTAGGGTTCCTGCCGGGCTAGGGTTCCGATCAAGCTAAGGTTCCGGCCAGACTAGAGCTGGGGGAGTGGCTAGGGGCAGCCCGTGGCCATGGGAGGGCGGTGATTGGGGTGGGGCGTTGCAAGGGGAGGGTGTTGCTAGGGTTACAGCCACCCTAGTGTTCCAGCCACTCTGGGGTTCCAGCCAGGCTAGGGTTTCAGCCCGGGCTGGGGCTGTGGGCGTGGCTAGGGGCGGTCCGTCGCTAGGGGAGGGTGGGGATGGGTGCAGGGCATCGCCAGGGCCCCGGTAGGGGCCCGGGAGACCAGGCACTGGGGCTCGGCATGTCCCGGAGCAGCCGGGGGGCCGGTTTTGTGGCGTGGCCGCTTCAGGGGCGGGGCTCGTTTCGCCCCCTTGCCAGCAGAGGCCTGCCCGTTGCCGGGGGCGCAGCCAGGGCCCGCATCCCCGAACCCCGGGTCTAGGACCGAGGTCTCTGTGGCACTTGGTGACTGCTCGTGGGCTCTGATCGCAGCTGGGGGGCCGGAGGCAGGGGTGGGTTTCCCAAGTGGCACATCCATGCCTGTGGGCACCCCCATGGGTCGCGGGGGTGCGGCCACGTCGCTCCCCGTGGCTTCCCGGGGCTCGGGGGGCCGGTTCCCAGTGTTGGACTATGTCTCCCATGATTCCCGGCGGCGGCCATCTTGCCCGTAGTCCGTGAATATGCCAAGGGAACTAGAGAACTTGGTTTCCCGTGATCCCTGGGACCCTGGCTTCCCTGCTTCCTTCCTTCCAGCCCCGACCACACCTCTGGCAGCTCCTGGGAATGGGGAAAGCCAAGAAAAGTGGGGTATGGGGTGGGGAGACACCCGCAGCAAACCCAAGACAGCCCCTGCCACCTGCCTCCCCACCCCCGCCGCCGCGATCTAGGGCCCGTGCAGGAGGGAGCCGGCTCGGACCCCAGTACGGGCAGAGGGGGCGGAGCCTGGGCTTTGTTCCTTATTGCTCTCCCAGCTGGTCTCCCGGGAACGGGGACGGGGCGATGGGGGGGGGGCTCCCAGGACTGCGGGAGGGAGCGGGGGGAAAGGGAAGCAGGGACCGTGGAGGGAGGAGTTCGGGAGGGGGAGCCAGGGGAGCTGTGCAGATGTGTGCACACGTCAGGGGTGTGGTGGGGAGTCACCCTGCATATTCATGAGCACCTGGGAAGGGTCTGGAAGGGGCCATATTCAACCATGGTCTCCATAGACTTTGGGCCAATGCCCAACTGCTACATGTGGGGCTCTGCTCTGGTGGGCAGGGTGGCCTATGCAGATATATGCACACGTCAGAGGGGTCCTGGGGGTCACCCTGCATATTCATGTGCCCGTGGAAGGGGCCTGGTAGGATCCAGGCCTCCCTCGACCAATCAGAAAGCCCAGTCCTAGCCTGCCAGCCACCCAGGCCTCAGCTCTGATGGTCACCTTAGCACCGGTCTGACTTTAAGGCAGACCCTGACCCTAGGACCGTCCCTAGCCCTAGTCACTCCCCCACCCCTAGCACCTCTCCAGCCCTAAGTCTTCCCCAACCCTAGCCATGCCCCACCCCTAGCCACGCCCCAACCCAAACAGCACTGTAACCCTAGCCTGGCTTTAACCCTAAGGCCTGGGTAACTCTAAGGGACGGTCCCCAGAGGGCATGGCTAGTGCTGTGGGAGTGGCTTGGGGTGGAGTGTCCAGGGGAGGGCAGGGAAAGTGGTGGGGCGTTGCTAGGGGTGGGAGTGGGCTTTTGCCACTCCCGGGAACTGCCGGAGGCGCGGTCGGGCTGGAAGGAAGGAAACAGGGAAGCCAGGGGCCCGGGGATCATGGGAAACCTAGTTCTCTGGTTCCCTCGGGCCATTCACGGACTATGGGCAAGATGGCATGTAGGGATAAGCCCTCCCCTTGGGGGCGGGCTGCCCTCGGGCGTATGTTTACTGATAAATGTGGCGCGCGCCCTTCCTCGCTCCCTTCCGCGCTTCCTTTTTCGCCGGGTACTCCGCTGGAACCTTGGTTTCGTGAGTCTGGTTTTGTTATTAAACTTGTAAAAATACCTAATATCTTTGGTGTTTATTAATCAAACCGCTGCATCTGGCGCCCAACGTACGCACGGCCGCCGACTCCCCCGCCCGCAGCCGCGCGGCCCCGGACGCGAGATCGCGATCGCCACAGCGCCTGCCGCCCGCCCGCCCGCGCAGGCAGTGCTTGGTTCCTAGCAACAACGGCACCCCTCCCCCACTCCGCCACACCGGTACTAGGCTGCAGCGGTCCAGAGCTGCTCGCAGCCAGCACTTTGTTCCTCTAGCAGCCACAAACCGCCACATTTGAATAAATTTCGGTCTTGAGATTTGTTTCAGATTGGCTCTCCACGTGGATTCAAGTGGACTCTTTCGCCACCTCTGGCAGGAACCAGTCATTACAGGTAAAAAAAAAATTTTTTTTCCTTTTAATAAAATGTCTGACAATATCACCGTTCCCAACTTCAATAACCTTTTTGAGTGTACCATGTGGGAGATCCTACAAGAGGTGTCTAGCACCCCACATCTATGGATCCTTCTGGGATTAGTAGTTTTCCTTGGTATTAAGTGGTTTGACGACAAAAGTCTGATAGAGTCTTTAAGAGATGAATCCAGGATTCTTAAGGCAGAGGTTGAACATCTAAAAACTATTGGAGATGAATCCAGGATTCTTAAGGCAGAGGTTGAACATCTACAAACGATTAAGCATGACAATGATCTTCTCAAGAATCAGTTTAAAGTTCTGCAGGAAGAGAACAGAACTTTGTTTAAAAATTTAGAAAAGGTTCAGGCTGATATTAAGGAGAAATTTATTACTATGGAAGAAGGAACAGCTGATTTAAATTGTAAATTTCATCAGTCACTTTCTGAAGGGACTGAAACATTATCTCAGAGAATTAAAACGGTTGAATGGGAAAATCAAGTTTTGTCTAAAGCTTATGACAGAGTGGTGGAAAGATTGTCAATACAAGAAGGCACGGTTTATGCCATAAAAATTATGTCCAAAGATGAGAACTTATCTCTAATGGACAAACTTCATACTTTAGAATCCTCAATGAAGGCTTTGGAACATAATTCTGGACAGGAGATACAGACATCGCAGAAAGCAATGGTGAATAGAATTGAAAAGATTGAGGAATTTCTAAATTCTGATTCTGATGAGGAAGAACAAACAGTAGAAAGGAAAATTTTAACTACATCTGTGGGTAAATCCCTCCGGGACAATTTCCACAAATCTCTATCTACACCTCTACCTGCCTTTCCAGTAATAACAACAGAGAAGGTGATTGGTTCCAAAAACCCCAGGATCATTAAGGAAGATACATGGGAGCCTGTCCGTATGAATGATCTCAAAGAAATTAAACAGGCTGTCACGGCTTTTGGGATGCACTCCTCTTTTGTTAAAGAGATGCTAAAATCGTGGGCCATGACCAGCAGAGCCACACCTTTAGACTGGATCCAGCTGAGCTCTGCAGTCCTTGAGAGTGGGACACATTTAAAATGGAAATGTTTATTCAGGCAAGAGGCTAGACTTTTAGAACAGCAAGAAAAGGCGAAGGGAAGTGACATCTCCCTAGATAAAATTCTAGGTGAAGGACTCTTTTTCGACCCTCAGGAACAAGCTAATTTGGATGAAAACACACTCTCCATATGCACTACAGCAGCCTTAAGGGCTTGGGACAGGGTACAAGACCCAGGACAGAGAATGGAATCATTTGTCACAATTAAACAAGGTCAGAGAGAACCCTTTAGTGATTTTTAACAAAGACTTACTAAGGCTGTGCAAATAGGGATACCTGACCCTGACGCAAGACGTATAATGATTGAGTCTTTGGCTTATGAAAATGCAAATGTGGAATGCAAAAAGATTTTGGGGCCGTTAAGGTTCAGATCAGCACCCTTGGAAGAATGGGTCTTGCATACACTGGATGTTGATACATTTGATTATGGCACTGAAGCATGGGTAGAGGAAGCAATTTCTAATGGTAAAAGGAGACACCAGAATACCAAATGTTTTAATTGTGGCAAAATGGGTCATATGAAAAGGAATTGTAAACAACGGACCTTCAGAAATAATAATAATGCATCTTCTAGAAATAACAGAAATAGAAGGACTCAGCCTTCAGGTTTATGTAGAAGATGTGGAAAGGGCAGACATTGGACGAATGAGTGCAGATCTACAAGAGATAGACAGGGCAACCTGATACAGACGGGAAACGTGAGAGGGGGGGCCTCACAGGCCCCCATGGCAAACATGGTCCAGTCATTTCCAGTTTCTGCAGAGAACGTGCCTCGTCAGGACAATTAGGAAACCTCATGCCTACTGTTACAAACGATAATGAGCAGAAAGATGAGTTACGTGTGTTTTGGCAAACTTCTATAAATGATCAAAGACCTAAGATGAGAGTGTGTGTATATGGCATTTTTATTACTGGCCTGCTGGACACAGGTGCTGATGTAAGTATCATTACCCCAGAATCTTGGCATCCGTATTGGCCTCTTCAGAATGTAAATGTTCAGCTCCTGGGAATTGGAACCCTATCTCGAGTAAGACAGAGCACGAGATGGGTTGAATGTATAGGACCTGAGGGACAAATAGGAAAATTAAGGCCATATGTAGCCAATATTGCAATGAATTTATGGGGTCGTGACCTATTACAACAATGGAATACCCAAATTAACATTCCTGCTAATTCTAGAGCCTATATTTCTGAGAATAATATTAAAAGATATTACAAACGGAGAAAACCGGCCATTCAGGCCGTACAAGAACAAACAATTGAAGCTCCTTCAGAGATACCAACAGCCTTGCCTCTAAAATGGTTGTCTGAGAAACCAATATGGACAAAGCAATGGCCTCTAGCTGAGGAAAAGTTACAGGCTTTAGAACAGCTGGTACAAGAGCAATTAGATGCTGGACATCTAGAAGAATCTACCAGTCCTTGGAATTCTCCTGTGTTTGTGGTTAAGAAAAAATCAGGTAAATGGAGAATGGTGACAGATCTCAGAGCTATCAACAAGGTTATTCAACCTATGGGTCCTCTGCAATCTGGAATCCCTTTGCCCTCTTTATTACCAAAAGGATGGCCTCTTATAGTTATTGATTTAAAGGATTGTTTTTTCACCATACCTTTACAAAAGGAAGATAGAGAAAAATTTGCCTTCATGGTGCCTACTTACAACAATTCTCAACCTTCCAAGAGGTACCACTGGGCTGTCCTCCCCCAGGGTATGTTAAATAGCCCCTCCTTGTGCCAATATTTTGTGAACCAACCATTGCAAATAATACGCAAGAAATTTCCTAAATCTATAATATACCACTACATGGACGACATCTTGTTATCCGATTCAAACATGGATACTTGAACAGATTGTTTGAAGAAATACAGATACTTTTACCTAAATGGGGATTGCAAATTGCTCCTGAGAAGATACAGAAGGGAGATTCTGTTAATTATTTAGGTTATAAAATAGGTTTGCAAAAAAATTAAGACACAAAAGGCACAAATAAGGAGAGATCGCCTACGGACTCTTAATGACTTTCAAAGACTGTTAGGAGACATTTCCAGTCTACGACCAGCTATTGGGATAACACCTGATCTAATAATTCATTTGAACAAAACCTTGGAAGGTGATAAAGATTTAAACAGTCCCAGAGAATTAACAGCTGAAGCAGAAAAGGAACTGACGATGATTGAGGAAAAATTACAACAGGCACATGTGGACAGGGTGAATCCAGAGCTCGATTGTATTCTCGTCATATTACCATCAAAAATTTCTCCTACAGGAATTTTAATGCAGAGAGATGATATTATCTTGGAATGGATCTTTTTACCACATAAACCAAGTAAAAAACTGAAAACTTATGTGGAAAAAGTCTCTGAGTTAATTATAAAAGGCAAGCTGAGACTTCGTCAACTAGCAGGCATAGACCCAGCAGAAATTATAGTGCCTTTCACTGCTGATGAACTAAAGAAATTATGGGAAGATAATGAACCATGGCAAAGAGCTTGTGCTAATTTTTTGGGAGACATTAATAACAACTATCCAAAAAGCAAGAGGCTTAACTTCATAAAGAGAACTTCTTGGATACTTCCTCGAATCGTCCGTGATGCTCCAATAACTGGAGCCCGTACGTTCTATACTGATGCCAATAAAACAGGGAAGGCAGGTTACAAATCGGAAGACTTGGGTAAGGTGGAACAAAGTCCTTATGATTTTGTCCAGAAGGCAGAATTAGATGCCATTCTTATGGTGCTAAGGGATTTTAGAGAACCTATTAATATAGTTACTGATTCACAATACGCAGAAAGAGTTATTTTACATATTGAAACTGCTGAATTTATACCTGATGATACAGAACTAACCTCATTGTTTATCCAGGTTCAAGATTTGATCAGGAACAGGCTTTGCCCTATGTACATAACACACATCCAATCCCATAACGGGTCTGCCAGGTCCTCTAGCACAAGGTAATGCAGACATTGATCAGTTATTGATTGGTAGTGTGCTACAAGCCTCTGAATTTCATAAAAAACATCATGTTAATAGCAAGGGTTTGAAGAAAGAGTTTTCTATTACATGGCAACAGGCTAAGGAGATTGTAAAGAAATGCCCTACTTGCTCTTTCTATAACCAAACGCCACTGCCAGCAGGGACTAATCCAAAGGGCACTCATAGGAATGAAATCTGGCAGATGGATGTGTTCCACTTTGCAGAATTTGGCAAATTGAAGTATGTTCACCACACCATTGACACTTATTCAGGCTTTCAGTGGGCAACTGCTTTAAGTTCAGAAAAAGCTGATTCAGTAATCACTCATTTATTAGAAGTCATGGTTATCATGGGTATACCTACAGAAATAAAGACAGATAATGGTCCTGCTTATGCCTCTAGGAAAATGAAACGGTTTTTTGACTATTACAATATCAAGCATGTTACAGGTATACCATACAATCCTACAGGTCAAGCAGTCATAGAAAGATCAAATCGAACTATAAAGGATATGTGGAATAAACAGAAAGGGGTGGAAAACACCCCCAGAAATAGGTTACATAATGCTTTGTTAACCTTGAATTTTCTTAACGCTAATGAGAAGGGGACAACGGCTGCAGAAAGACATTGGATAATGGAAAAGTCTACTGAACTAAATCAACCAGTTTATTTCAAGGATGTGCTGACCTCACAATGGAAGCCAGGAGATGTGCTGCGTTGGGGAAGGGGTTTTGCTCTTATCTCCACAGGTGAGGAACAATTGTGGATACCGTCAAAACTAATAAAGGTTCGGTATGAAGAAGAAAAGCCATTTGGAAAAGATAAATAATAATTCATTCACATGGATGGCGAGCATACTGATGGTAAGGAATACAGATAGGTTGGGGGCAGGGTTCTTTTCTTATCTCCACAGGAAAATACTGATCTTCAAAGAATTTAAGGGACCCTGAATATTTAATTACTGATGGATGGATAATAGTTACGACCCACTAAGGATCAACTAACATTCTTTATATACCGTAAGTATTGATTTTTTATATATTTATATATATATTTTGTTTTGAACACTTCTTTATAAATATGTAGAGCTGGTTTTGGAGTTGGACTATGGCTCAGTCCCTCTTCAATTCCAAGCCTGTTGATAAGAGATATTTCAGAGGTTCTGTCTCATATCAGGAGCCATGAAATGGGACAGAATGAGGATAGTTATATACTTGATAATTTTTTTTCTTGCTTTTCCTCGTATCTGTGTCTTTCTTTATATGTCAGTATATGTCCTTGTTGTTAGTGTCTAAATTTCCCATAACAAGCATCAAATTTCCCTACAGTAATTTTTGAAGTTTCCAGGATGAAGACGGGGCCCCACAACATCAACTCAACCTGGTTTTTATGACGTCATGAATATATATATATATATTTTTCTTTTTTCTCTTTTCTACGTGCTAATAATTTTTTGGTACCAACTGCACAAGACAGTTTCGAATGGTGCACATTTTTTGACACTCTGGCCGGACCTTCTCAAAGCGCTCAGGGACTAGTTATAATTTTCTTAGGCCAAAGGTTAATTTGGGAATTTTACCATCATTTGCTTTCACAGGAGCCCCTAAGGAGAACATCGCCCCCATGTCAGCTTGAAGCAATCTTAGAGGACGGCGTCCCCTCTCCCAACAGAGTTTGCCCTCAGGGTTAGGGACATCTTTTAGTGGTTGGTTTGGGGTTGAGGGGATGGAGAGATGTTTTATGGAATTAGGGGTATGAAAAAAAAAGGGGGATTAACTGGTTTGATGGGATGATTGGTATTTGTGAGTTACTGTTTTTAGAAAATTGTATTGATACTGTTTCCTGTATATTGACATATTGAATATTGAATGTGAGTGTTCCTACCTCTATTTTTGTATAAGAGTATGCTTATATTGTATTGGTTACTGTTTTTAGAAAATTGTATTGATACTGTTTCCTGTATATTGACATATTGAATATTGAATGTGAGTGTTCCTACCTCTATTTTTGTATAAGAGTATGCTTATATTGTATTGATACATCTACCATATCACAATGTACATTTCTACCTCTGATGTAATAACATTGTTTACATTTGATATGTAATGACATTGTTTACAGATGAAGATCATTGTCTTCATGTATTGCACAGTTGTTTATTCTTTTAGTCTTCAAGTTAGATAGGTATTGAGAATTTTATGTTGGTAATGTTTATTTTTAGGTTAATAAGGTATTCTAGATACATAGAGATTATATTTAGTATAGATAGTATAATCTTCAGCCTCTTTAAAGAGCTGTAGAAAATGGCCTTTAAGTTAACCTAGAATTCTGTGCCGAGACACAATTACTCCTGGCGACACCACTCTACTCCTGAGAGAACCTTGAGCACCAAAGCCACTCCACCGGGAGTTTGTCTTCTTGGCAGAATTGGCCTTTGGGTTAAGAAAAGCCCTTACCTCATCTACTGACAAAGATATGAAACAGGATTTTCCTATCTTGCCAAGACAGGGTAGGATATTTCTAAGAAAATTCCTTGCATTTGATAATGACATGTCAGTTATGCTAGGCCTTAGCCAAAGTTGGTTGACTCAACATTACGAACGAGAATTTGGGTGATTGCCCAGGTAGTCTGTTGTCTCTGTCATTTATGGCACGTTTTGGATATCTCTCATTTGTTAAGTAATATTTATTCCCTTCTCGGATCTTTGATGGAGTTGAAGATTATATAATTGTAATTACTCTCTACATTATTTAGACTCCTTGAGATAGAATGTCCGGCAAAACTTTCGTTCTCAATATTGTTTGTTATATCTATTATTTATTATTATTGTTTATAGTTGTATTTAGGTTAGTTCTGTCTTATTTAGACAAAAAGAGGGAGATGTAGGGATAAGCCCTCCCCTTGGGGGCGGGCTGCCCTCGGGCGTATGTTTACTGATAAATGTGGCGCGCGCCCTTCCTCGCTCCCTTCCGCGCTTCCTTTTTTGCTGGGTACTCCGCTGGAACCTTGGTTTCGTGAGTCTGGTTTTGTTATTAAACTTGTAAAAATACCTAATATCTTTGGTGTTTTTTAATCAAACTGCTGCAATGGCCACCCCGGGAATCATGGGAGACGTAGTCCAACACCAGGAACCGGCACCCCGAGCTCCGGGGAGCCCCGGGGAGGGGCAGGGCCGCCCCTCTGTGACCCGTTTGGCGCCGATGGGCGCGGATGCGCAGCATGGGAAACCCACGCCCCGCCTCCGGCCCCCCAGCCGCGATCAGCGCCCATGCGTGGGCTCTGGCTGTAGCTGGCAGTAACCAAAAGTCACAGAGACCCCGGTCCCAGACCCGGGGGCTGGTAACGCGAGCCCTGGCCGTGTGCCCGGCAAAGGGCAGCCCTCCGCTGGCAAGGAGGCGACCCGAGCCTTGTCCCTGAAGAGGCCACACCAAAAAACTGCCCCCCCGGCCGCGCCAAGCCCCAGTTCCCGGTCTCCCGGGCCCCTACCGGGTCCCTTGCAATGCCCCGTACCCGTCCCCACCCTCACCTAGCGACGGACCGCCCCTAGCTAAACCCACAGCCCCAGCCCCGCCTGAAACCCTAGCCTGGCTGGAATGCCAGGTTTGCTGGAACACTAAGGTGGCTGTAACCCTAGCCACGCCCTCCCCTAGCAACACCCCACAACTATCACTGCCCTCCGATGGCAACGGGCCACCCCTAGCCACTCCCCCAGCTCTAGCCTGGCAGGAACCCTAGCCTGGCTGGAACCCTAGCCTGGCTGGAACCCTAGCCACTCCTACCCCTAGCAACGCTCCACCCCTATCCCCGCCCTCCCCTGACAACTCCACCCCCATCCTCTCCCACAGCACAAGTCATGCCCTCTGGGGACCGCCCCTTAGGTTTACCCGGGTCTTAGGGTTACACCAGGCTAGGGTTACAGGGATGCTAGGGTTGGGCGTAGCTAGGGGTGGGGAGGTGCTAGGGGTAGGTGAGTGGCTAGGGCTAGGGGCAGTCCTAGGGTCAGGGTCAGCCTTAGGTTCAGGACCGGTGCTAGGGTGACCATCAGGGCCATTACCTGGGTGGCTGGCAGGTTAGGACCGGGCTTTCTGATTGGTCGAGGGAGGCCTGGATCCTCCCAGGCCCCTCTCAGGGGCTCATGAATATGCAGGTGACTCCCCAGGACCACCCTGACCTGTGCATAGGCCACCCTGCCCACCAGAGCAGAGCCCCACATGTAGCATTTGGGCATAGGCCCGAGGTCTATGGAGACTAGGGTTGACTCCGGCCCCTCGCAGGCCCCTCCCAGGCACTTATAAATATGCAGGGTGACTCCCCACCACACCCCTGACGTGTGCATGCATCTGCCCGGCTTCCTGGCTCCCCCACCTTTCCTCCTCCCTCCATGGTCCCCACTCCCCGTTCCCCCGCTCCCTCCCTGTCCTTATTCCCTGGAGACCAGCTGGGCGAGCAGGAAGGAACAGAGCCCAGGCTCCGCCCCCTCTGCCCGCCCCGCAGTCCGAGCCAGCTCCCTTCCTCACGGGTCCTCGATCACGGTGGCGGAGGCGGGCGGTGGGGGTGGTTGCATGTCCCCGGCGGGGGTCTCACTGACCCGTACCCCATTTTCTCGGCTTTCCCCACTCCCAGGAGCCGCCGCCGGATGCGTGGTCCGGGCCAGAAGGAAGGAGGCGGGGAAGCCTGGGGCCCAGGGATCATGGGAAACCGAGTTCTCTAGTTTCCTCAGCCCATTCAGGGACTACCGGCAAGATGGCCGCCGCCGGCAATCATGGGAGACGTAGTACAACAACGGGAACAGGCACCCCGAGCCTCAGGGAGCCTCGGGGACCGGCACAGCCGCCCCCCGCGACCCGTGACAGTGCCCGCGGACGCACCGCGTGGGAAACCCATGCTCCGCCTCCGCCCCCCCCCCAGCCGTGATCAGTGCCCACGAGCGGGCTGTGGCAGTCGCTGGCAGTCACCAAGAGCCACAGAGACCCCTGTCCGAGACCTGGGGGCCAGGGACGCGGGCCCTGGCCATGCTTCAGGCAACGGGCAGCCCTCCCCTGTCAAGGGGGCAACCGCAGCTTCGTTCCTGAAATGGCCACGACCCCAAAGAGTCCCGGGCTGCCCCAGGAAGCACCGAGCCCCAGTGCCCGGTCTCCCGGGCACATATCAGGCTTCTGGCGACGCCCTGCACCCGTCCCCACCCTCCACTTTCGACGGACCGCCCCTAGCCACGCCCACAGCCCCAGGCCCGGCTGAAACCTTAGCCTGGCTGGAACCCCAGTGTGGCTGGAACACTAGAGTGGCTGTAACCCTAGCCACACCCTTCCCTAGCAACGCCCCACCCCTATCATCATTCTCCTATGTCAACGGGCCGCCCCTAGCCACTCCCCCAGCTCTAGCCTAACCGGAACCCTAGCCTGGCTGGAACCCTAGCCACTCCCACCCCTAGCAATGCCCCAACCGTATCCCCGTCCTCCCCTGTCAACTCCACCACCAGCCACTCCCACAGCACTAGCCACACCCTCTGGGGACCGCCCATTAGGGTTACCCAGGCCTTAGGGTTACAGCCAGGCTAGGGTTATCATGGGAGACGTAGTCCAACAACTGGAATCAGCACCCCGAGCCCCGGGGAGCCCCGAGGAGCGGCGCGGCTGCCCCCCGCGACCTGTGGGGGCACCTACGGGTGCGGACGTGCCACATGGGAAACCCATGCCCCACCTCCGGCCCCCCAGCCGCTTTCAGCGCCCACGCGCAGGCTCTGGCAGTGGCTGGCAGCCACCAAGAGCAACAGAGACTCCAGTCAGAGACCGAGGGGCCGGTGACGCAGGCCCTAGCCACTCCCACCCCTTACAACGCCCCACCCCTATCCCCGCCCTCCCCTGGCAACTCCACCCCCAGCCACTCCCACACACGCCCTCTGGAGACCGTCCCTTAGGGTTACCCCGGCCTTAGGGTTACAGCCAGGCTAGGGTTACAGGGATGCTTGGGTTGGGGCGTGGCAAGGGGTGGGGTGGAGCTAGGGGTGGGGAGGTGTTCGGGGTGGGGTAGTGGCTAGGGCTAGGGGTGGTCCTAGGATCAGGGTCAGCCTTAGGGTCAGCACCTGTGCTAGGGTCTCCATTGGGGCCGAGGCCTGGGTGGCTGGGAGCCTCGGACCGGTCTTTGTGATTGGTCAAGGGTGGCCTGGATCCTCCCATGTTTCTCCTAGGGGCTCATGAATATGCAGAGTGACTCTCAGGAACCCCCTGACTTGTGCATACACCTGCATAGGCCACCCCGCCCACCAGAGACTCTCAGGAACCCCCTGACTTGTGCATACACCTGCATAGGCCACCCCGCCCACCAGAGCAGAGCCCCATATGTAGCAGTTGGGCATAGGCCTGAGGTCTATGGAGACTAGAGTTGACTCTGGCCCCTCCCAGGCCCCTCCCAGGCGCTCATGAATATGCAGGGTGACTCCCCACCACACCCCTGACGTGGACACACATCTGCACAGCTCCCCGGCTCCCCCTCCCTCCCTCCCCCTCCACAGTCTCGGCTCCCCGCTCCCCGCTCCCTCCCGCGGCCCTGGGAGCCCCCCGATCGCCCCGTCCCCGTTCCCGGGAGACCAGCTGGGAGAGTAGGAAGGAACAGAGCTCAGGCTCCTGCCCCTACGCCCGCCTTGGAGCCAAGCTGGCTCCCTCCCTCACGGCCCTCGATCGCGGCGGCGGGGACGGGGAGGCAGGCCACGGGGGTGGTTGCGGGTCCGCGGCAGGGGTCTCCCCGCCCCGTACCTTGCTTTTCTCGGTATCCCCAATCCCGAGAGCCGCCGGAGGAGCGATCCGGGCCAGAAAGAAGGCACGGGGATGCCAGGGACCCGGGGATCATTGGAAACCTAGTTCTCTGGTTTTCTTGGCCCATTCACGGACTACGGGCAAGATGGCCGCCACCGGGAATCATGGGAGACGTAGTCCAACACCCGGAACCGGCACCCCGACCCCCGGGGAGCCCTGGGGAGCGGCGCAGCCGCCCCCCGCTACCCGTGGGATCACCCACGTTCACGGACGCGCCGCATGGGAAACTCATGCCCCGCCTCCAGCCCCCAGCCGGTTTCATCGCCCAAGAGCAGGCTCTGGCAGTTGCTGGCAGTCACAAAGAGCCACAGAGACCCCGGTCCGAGAACCAGGGGCTGGGGACGCGGGCCCTAGCAGCGCCCCTGGCAACAGACATCCCTCCGTTGGCAAAGGGGCGACCCCAGCCCTGCCCCTGAAGCGGCCACGCCCCAAAACCGGTTCCCCGGCCGCACCGGGATGCGCCGAACCACAGTGCCTGGTCTCCTGGGCCCCTACCGGGCTTCTGGCGATGCCCTGCACCAATCCCCACCCTCCCCTAGTGACGGACAACCCCTAGCCACGCACACAACCCCAGCCCTGGCTGAAATCCTAGCCTGGCTGGAAACCCAGGGTGGCTGGAATTCTAGGGTAGCTGTAAGCCTAGCCACGCCCTCCCCTAGCCACTCCCATCCCTGGCAACGCTCCACCCCTATCCCTACCCTCCCCTGCCAACTCCACCCCCAGCCACTCCCACAGTAGTAGCCACGGCCTCTGGGGACCGCCCCTTAGGGTTACCCAGGCCTTAGGGTTACAGCCAGGCTAGGGTTACAGGGATGCTAGGGTAGGGGCGTGGCTAGGGGTGGAGCGTGGCTAGGTTTGGGGAGGAGCTAGGGGTGGTTAGGTACTAAGGGTAGGGGACTGGCTAGGCTAGGGGTGGTACTAGGGTCAGGGTCAGCCTTAGGTTCAGAACCGGTGCTAGGGTGACCATCAGGGCCAAGGCCTGGGTGCTGGCAGCCTTGGACTGGTCTTTCTGATTGATTGAGGGAGGCCTGTATCCTTCCAGGCCCCTCCCAGGGGCTCATGAATATGCAGGGAGACTCCCCAGGACACTCCTGACGTGTGCATACATCTGCATAGGCCACCAAGCCCACCAGATCAGAGCCCCACATGTAGCAGTTGGGCATAGGCCCATGGTCTATGGAGACTAGGGTTGACTCAGGCCCCTCCCAGGCCCCTCCCAGGTGCTCATTAATATGCATGGTGACTCCCCATCACACCCCTGACGTGTGCACACGTCTGCACGGCTCCCAGGCTCCCTGTCCCTCGCTCCTCCCTCCCCGTTCCCGGATCTCTCCTGTGGCCCCGAAAGCTCCCGTCCCCATTCCCGGGAGACCAGCTAAGACAGCAGGAAGGAACAGAGACCAGGCTCCGCCCCCTCCGACTGCTCGCTCCGTGATTAGAACCGGCTCCCTCCCTCACGGGCCCTCGATCACAGCGGCGGGGGCAGAGAGGCGAGCAGGGGGGGCGTTCGCGGGTTCGTGGCAGGGGTCTCCCCGTCCTGTAACCCCCCTTTTCTCGGCTTTCCCCACTCCGGGGAGCCGCCGGAGGCGCGGTTTGGGCCGGAAGGAAGAAAGTGGGTAAGCCAGGGGCCCAGGGATCATGGGAAACCGAGTTATCTTTTTCCCTTGGCATATGCACGGTGACTCCACATCACACCCCTGACGTGTGCACACATCTGCACGGCTCCCCGGCTCCCCCTCCCTCACTCCTCCCACCACGGTCCCGGCTCCCCTTTCCCCGCTCCCTCCCGCGGCCCCGGGAGCCACCCAATCGCCCTGTCCCCTTTCCTGGAAAACCAGGTGGGAGAGCAGGAAGGAACAGAGCTCAGGTTAGGGTTAGGGTTAGGGTTAGGGTTAGGGTTAGGGTTAGGGATAGGGTTAGGGTTAGGGTTAGGGTTAGGGTTAGGGTTAGGGTTATGTTTTATGATTACTGGTTACTGGTTAGGGTTAGGGTTAGGGTTAGGGTTAGGGTTAGGGATAGGGTTAGGGTTAGGGTTAGGGTTAGGGTTAGGGTTATGTTTTATGATTACTGGTTACTGGTTAGGGTTAGGTTTAGTGATAGGGTTAGTGTTAGTGTTAAGGGTTAGGGTTATGGTTAGGGGTTATGATAATGGCTATGTTTTATGATTACTGGTTACTGGTTAGGGTTACTGGTTACTGGTTAGGGTTAGTGTTAGGGTTGGGGTTAGGGTTATGTTTTACGATTACTGGATACTGGTTAGGGTTACTGGTTAATGGTTAGGGTTACTGGTTACTGGTTAGGGTTAGGTTTAGGGTTAGAGTTAGGGTTATGTTTTTTGATTACTGGTTATTGGTTAGGGTTACTGCTAACTGGTTACAGGTTACTGGTTAGGGTTAGGTTTAGGGTTACGGTTAGGGTTAGGGTTAGTGTTAAGGGTTAGGGTTAGTATTAAGGTTAAGGTTAGGGTTAGGGTTAGGGTTATGGTTATGTTTTATGATTACTGGTTACTGGTTAGGGTTACTGGTTACTGGTTACTTGTTAGGGTTAGTGTTAGGGTTAGGGGTTAGGGTTAGTGTTAGGGTTAGGGGTTATGATTATGGTTATGTTTTATGATTACTGGTTACTGGTTAGGGTTACTGGTTACTGGTTAGGGTTAGTGTTAGGGTTAGGGTTAGGGGTTATGATTATCGTTATGTTTTATGATTACTGGTTACTTATTAGGGTTACTCGTTACTGGTTAGGGTTAGGGTTATGGTTAGGGGTTATGATTATGGTTATGTTTTATGATCACTGTTTACTGGTTACTGGTTACTGGTTGTTGGTTAGGCTTACTGGTTACTGTTTACTGGTTAGGATTAGGGTTAGGTTTAGGTTTAGGGTTAGGGTTAGCGTTAGGGTTAGGGGTTATGATTATGGTTAGGGTTAGGGTTAGCGTTAGGGTTAGGGGTTATGATTATGGTTAGGGTTAGGGTTAGCGTTAGGGGTTATTAAAGGCGTAAGTCACGAACAATGCCACACCAGTTTGGAATTATGATTAGTAGGGTGCTATTTATTTAAAGAGGAAAAAATTTACACATTACCGTCCCAGACAACAGCCCTTTCTGTGACCAGGAAGGGAGTCTAGTCGCTGGCAGAGCAGGAAGTGAAGAGAAGAGCGGAGGAAGTAGCCGTTTTTTTAAAGGGAGAGAAACCACTTGTCAATGGGCTGGTGTCTCAGCAGCTATTTGTTGGATGGGCAGAAGGACCTCCCGCAACACCTCCCCCTTTTGTTTATGTAAGAGAGTTTTAAACCTACTACGAAATTATATACAATAAGTACAAATATCCTATTCTAACTAGCTTAGGTCTTGCATAATAAATAACTTGGCCAAGTCGTGAGAGAAAAGTAACTACATTTATATAGTGTTCAACCCCATCGAAGATCTGAGAAGGGAAATAATGTTACCTAGGTAATTAGGAAGTTCAGTAAAGCAACTTTCAAATCATGCAACAAATCACAGAGACAACTAGCTTCCTGGTCAATTACCCAAAGTCATGTGTGCAGTGTTGAAGCAACCAACTTTGGCTAAGGCCTAACATAACTGACATACCATTTTCAAAGGCAAGCAACTTTTCAAAACTATCTTACCCTGTCTTGGCAGGATATGACAGTCCTGTTTTATCCATTCATGAACGCTCTGTATCTCTGTCAGTGGTTGAGGTATGGGCATTTCTTTGCCCCAAGGCCAGTTCTGCCAAAAAGAAAGGCTCCAGGTGGAGTGTCTTTGGTGCTCAACATTCTCTCGGGATAGAGCAGTGTTGCCAGGAGCAATTGTGTCTCACTACCACAAAACTCTGAGTTAGATTAAAGGCCATTTTCTACAGCTCTTTGAAGAAGTTGAAGATTATCTATCTATACTGAGTATAATCTCTATATATTTAAAGAACCTGATTAGTCTAATTATAAATGGCAAACTTAGATGACTATTAATCTATATAATTCTCAATATTTATCTAACATAAAGACTAGGACAATAACGACTGTGAAACAAATGGGGATAATGACCTCCAAATATAAACAATGTACAAATATACATTGCAATATGGTAAATATATATCAATACACAAACTATATAAGTATGTTTATCAGAGGTAGATATGTACACTGCAATATGTACAATACAATATGTATATCAATAAAATATATGTCAATACATAAAAAAATGTTTTAAACAGAGGTAGAAACATGCATGCATACAATAGTCAATATAATTTAACTTTGTATCAAAATACAAGAATCAATACCCATATATTTGTCTAAAAACAGTAACTCACAATTATAAGTTTATTATCCCATCATCCCTCTTTTTTTTTTTCAAAATAATCCCTGAGCTTATAAAATTCCTCCCCCAACCTCCCAACCCCTAAATGATGTCCCTAAACCCAGGAGCAAACTTTTCTGGGAGAGGGGACGTCATCCTCTAGAATTACTTCCAGCTGTCATGGGGGTGACGTTCTTTTTGGGGATCCTGTGAAAGTAAAATGATGGTTAAATTTCAAGATCAATGTCTTTTAAAATTGCAAGTAGTCTCTGAGTATTTTGTGGAGGTCTGGCCAGAATGTTGTACAAGATGTGCACCATTTCAGCTAACCAAGTTGGTATCGTCTTGTGCAGCTGGTACCCAAAGCAGGTCTTGTAGTAGGGCCATCAGTATCATGACATCATATCAACCAGGTAGAGTTGTTGTTGTGGGGCCCCATCTTTGTCAGGAGCCATTTCCCCTCTAAAATCATTACAGAAATCATCACCCTGGGGAGTCTGTAGAGAACCTTGTTGAAATAAGGAGCGGCGGCGGGGCTGCGTCCCCAACACCCCAGCCGCTTGGCTAGCTCATGCCCGAAATAACAACACACAAACTGTATTCATTGAAACACTGCTTGGCCCATGAACTCTAGCCCTTACAGGCTAATTCTCGCACCTGGACTAGCCCATTTCTAATGATGTGTGTAAGCACCCCAAGGTGCGCTTACCGGGAAGATTCTAGCCTCCGTCCATCTTGGGTTGGAGAGCTGTCGAGTCTCTCCGGGAGCCGAGCAGAGTCTGACCTCACTTCCTCTTCCGCCCAGAATTCTATTCTGTTTACTCCTCCCACCAATGCTTTAACCTATCAGGGCCAGCCAAGCAGTTTCTTTATTGCTCAATGACCTTCCTCCATCAGAACCTCACATCCATAATTATGTTCTATTGAGAAAACCTGCCCCTCACCCAATTAACTTATCTGTTAGCGGAACCCGCCTCACATTCCAGCTATCCAGGGAACTAGGTGTGGCAACTTGTGACTCTTGGCCTACCTGACCAAGCTACGTGACCAGAACCACGCGGTGGCGAGATCCAGTTTTCCTGCCCCTCAAAGTCCTCATCCCGGGCCTATATAAGCAGCAACCATGACCCTAATAAACGGAGGCTTTGACAAATCTGCTTGGCCTCCTTCTTCTGTCTTAGCTCATTCCCTTCCAGGTAGCGCCCCTCCGAGACCCTGGAATAACTGATTGCAGGGTGGGTTACAAACCCCTAGACTGAGTGACCCACCCAACGCAATCCACACTATGTTTCTATAAAAAAAGTTTTAAAGTCAAAGATTGTAATGCATTCAGAGGATTTTTAAAATTGTTTAGGCTATCCTGAGTTTTTATTTCTTTTGTATAAGGTTGGGGATTATTATTTTGAGTTCTATATTGTTCTTTTAAGTTCTGTGAAAAGTTTTGCTATAATTTTAATGAGCATTTACATAAAATCTGTATGTGAGTTCTGTGAAAAATGTTGCTATAGTTTTTAATGGACATTTACACTGAATCCGTAAACTGCTTTCAGTGAAATTGTCATTTTTGCTATGTTTCTTCTGCTTTCTCAAGAAAGTAGGGGATCTTTCAAGATTTAAAATTCTTATCCAACAAGTTTTTTCATTTGTACGGCCCGCTCTTGGGTGGGAGTCGTAATGTTTCAGCTTGAGGTTCTTTCCTGCTGCCAGGTGTTGCTTCAGGCTAGATTGCTAAAACTCAGGCCTCTCACTAAATTTATCAAGGGCCAGAGTTATACTCTAAACAAGTGATAATGATTAAAAATAAAAAACATTTCCGCCTTCACAGGCAGAGATGATGAGACCCAAAAAACTTTTGTCCTGCTTGCTTAAAGTCACTCCAAAATATTTTGTGGTATTCATGGATATTTAAAAGGTTGATGTCTCATTTATCCTAGATGTAAAAGAGGTACATCTGGGTTATTTTCAGATTCTGGGTATGATAGGAGAGTTCTGCTGTGGGCATGGCAGAACACGTGTCCTTGTGGTATGGTTAAACAACTTTATATTTAGGCCCAAAAGGGGTACTGCTAAGTTTTGAGGTAGATATTTGCCTAATTTTACATAATGGAGGTCCCTCAATGCTGGGGAGACTCTCACTCAGGTCTTGGGAGGGTGCGGCCCCCCCATGGCTCGCCAAAGACCATCCTTGCTGAGGTCATGCACATGGCCTTAGTTGGTGGGGGAGGAGTTCGACCCTGAGTGACCGGGAAAAAAAAATTTTAAAAAGAGACCACAGCCCAGTGGTCCAAAAGGGTCATAAAAAATTTCAAAAACCTAGTGATGGTCGCAGGGGCACGGCTCCCTGCCTCTTGGGACTACTCCCAAGGTCATAATCAGCTAGTTCCAGTTAGTACCTGCAGGGGAAAACTCCCTGTTTCTCAAGATGTGGTCTGGCTTTCTCGATTACAGTTTCTCGGGATTGCTATCAGGATTGCAGTCTGGTTTTGTATTGAGTTAGTTCCTGGTGCAGGGTTGCTGAACAGGCTAGCCCTGGATTTTTG
This sequence comes from Alexandromys oeconomus, assembly GCA_963919705.1. Taxonomy (NCBI): domain Eukaryota; kingdom Metazoa; phylum Chordata; class Mammalia; order Rodentia; family Cricetidae; genus Alexandromys; species Alexandromys oeconomus. The sequence continues at coordinate 70,167,203 of CAWTZB010000196.1, forward strand.
ATTCTCCTCTTCCCGCTGGGGGAGCTGGAGAGATGGCTCAATGGTTAAGAGCATTGCCTGCTCTTCCAAAGGTCCGGAGTTCAATTCCCGGCAACCACGTGGTGGCTCACAACCATCTGGAAAGAGGTCTGGTTCTCTTCCTGCTGGGAGAGTCTGGATTTATCCAGGTTTTTCAATGCTGTAAGTGATCCAGGGTGACTGTGCCAGTATGCACTTCCAACACCGGTCACCGCTCCCAGCGCCGCCGCTGCTGCCACAGGCTGCAGCTCACTTCCAGCGAGTTTTTTCCCTACCCACGTTTTCTTAAGCATAGGTTGTTAACAATAATTTTTAATCTTGGTCATTTTTACAAGGATAAGGTAAAATCTCAGAGTTTTGATTTACATTTCTCTGACAGTTAAAGGATGTTATATTCAAACATTTTTTAGGTGTCTCTCAGTCATTTCTGGGTTCATTTGTTAAAAGTTTTTCAGTTTAGGTTTGTAACAAATATTTTATTGGATTAAATTTTTAATAACTAATTTCTTGAGTTCTTCATATATTTTTGAAATGGATTTATGATAAGTAAAGATCTTTTCCCACTCTATAGCCTTGTTATACAAAAGGTTCTCAATTCAGGAGATCTAATTTATGGTTTCTCACAATGTTTGTGCCACTGAGACTGTGTTTATGATGTGGCAAAATGTGCTTCAAAAAATTTTTCTCTATGAGATTCAACAAAATTTTTATATGCTAAAGCCTTTGGCTCATTTAAACTTAAATTTTGTTCATAAAGATGGATATAGATCTATTTTCATTTTTCTACATGTTGGTGTCTAATGAGACCAACATTATTAGTAAAAAAAAAAAGCTTCATTTTTCCATTTTTCTATCTGCAAGGCAGACTTAAAACTTAAGAGGAAAATAGCTTAAAAAACTTTTAATTAAATATTCAATGGTTAAAGCCCTACTTATAATATTCTTATGGAAGACCTTGAGCCACTAGGTAAAATTCTTACAAAAAGCAGTTTCCAATAAAGAGCTTAAAACAGCTGCCTAACAGGTACTCAAACAGGTAAACTATCAATAACAGGTAAAGTATACAATAATCAACAAATACAATATATTAATTATAATTCAGCTATGGCAAAAATATGTATATTAAGTATAAACTTGTCCTACAACAGTTTTATTAAAAATGCTGTTTATGGCTAAACCTTCCCAGTTTTGCTAATTAAAATATTAAACTCTTAATTTAAAACAGTAGCCTGTCTAATATAAAAGGACAGGATAACATCTAAAAAAATGGTTTGATAAAATATTGACTATGATCAATGTTTCTTATACTAAACAATAGATTCATTGATAATTTTAAGATGAATTCCTGGATAATTGCCTTTACTCAATTCAAAGGCCAAAACCAGTAATCTTTTCCCAGATCATTGCTACAATTCACACAACTGTATTTTGCTAATGTAATAGCAAAAAAAATCCCTAAAAGGATTTTATGCTAAAATTTTACAAATGGCTCTTCCAATGGAAAAACTGCATATATGGCTAATAATAATACAAATTATGGAGAATAACAAGGCTCCTTCAAAGCAACTCATAAAAGTTACAAGCAGATCCAGATGCAAACGGATCTGACATGATAACACCAAGCTGACCTTTGCTAAGGCAAGGTAAAAAAGCCCTTGCAATACATTATAAAAAAAAAACCCGACCTATATATAGTTGGGGTCGAGGATATGTTTATGCTTTTTTCACAAAAAAAAAAATAAAATAAAATCTGGACCTGACATCGAGGCTGCGGACATCCCACAGAGGAGTTCCAGAGACGATTGCAGAGAGGTCCTTAGTGGTCCGGCCTTCCCTGCCCCCAAGGAAAAGAATGCCTGATAACAAAACCTGCTACGCCACTCCACAGGGTGTCATCCTGCCTCCAGAGTCCAGGGAGACCCGCCTGAGATAAATGCCAGGATGTGCTTCAGATAGCTAAATCCAGCTCACCTCACCCAGGAATCCCACCTGCCCTAAAGCACAAATGCTAAACTGCCTCTACAGTTTAAACTCTGGTTTGCTTTAAAGCTAAGATACAGACCAAACATCAGAGTGTTTTAATCCTTGGGACACAAAACTCATTTTAATTAAAATATTAACGCCTCTTCACTTAAGAAGGGAAAAGATTGGGGTTCCTGTCTCTGTTGCTCAGACTGAAACTGGTGGTATTTGATGACAACAATGTATGTCATTGTATTCTTACTACAATTAATCTAATGATATTTGTAACTGCTTACAGATGTTGAAAAAGGTTTGACACATGCTATAAAATGTTTGGGTTTAATACATATGTTAAAAATTTTAGATTTAGTTCCTTTTACACTACACTAATTTTGACAGACAACACTCATAATTTTTTGTGGAGTAGACATTTAGAAAGGAGGATACCTTAGGCCAGACTAAAAGGTAAATACTGGGTTTGAAAAAGGCCCTTTCTTCTTGTCTGAAAGATAAAGTAATTGGTGCCCAAAATTATATCATTATATCTTTTGTTTGAGGAGCTTCTCACAGTTTTCATTAATGATAGACTCAGGGGCCCAATGACGGGAGTTAGTGTGGATCCTCACCTAAATAGCACACCATACAGAGGCTGTAAAGGCCGGCTCAACATGGCATGATGCCAGGTAGGAGAAATGCTCTCCACATTGCCTAAGACAGGGTACCCTGTGGTCTGCTTACTTTAATCTTGCTAGATACCTTTTATTTAAAAAGCTCCAAGGAACTAATGCTACTCATAGGACACGCCTCTGTTCCCAGGAGAGGTAAATTGCTTCACCATTCAAGAGAAGGGTCTATACTTGTCCCAGTCCCTTCTCTTTTAAATCTGACACCAGGGTTGACTCTGACTTGGTGCCCTCCACTTAATAACTACTTGCCTTTATATAAGAGAGGGGGAATATGTCAGGAGCCATTTCCCCCCTAAAATCATTACAGAAATCATCACCCTGGGGAGTCTGTAGAGAACCTCACACCCATAATTATGTTCTATTGAGAAAACCTGCCCCTCACCCAATTAACTTATCTGTTAGTGGAACCCACCTCACATTCCAGCTATCCAGGGAACTAGGTGTGGCAACTTGTGACTCTTGGCCTACCTGACCGAGTTACGTGACCAGAACCACGCGGCAGCGAGATCCAGTTTTCCTGCCCCTCAAAGTCCTCATCCCGGGCCTATATAAGCAGCAACCATGACCCTAATAAACGGAGGCTTTGACAAATCTGCTTGGCCTCCTTCTTCTGTCTTAGCTCATTCCCTTCCAGGTAGCGCCCCTCCGAGACCCTGGAATAACTGATTGCAGGGTGGGTTACAAACCCCTAGACTGAGTGACCCACCCAACGCAATCTACACATCTTCTTCCTGGAAACTTCAAATATCACTTCAGGAAAGACTCATTGTTCATTGTAAAAAACTTAAAACATTAATCATATAGACATATATAGACATATATATATTCAATGAAAGGCATGATAGATATATTCAATGAAAAATATGATAGATATGAAGAAAAACAAAGATGTTTTCTAAACACATATTTCTTTCTGTCCCATATCATGGCTCTTGACATGAGACAGAAACTCCAGAAACTCTGGGTTTTTCTCTTACTAACAGGCTTGGAATTGGAGAGGGACTGAGCCAGAGTCCAACTTCAAAACCAGCTCTATAAATTTAGAAATATGGTTTAATATATTTTACTTACACAACTCAGTTTTCTTGAAATTTCCTATTGGGCAGGTATTTTTCCATCTGTCAGTATCCAAACATCCATGGTCCCTTGAATTTTTCAAAGATGAGTGTTTTCCTGTGGAGATAAGAACAGAACCATGCCCCCATTGTATATATTTTTCTTACCACCTGTATGAATATCGTCTTTGTGGATGAGTTGTCATTTCTCCTTTCCAAGAGGTTTCTCCTCCTCAAATAGAAACTTTATTAATTTTGATGGTATCCACAATTTTTCTTCTCCTGTGGAAACAAGAGCAAAACCCCTTCCCCAACAGAGCACATCTCCTGGCTTCCATTGAGAGGTCATCACATCTTTGAAATAAATCGGTTGATTTAGTTCAACAGACTTTTCCATTATCCAATGTCTTTCTGCTGCTGTCGTTCCTTTCTCATTCTCATTAGCGTTAAGAAAATTCAAGGTTAATAAAGCATTATGTAATCTATTTCTGGGGGTATTTTCGGTCCCTTTCTGTTTGTTCAGCATATTCTTTATAGTACGATTTGATCTTTCTATAACTGCCTGACCTATAGAATTATTTGGTATACCTGTAATGTGTTTTATATTATAATAATCAAAAAAGCATTTCATTTTCTTAGATACATATGCTGGACCATTATCTGTCTTTATTTGTGCAGGTATACTCATGATGGCCATAACTTCCAATAAATGTGTGATTACTGAATCAGCCTGTTCTGATCTCAGGGCAGTAGCCCATTGAAAACCTGAATACGTGTCTACGGTGTGGTGTACATATTTTAATTTACCAAATTCCATAAAGTGGAACACATCCATCTGCCAGATTTCATTTCTCTTAGTACCCTTTGGGTTACTCCCTGCAGGCAACAGTGTTTGATTATAGAAAGAACAAGTAGGACATCTCTTTATAATGTCCTTAGCTTGTTGCCAAGTAATGGAAAATTCTTTCTTTAGGCCTTTACTATTGACATGATGCTTCTTATGAAATTCTGAGGCCTGCAACACACTTCCAATCAATAATTGATCAATCTCAGCGTTGCCTTGGGTTAGAGGACCAGGGAGACCTGTATGGGACCGGATGTGTGTTATGTACATCAGACAAAGCCTGTTCCTGATTATGTCTTGTACCTGGATAAACAATGAAGTCAACTCTGTGTCATCTGGTATAAATTCAGCGGTTTCAATATGCAAGACAACTCTTTCTGCATATTGCGAATCTGTAACTATATTAAGAGGTTCTTTAAAATCCCTTAGCACCATAAGAATGGCATATAATTCTGCCTTCTGGACAGAATTATAAGGGCTTTGTTCCACCTTACTCAATTCATCTGACTTGTAACCTGCTTTCCATGATTTATTCGCATCAGTATAGAACGTACGGGCTCCAGTTATTGGCGCATCATGAACAATTCTAGGAAGAATCCAAGAAGTTCTCTTTATGAGGTTAAGTCTACCACTTTTGGGATAGTTGCTATTAATTTCTCCCAAAAAATTAGCACAAGCTCTTTGCCACGGTTCATTGTCTTCCCATAACTTTTTTATTTCTTCAGTAGTAAAAGGCACTATAATTTCTGCTGGGTCTATACCTGCTAGTTGACGAAGTCTCAGCTTACCTTTTATAATTAATTCAGAGACTTTTTCCACATAAGTTTTTAATTTTTTACTTGGTTTATTAGGTATAAATATCCACTCTAAAATAATATCTTCCCTCTGCATTAGAATCCCTGTAGGAGAAATTCTGGAAGGCAATATGACTAGGATGCAGCTAAGATTTGGGTTCACCCTATCCACATGTGCCTCCTGTAATTTTTCCTCAATCATTGTCAGTTCCTTTTCTCCTTCAGCTGTCAGTTTTCTTGGACTATTCAAACCTTTATCACCATCTAAGGTTTTGTTTAAATGAACTATTAGATCAGGTGTTATCCCAACAGCTGGTCGTAGACTGGAAATGTCTCCTAACAATCTTTGGAAGTCATTAAGAGTCTTTAACCGGTCTTTCCTAATTTGTGCCTTTTGCGTTTTAATTTTCTCTAACCCTATTCTGTAACCTAGGTAATTAATAGAATTTCCTCTTTGAATCTTTTCAGGGTCAATTTGTAATCCCCACTTAGGCAAGACTTTCTTTACTTCTTCAAACATCCTTTCTAAAGTATCTTTATTTGAATCAGATAATAAGATGTCATCCATATAATGATAAATTATGGACTTGGGGAATTGTTTACAAATTATTTCCAATGGCTTACTTACAAAATATTGGCACAATGTAGGACTATTGAGCATACCCTGTGGGAGGACAGTCCATTGATATCTCCTATTAGGCTGAGAATTATTATAAGTAGGCACTGTGAAGGCAAATTTTTCTCTATCCTTTTCTTGTAACAGTATAATGAAAAAACAATCTTTCAAATCAATAACTATAAGAGGCCATCCCTTTGGTAATAGAGAAGGCAAAGGAATTCCAGATTGTAGTGGGCCCATAGGTTGAATTACTTTGTTGACAGCTCTTAAATCTGTCACCATTCTCCATTTACCAGATTTCTTTTTTACAACAAACACAGGAGAATTCCAAGGGCTGGTTGATTCTTCAATATGGTGAGCATCTAGTTGCTCTTTAACCAGCTGTTCCAATGCCTGCAATTTATCTTCAGCTAGAGGCCACTGTTTGATCCATATTGGCTTCTCAGTTAGCCATTTTAAAGGTAGGGCTGTTGGTACCTCTAAAGGTTTGGTATTTGCTGTATGTTCTTGTACAGCCTGAATGGCTGGTGACCTTTTTCCATAATACCTCATCATATCTTTCCTAGAATTATGAGTTCCTGGAACTATCGGAATGTTAATCTGGGTATTCCATTGCTGTAGTAGGTCATGACCCCATAAATTTATGGCAATATTGGCTATATATGGCCTTAGGGCCCTATGAATTCAACCCATCTTGTGCTTTGTTTTACATGAGATAGGGTTCCAATTCCCAGAAACTGAACATCTACCTCTTGAAGAGGCCAATTTGGATGCCAAGATTCTGGAGTAATGATACTTACATCCGCACCTGTGTCTAATAAGTCTTCAATAAAAGTGCCATTTATACAGACTTTTAGCTTTGGTCTTCAATCTTTAATAGAAGTCTGCCAAAATATACGTTTACTCTGTCCTACTGGGTTTTTTTTGACTCATTCTCCATGCATAATTCATCATTTAGACCAGTATTACTTTTTACAGCAGAAATTGGAGCTTTTAATTTTCTTGGTGAGGCACGTTCTCCACTGTGACTGGGAATGACTGGGCCACTGTTGGCTTGGGGGCCTGCAAGAGGCCCCTCAAGGAGTTTCCCGATGGTATCGGGTTGCCTTGTTTGTCTGTTGTTGACCTGCATTCGTTGGACCAGTGTCAGCCTTTACTGCATCGCCTACATATACCTGAAGGCCTAGGTCTCCTATTTTTGTCATTCCCAGAGGAGATATTATTCCTAGAAATTCTGTGCTTGCAATCCCTTTTCAGATGTCCTAATTTACCACAATTAAAACATCTGGCAGTTTGATGTCTCCTCATTGCTGTGGAAACCACTTCTCCTTCCCAAGATTCATCATTATAGCTAAACGTCTCAACATTCATCATATGCTGAATCCATTCATCCATAGGTGCTGATCTAGACTTTAAAAGCCCAATTATCTTTTTGCATTCTATGTTTGCATTCTCAAAAGCTAGCGATTCAAGAAGTATTCGTCTAGATTCTGGGTCTGTTACCCCTATGTTCAGAGCCTTAATTAATCTTTGCAAAAAGTCAATAAAGGGTTCTCTCTGTCCCTGCCTAATTCTGGTATATGATTTAACCCTTTTTGCTGGATCTTGTATCCTATTCCAAGCATTTAAAGCTGCTTGGTGACATAGACACAGTACTTCATCATCATAAAGAGCTTGGACCTGTGGATCAGCATATTCTCCTGCACCAAGAATTTGATCTTGGGAAACCTCGACACCTTTTGCTCTTCCTTGCTGTTCCATATGTTTGGATTCTTCTCTGAAATAAATTGCAAACATCAAGGAAAGTCCCTTATCTAAAACTGCAGACACTAACTGATGGAAATCATAGGGGGTAGCTCTAGCATTAGAAGCCTTATCATTTCCTTTACATAATCATTGTGCAAACCAAAATTAACAATAGCCTGCTTAATTTCTTTTAGATCATTCATTGCTATTGGCGTCCATCTAGCTTCTCTGACTCCCTTTGAGCCTTTAGAAGTTGGCGCTTTGTCAGAATTAAGTATAGGGTATGTAACAAAAACCCTGGGTAAGCCAGTTCTAATAGCTGGTGGTGGCATTGTATACTGTCTTTGTGCCTCCTTACTCTGTTCACTAGCTCCAATAATTTCTTCGATCTTTTCAAATCTTTTTATCATTCTCTCTCTTAAATCCTGAATCTCCTGACCTGTATATGTTTCTAGTGATTTCACTGAGGTATCAATTTTCTGGTCCCCATTCTGCACCTGTGATTCCAAAGCTTTAAATTTTTCCTTCAAAGATAAATTGTCCTCCTTAAAGTTTTCTTGTATATCATGTAGATTCCCATCTTGGAGGTACATTCTGTCTGTTACCTTATCAAAACTTTGTGATAAAGTCTGAATGTCAAATTCAACAGCCTGAACCCTTTCAGCTAACTTTCTAGTTCCCTTGGATATGGAGTCAATTTTGTCTGTCATAGACACTTGTTCAGATAACCTCTGATTTTCAATAATTTTAATCCTGTCAATTAGTGGTTCATTATTAGTTCGTAAAGATTCTATTGTTCTTAGGAGTGCCATATTCTTCCTTAATGATAGAATATGGAAAAGAAAACTGAAACCTAGTAACAAGCAAATTAAGGTATCCCCATAATCATACAAACCTTGTATGATGTAATCCATTGTATTAGTAATTATAAATTTACTAATTCATTGTATTAGTGAAAACAAAGCAGTAGATGTTGCATTAGAAACAAAAACTGCCATATTACCTATTATCCAGCAGGTGGCACTGTTGCCAATTCGAAATGAAAATGGGGTCCTGTTTCAGGGTCGGCCTAGGAAATGCAACTTGGGATTTCCTAAACTGGGAAATGCAAGTTGCTCAACAAAGTAAATGTAATTAAATCAATTCTGTACATGAAACCATAAACTCAGAATCCAGGGGTAGAGAAGAGTAACTTGGAAGCCCTGTATGCCTCCACATGACAGAGTCACTCTGAGGGGTTGTAGCTTTTGGCAACCGCGTGCTCTGGTCGCACCGCTTAAGAGCTGTACTTGCAAGGGAAATTTAAAAACGACTCAGAAAAGAGTAAACCACGCAGGCAGAGACTACGCGAGCCCGTGGAGTTTAAATCCATGTGGAGAGGCAGATGATAGGGTGCGTGGGGACTTGAAGTCAATCTGAGGTGTCTAAAGGGAAAATATAAAGAACTGCAGCAAGAAAAGCCAGGGCATGATAATTTATATTAAACTGCTGGCTCCACGCACAAGGCACAGGCCACAAGGCTGCCGCAAGGCACTAGACACAAGGCCGCCGCAAGGCACCGGCTGCAGCTGAGGAAGGGAGGGCTTGCGCCAAGCCGAACTCCCGAACTCCCGAACTCCCGGCCGGCAGCCGAGCGGGGGAAGGAGAGGTCCTAAAAGCCAAACGTTTGGACGCCAGATAAAGGCGTACGTCACAAACAATGCCACACCAGTTTGGAATTATGATTAATAGGGTGGTATTTATTTAAAGAGGAAAAAACTTATAGATCAGCGTCCCAGACAACAGCCTTCTGCGAGACCAGGAAGGGAGTCTAGTCGCTGGCGGAGCAGAAAGTGAAGAGAAGAGCGGAGGAAGTAGCCGATTTTTTAAAGGGAGAGAAACCACGCCCCAATGGGCTGGTATCTCAGCAGCTATTGGTTGGAGGGGTTGAAGGAACTCCCGCAACAAGGGTTAGGGTTAGAGTTAGGGTTAGGGTTAGGGGTTATGATTGTGGTTATATTTTATGATTACTGGTTACTAGTTGGGTTACTGGTTACTGGTTAGCGTTTCTGTTAGGGTTAGGGTTAGGTTTAGGGGATAGGGTTAGGGTTAGAGTTAGGGTTATGTTTTATGATTACTGGTTACTGGTTAGGGTTACTGGTTACTGTTTAGGGTTACTGGTTACTGGTTTCTGGTTACTAGTTACTGGTTAGGGTTAGAAGTTAGGGTTAGGATTAGGATTAGGGTTAGGGTTAAGGTTATGTTTTATGATTACTGGTTACTGGAAAGGGTTACTAATTACTGGTTACATTTTAGGGTTACTGGTTACTGGTTAGGGTTAGGGTAAGGGTTAGGGTTAAGGTTAGGGTTAGGGGTTATGATTATGTTTATGTTTTATGATTACTGGTTACTGGTTACTGGTTAGGGATACTGGTTAATGGTTATGGGTTACTGGTTAGGGTTAGGGTTATAGATAAGGGGTTACGATTATGGTTATGTTTTATGATTACTGGTTACTGGTTAGGGTTACTAGTTACTGGTTACTGGTTAGGGTTACTGGTTATTGGTTACTGGTTACTGTTTACTGGATAGGGTTAGGGTTATGGTTAGTTTAGGGTTAGGGTTAGGGATAGGGTTAGGGTTAGGGTGAGGGTTAGGGTTTAGGGTTAGGGTTAGATTTAGGGTTAGGGGTTATGATGATAGTTATGTTTTATGATTACTGGAAACTGATTACTGATTACTGGTTAGAGTTAGGCTTAGGGTTAGAGTTAGGGTTAAAGTTATGGTTAGGGGTTATTACTATAGTTATGTTTTATGATTACTGGTTAGGGTTACTGGTTACTGGTTAATAGTTAGGGTTACTGGTTACTAGTTACTGGTTAGGGTTAGAGTTAGTGGTAGGGTTAGGGTTAGGGTTAGAAGTTAGGGTTAGGGTTAGAGTTAGAGTAGGGTTAGGGTTAGCAGTTATGATCATGGTTATGTTTTATGATTACTGGTTACTGGTTAGGGTTACTGGTTAGGGTTACTGGGGTAGGGTTAGGGTTAGGGGTTAGGGTTAGAGTTAGGGTAAGGTTTAGGGTTATGGTTATGGGTTATGATTATGGTTATGCTTTATGATTACTGGTTAATGGTTAGGGTTACTGGTTACTGGTTACTGGTTAGGGTTAATGGTTACTGGTTACTGGTTAATGGTTACAGGTTAGGGTTATTATTAGCCTTAGAGTTAGGGTTAGGGGTTATGATTATGGTTATGTTTTCTGATTACTGGTTAATGGTTAGGGTTACTGGTTACTGGTTAGGGTTAATGGTTACTGGTTACTAGATTGGGTTAGGGTTAGGGGTAGGGTTAGGGTTAGGGGTTAGCATAAGTATTAGGGTTAGGGTTAGGTTTATGGTTAGGTTTAGGGTTAGGGTTATGGTTAGGGTTATGTTTTGTGATTACTGGTTGCTGGTTAGGGTTACTGGTTACTGGTAAGGCTTACTGGTTACTGGTTACTGGTTAGGATTAGGGTTAGGTTTAGGGTTAGGTTTAGAATTAGGGTAAGGGTTAGGTTAGGGTTAGGGGTTAAGGTTTCAGTTAGGGTTAGAATTATGTTTTATGATTACTGGTTACTGGTTAGGGTTACTGGTTTCTGGTTACAGGTTACCATTACTGGTTACTGGTTAGGGTTAGGGTTAGGGTTAGATTTATGGTTAGTGTTAGGGTTAGGGTTATGGTTAGGGATTATTATGTTTTTTGATTGCTGGTTACTGGTTAGGGTTACTGGTTACTGGTTAGGGTTACTGGATAATGATTACTGGTTAGGGTTAGGGTAAGGGGTAATTATTATGATTATGTATGTGATTACTGGTTAGGGTTACTGGTTAGGGTTAGGTGGTAGGGTTAGGGTTAGGTGGTAGGTTTAGGGTTAGGGTTAAGTTTAGGATTAGGCTTAGAGATTGGGTTATGTTTAGGGTTATGTTTTATGATTAACGGTGACTGGTTAGGGCTAATGGTTACTCGTTACTGTTTAGGGTTACTGGTTACTTGTTAGTGGTTACTGGTTATGGTTAGGTTTAGGGTTAGGGTTAAGGTTAGAGGTTAGGTTTAGGGTTAGGGTTAGTGTTAGAGTTAGGGTTATGGTTTAGGGTTAGGGTTTGTGTTAGGGTTAGGGTTCGCATTAGGTTAGGGTTAGGGTTAGTGTTAGGGGTTAGGGTTAGTGTAAGGGTTAAGGTTAGGGTCAGGTTTAGGGTGAGGGTTACAGATAGGGTTAGGGTTATGGGTAGGGTTAGGCTTAGAGTTAGGGTTAGGGTTAGTGTGAGGTTTAGGGTTAGGTTTAAGGGTTATGATAATGGTTATGTTTTATGATTACTGGGTACTGATAAGGGTTAATGTTTACTGGTTACTGGTTATGGTTAGTTTACTGGTTACTGGTTACTATTTTGGTTAGGGTTAGGGTTAGTGTTAGTGTTAGTGTTGGGTTAGGGTTATGGTTTGGGAAACGGTTAGGGTTTTTGGGTTTAGTGTTAGGGTTAGGGTTAGTGTTAGGGTTAGGGTTAGGGTTAGAATTATGTGTTAGGGTTTTTGGGTTACGGTTAGGGTTAGGGTTAGTTTTAGGGTTAAGGTTATGAATATGTTTAGGGTTAGGATTACTGGTTACTGGTTAGGTTTACTGCTTACTGGTTACTCGTTAGGGATACTGGTTACTGGTTATTGGTTAGGTTTACTGGTTACTTGTTACTGGTTATTGTTAGGTTTAAGATTAGGGTTAGGGTTAAGGTTAGGGTTTAGGGTGTGGTTATGTTTAGGTTTAGGGTTAGGGATTAGGGATTAGGGTTGCGTTAGGGACTGGGTTAGAGTTAGGGTAACAGTTAGGTTTAGATCTGTGTTAGGTTTAGGGTTAGTGTTAGGGTTAGGGATGGGTTACGGTGAGGGTCAGGGTGAAGGTCAGGGTGAAGGTCAGGGTGAAGGTCAGGGTCAGGTTCTGGGTCATGTTCAGGGTCAGTGTCCCTCTCAGGATCAGGGTATTTGTTAGGGTTAGGGTTATGTTTTAGGATTACTGGTTACTGGTTAGTGTTACTGGTTACTGTTTAGGGTTAGTGGTAACTGGTTCCTGGTTAGGGTTAGGTTTAGTGTTAAGGTTAGGGTTAGTCTTAGGCTTAGGTGTTAGTGTTGGGTTAGGTTTAGGGCTAGTGTTAGGGTTAGGGTTAGGTTTAGTGTTAGGGGTTAGGTTTGGGTTAGGGTTAGAGTTAGGGTCATGGTATGGTTCAGGGTCAGGCTCAGGGATAGGGTCAGGTTTAGGATTCGGATTGGTGTTAGAATTAGGGCTTAGAGTTGGGTTTGGTTTAGGGTTAGGGTTAGGGTTAGGGTTAGTTTTAGGGTCAGGATCATGGTCACAGTCAGCGTTTGGGTTAGGGTTATGGTTAGCTGTTATGATTATGATTATATTTTATTATTACTGGTTAGGGTTACTGGTTACTGGTTAGGGTTACTGGTTACTTGTTACTAGTTACTGGTTAGGGAGTACTATTAGGGTTAGCGTTAGGTTTAGCATTTATTGTTGGGTTAGGGTTAGGGTTAGGTTTAGGGGTTAGGGTTGCGTTGAGGTTAGGGTTAGTGTTACCTTTAGGGTTATGTTTTATGATTACTGGTCACTCGTTAGGGATATTGGTTACTGGTTACTGGTTACTGGTTAGGTTTACTGGTTACTTGTTACTGGTTATTATTAGGTTTAGGGTTAGGGTTGGGTTAGGGTTAGGGTTAGGTTTAGGGTTAGGTTTAGGGGTTAGGGTTGTGTTAGGTAAAGGGTTAGGGTTAGGGTTAGGGTTAGGGTTAGATATGTGTTAGGTTTAGGTTTAGGGTTAGTGTTAGGGATGCGTTAGGGTTAGGGTTAGGGTTAGGTTGAGGGTCAGGGTGAATTTCAAGGTCAAGGTTGGGTCACGGTCAGGGTGAGGGTCAGGGTCGCGTTCAAGGTGAGTGTCTGTGTCAGTGTCAGGGTCAGGTTATTTGTTGGGTTAGGGTTATGTTTTAGGATTACTGGTTGCTGGTTAGTGTTACTAGTTACTGGTTACTGGTTACTGGTTAGGGTTAGTGGTTACTGATTCCTGGTTAGGGTTACGTTTAGTGTTAGGGTTAAGGTTAGGGTTAGGCTTAGGGGTTAGTGTTGGGTTAGGGTTAGGGTTAGTGTTAGGGTTAGGATTAGAGTTAGGGTTAGAGGTTAGGATTGGTTAGGGTTAGTGTTAGGGTTAGGGTTAGGTTTAGGGTAAGGGTTAGCTTCGGTCTTAGGATTAGGGCTAGGGTTAGGGTTATGTTTTATGATTACTGGTTACTGGTTAGGCTTACTGATTACTTGTTACTTGTTAGGGTTACTGATTACTGTTTACTGTTACTGGTTACTGGTTAGGTTTGGGTTAGAGTTAGGGTTAGAGTTACACTTATGGTTAGGGTTAGTGTTTAGGGTTGGGTTAGGCTTAGGGTTAGATTTAGGGTTAAGGTTAGAAATGGTTAGGGTTAGTGTTAGGGTTAGGTTTAGGGGTTATCGTTAGAGTTGCTTTAGGGTTAGGGTTAGGATTAGGTTTAGGGATAAGGTTAGGGTTATGGTTAGGGGTTAGAGTTTTGTTAGGTTCAGGGTCCGGGTCAGGGTTAGGGTTATGGTTAGGGTTAGGGTCAGGGTGAGGGTATGGGTTAGGGTTAGGGTTAGTGTTAGGTTTTGGGTTAGGATTAGGGTTAGGGGTTAGGGTTGGGTTAGGGTTAGGGTTATGGTTAAGTTTATGTTTTATGATTAGTAGTTACTGGTTAGGGTTACTGGTTACTGGTTAGGGTTACTTGTTACTGGTTACTGGTTAGGGTTAGGGTTATGGATAGGGTTAGGTTTAGGGTTTAGATTTGGGTTAGTGTTAGGGTTAGTGTTAGGTTTAGGTTTAGGTTTAGGGTTAGGGGGTAGGGTTGGGTTAGGATTAGGTTTAGGGTTAGGGTTTGGGATATGTTTTATGATTACTGGTTACTGGTTAAGGTTACTGTGTACTGGTTACTGGTTAGGGTTACTGGTTACTGGTTAGGGTTAGGGTTAGGTTTAGCTTTTAGGGTTGGGTTAGGGTTAGGGTTAGGGTTAGGGTTAGGGGTTAGGTTTGGGTTAGGGTTAGGGTTAGGCTTAGGTTCAGGGTCAGGTTCAGGGTCAGGGTCAGGGTTAGTGTTAGGATTAGGGTAAGGGTTAGGGTTAGGTTTAGGGATAGTGTTAGAATTGGGGGCTATGGTTGGGTTTAGGTTTAGGGTTAGTGTTAGGGGTTATGATTATGGTTATATATTATGATTACTGCTTACTGGTTAAGGTAAGGGGTTACTGGTTACTGGTTACAGTTATTTGTAACTGGTTACTGGTAAGTGTTAGGGTTATGGTTAGTGTTAGGAATAGGGTTAGGGTTAGGTTAATGATTAGGCTTAGGGTTTTATGTTTTATGATTAGTGGTTACTGGTCAGGGTTACTGGTTACTGGTTAGGGTTACTGGTTACTGGTTGCTGGTTCCTGGATACTGGTTAGGGTTAGGGTTAGGTTTTGGGTTAGGGTTAGGGGTTATGATTATGGTTATTCTTTATGATTACTGGTTACTAGTTAGGTTTACTGCTTACTGGTTACTGGTTATTGTTAGGGTTAGGGTTAGTGTTAGGGGTTATGATTATGGTTATGTTTTATGATACCTGGTTACTGGTTAGAGTTACTGGTAACTGGTTACTGAGTAATGGTTAAGGTTAGGGTTAGGTAAGGGTTATGGTTAGGGTTAGCTTTATATTTAGGGGTTATTATTATGGTTATGTTTTATGATTACTGTTTACTGGTTAGGGTTCCTGGTTCCTGGTTAAAGTTAGGGTTAGGGTTAGGGTTACAGTTATGCTTTATGATTACTGGTTACTTGTTAGAGTTAATGGTTACTGCTTAGGGTTACTGATTACTGGTTACTGGTAAGAGTTAGGCTTAAGGTTAGCGTTAGGGGATAGGGTTAAATTTAGGGTTATGGTTAGGGGTTAGTTTTAGGGTTAGGTTTAGCGTTAAGGTTGGTGTTAGGATTAGGGTTAGGTTTAGGATTAGGTTTATGGTTAGGGTTAGGTTTAAAAGTTATGGTTAGGGTTAGGGTTATGGTTTGACTTATTGTTAGGGGTTATGATTATAGTTATGTTTTATGATTACTTGTTAGGGTTACTGGTTACTGGTTAAAGTTAGCGTTAGTGTTAGGTTTAGGGTTAGTGTTTGGTGTTAGGATTAGGGTTATGTTTTATGATTACTGGTTACTGGTTAGATTTACTGGTTACTTGTTACTGGTTACTGGTTAGGGTAAGGGTTAAGGTTAGGGATAGAGTTAACGTTAGGGTTAGGGTTAGTGTTAGGGTTCGGTTTAGGATAATGGTTAGGGGTAATGATTATGGTTATGTTTAATGATTACTTGTTACTGGTTAGGGTTACTGGTTATTGGTTACAGGTTACTGGTTAGTGTTACTGGTTACAGTTTACTGGTTAGGGTTAGGGTAAGGATTATGGTTAGGGCTCATGATTATTGTTATGTTTTAGATTAATCGGTACTGGTTAAGGTTACTGGTTAATTGTTAGCGTTTCTGGTTACTGTTTATGGTTAGGCTTCGTGTTAGTGTTAGGGTTAGGGGTTATGATTATATTTTATGATTAGTGGTTACTGGTTAGTGTTACTGTTTACTGGATTCTGGTTATGGTTACTGGTTACTGGTTAGGGTTAGGGTTATGTTTAGGGTTTATGATTATGGTTATGTTTTATGATTACTGGTTACTGGTAAGGGTTACTGGCTACTGGTTAGGGTTACTGGTTACTGGTTAGGGTTAGGTTGAGGGTTATGGTAAGGGTTAGAGTTTAGGTTATTGTAAGTATTATGTTTAGGTTTAGGATAATGCTTAGGGGTAATGATTATGGTTATCTTTCATGATTACTGGTTACTGGTTAGGGTTACTCGTTACTGATTAGTGTTACTGGATACTGCTTACTAGTTAGGGTTATGTTTAGGGCTTAGGATTATGGCTATGTTTTATGATTATTGGTTACTGGTTAGGGTTACTGGTTACTGCTTACTGGTTACTGTTTACTGGTTACTTGTTAGGGTTACGCTTAGGGTTATGGTTAGTGCTAGTGGTATGATTATGGCTATATTTTATGATTACTGGTTACTGGTTAGAGTTACTGGTTACTGGTTATGCTTGCTGATTACTTGTTACTGGTTACTGGTTAGGGTTAGGGTTATGTTTAGGGGTTATGATTATGGTTATGTTATATGATTACGGGTTACTGGTTAGGGTTACTTGTTACTGGTTACTGATTACTGGTTAGGCTTAGGGTTAGGGTAAGGTTTATGGTTAGGGTTTTCGGGTTTAGGGTTAGGTTTAGGGTTTAGGTTTGGGTTACGTTTATGGTTCGGTTTAGCGTTAGGGTTAGGTTTATGGTTAGGGTTAGGCTTAGGTTTAGGTTTAGGTTTAGGGGTAGGGTTAAGGTACAGGTTACAGTTAGGGATAGGGTTAGGTTTAGGGTTAGTGTTAGGGTTAGTGTTAGGGTTAAGGTCAGGGGTTAGGGTTGAGTTAGGGTTAAGCTTAGGGTTAGGATTAGGGTTAAGGATTAGCTTTGGGTTAGGGTTAGGGTTAGGTTCAGGGTCAGTTTTAGGGTTAAGGTTATGGTTAGCTGTTATGATTATCATTATGTTTTATGATTACTGGTTACTGGTTAGGGTTACTGATTACTGGTTACTGGTTAGGGTTATGGTTAGAATTAGGGTAAGGGTTAGGGTTAGGTTTATGTTTTAGGGTTGTGTTAGGGTTAGGGTTAGAGTTAGTGTTAGTGTTAGGGTTAGGGTTAGAGTTAGGCGTTAGGGTTAGGTTAGGGTTAGGGTTAGTGTTAGGGTTTAGGGTTGGGTTAAGGTTAGGTTTAGTGTTAGGGTTAGGGTTAGGGCTAGGTTAAGGGTTAGAATTAGGTTTAGAGTTAGGCTTTTGTTTAGGGTTCTGTTATGGTTAGGGTTAGTGTTCATGTTAGGTTTAGGGTTAGGTTTAGTGTTACGGTTATGCTTTATGATCACTAGTTACTGGTTTGGGTTACTGGTTACTGGTTAGGGTTACTGGTTACTGGTAAGGGTTAGGGTTAGGGTTAGGTTTAAGGTTAGGGGTTAGCATTAGGGTTAGGGTTATGGTTAGGGGTTAGGTTTAGGGTTAGGGTTAGCATTAGGGTTAGTATTAGGGTTAGCGTTAGGGTTAGGATTAGGGTTAGGTTTAAGTTTAGGATTAAGGTTAGGGTTAGGGTTAGGTTCAGGTTCAGGTTTAGGGTTAAGGTTAGGGTTAGGGTAAGGGTTAGGGTTAGGGTCAGGGTCAGGGTCAGGTTTAGAATTAGGGTTAAGTTAATGGTTAGGCTTAGTGTTTAGGGTTGGTTAGAGTTAGGGTTAGTGTTAGGGTTAGTGTTTGAGTTAGGGTTAGGGTTAGGGTTAGGGTTTGGGATTAGGTTTGTGTTAGGGTTAGGTTTAGGGTTTGTGTTAGTGTTTTGTTTAGTGTTAGAATTAGGTTTAGAGTTAGGCTTAGTGTTTAGGGTTCTGTTAGGGTTATTGTTAGTGTTAAGGTTAGGTTTAGGTTTAGGGTTAGGGTTAGTGTTACTTTATGATTACTGGTTACTCGTTTACTCATTACTCATTAGGGTTACTCATTAGGGTTACTCGTTACTCATTAGGGTTACTGGTTACTGGTTACTGGTAAGGGTTAGGTTTAGGGTTAAGGTTAGGGGTTAGCGTTAGGGTTAGAGTTATGGTTAGGGGTAAGATTTAGGGTTAGGGTTAGGTTTAGGTTTAGGATTAAGGTTAGGGTTAGAGTTAGAGTTAGGGTTAGCGTTAGCAGTTTTGTCAGTGTCAGGGTCAGGGTCAGGGTCAGGTTTAAGGTTAGGGTTAAAGATAAGGTCAGGGTCAGGGTAAGTGTTAGGTTTAGTGTTAGGGTTAGAGGTTAGGATTATGATTAGGGGTTAAGGTTGGATTAGGTTTAGGCTTAGGTTTAGTGTTAGGGTTGGGTTAGGGTTAGGGTTAGAGTTAGGTCTACGGGTTAGGTTTGGGATAGGGTTAGGGTTAAGTCTAGGGGTAGGGGTTAGGTTTGGGTTAGGGTTAGGGTCAGGGTTAGGGTTAAGGTTAGGGTTAGGGTAAGGGTAAGGTTTAGGGTTAGGGTCAGTGACAGGTTTAGGATTAGGTTTAGGGTTAGGCTTAGTGTTTAGGGTTTGGTTAGGGTTAGGGTTAGGGTTAGGTTTAGGGTTAGTGTTAGGTTTAAGGTTAGGGTTATTGTCAGGGTCAGGATCAAGGTCAGGGTCAGGGTCAGGTTTAGTGTTAGGGTTAGGGTTAGGTTTAGGTTTTAGTGTTGAGTTATGGTCATGGTTAGGGTTAGGGATTAGGTTTGGGTTAGGGTTAGGGTTAGGATTCGGGTGGGTTTAGGGTTTAGGGTTAGGGTTAGGGTTAGGGTTAGGTTTAGGGTTAGGGTTAGGATTAGGGGTTAGGGTTGGGTTAGTGTCAGTATTAGGGTTAGGGTTAGTGTTGGATTAGGGTTAGGGGTTAGTGTTCGGTTAGGGTTAGGCTTAGAGATTAGGTTTGGGTTAGGGTTAGGGTTAGGATAAGGGTTGGGTTTAGGGTTTAGGGTTAGGGTTAGGGATAGGGTTAGGGTTAGGGTTAGGTTTAGTGTTAGGATTAGGGGTTAGGGTTTGGTTAGGTTTATGGTTAGGGTTAGAGTTAGGGGTTATAGTTTGGTTAGGTTCAGGGTCAGGGTCAGTGTCAGGGTCATGGTCAGGGTCAGGGTTATGGTTAGGGTTGGTCTTGGGGTTTAGGGTTTGGTTAGGTTTAGGGTTAGTGTTAGAATTAGAGTTAGGGGCTAGGGTTGTGTTAGGGTTAGGTTTAGGGTTAAGCTTAAGGTTAGGGTTAGGTTTAGGGTTAGGGTTAGAATTTGTTTTGGGTTAGGGTTAGGTTTAGCGTTAGGTTAGCGTTAGGGTTAGGGTTGCTGGTTACTAGTTACTGATTACTGGTTAGGGTTAGGTTTAGGGCTTTGGGTTGGGTTAGGGTTAGGGTTAGCATTAGGGTTAGGTTTAGGATTAGGGTTAGGGTTAGTGTTAGGATTAGTGGTTAGGGTTGGGTAAGGTTTAGGGATAGGGTTCAGGTTAGCGTTAGGGTGTGGGTTAGGGTTAGGGTTAGGAGTTAGTGTTGGGTTAGAGTTAGGGTTAGAGTTACTGGTTACTGTTTACTGGTTACTGGTTAGGTTTAGTGTTAGGGTTAGGGTTACAGTTAGGGTTAGAATTAGTGATTAGAGTTGGTTTAGGCTTAGGGTTAGGATTAGGGTTAAGGTTACAGTCAGGGTTAAGTTTAGGGTTAGGGTTTGGGTTAGGATTATGGTTAGGGCTTATGGTTAGGGTTAGGTTTAGCGTTTAGGGTTGGGTTAGAGTTAGGGTAAGGGTTATAGTTATTGTTAGGGTTAGGATTATGTTTTAGGATTGAGTTATGCTTAGGGTTAGGGTTCAGATTAGCATTAGGGTTAGAGTTAGGGGTTAGGGTTGGTTTAGGGTTAGTGTTTGCATTAGAGTTAGCGTTAAGGTTATGGTTAGGTTTAGGTTTACGGGTTAGGGTTGGGTTAGGATCAGGGTCAGGTACAGGGTCATCTTCAGGCTCAGGTTCAGTGTCACGGTCAGGGCTATTTTTAGTGTTAGAGTTAGGTTTAGGGTTAAGGTTATGGTTATGGTTAGGTTTATGTTTTTTGGTTACTGGTTACTCGTTACTGGTTAGGGTTACTGGTTACTGGTTAGGGTTAGTGTTAGGTTTAGCGTTAGGTTTAGGTTTAGGGTTTAGGGTTGGGTTAGGATTAGGTTAAGGGTCAGGGTCAGTGTCAGGATCAGGGTCAGTGTCAGGGTCAAGTTTAGGATTAGGGGTTTGGTTTAGGGATAGGGTTAGGGTTAGAGTCAGGTTTATGTTTAGAATCAGGGTTAGGTGTTAGGGTCCTCTTAGGGTTAGGGTTAGGGATAGTGTTAGGGTTAGGGTTAGGGGTAGGGGTTAGGGTTGGTTTAGTGTTAGGTTTAGGGTTTGGTTTAGGTTTAGGGTTAGGGTTAGGGTTACGCTTAAGAGTTATGGTAGGGTTAAGGTTAGTGTTAGGGTTTGGGTTATCTTTTATAATTACTGGTTACTGGTTAGGCTTACTGGTCACTGGTTACTGATTAGGGTTACTGATTACTGGTTAGGGTTAGGGTTACAATTAGGGTTAGGGTTAAGTTTGGGGTTTAGGGTTGGGTTAGGTTTTGGGTTAGGTTTAGGATTAAGGGTTAGTGTTTGGTTAGGCTTAGGTTTAGAAATAGTTTTAGGGTTAGCGTTAGGGTTAGGGTTAGTGTTAGGGTTATGTTTATGATTCCTGTTTACTGGTTAGGGTTACTGGTTACTGGTTATGTGTTAAGGTTACTGGTTACTGTTTACTCTTTACTGTTTACTGGTTAGTTTTAGTGTTAGAGTTAGGGTTAGGGTTACGGTTCAGGTTAGGGTTAGTGGTTAGGGTTAGACTTAGTGTTAGGGTTAGGTTTAGTGTTAAGGTTACGTTTAGGGTTAGGGTTAGGGTTAGGATTAGGGTTAGGGTTAGGGTTAGGTGTAAGTCTTAGGGTTGGTTTAGGGTTAGGGTTAGGGTTAGGTTTAGGGTTGGGGTTTGGGGGTTAGGGGTTAGGGGTAATGGTTAGTGTTAGGGTTAGTGTTAGGTTTAGGGTTAGGTTTATGTTTTATGATTACTGGTTACTTGTTGCTGGTACTGGTTACTGGTTAGTGTTAGGTTTAGGGTTATGGTTAGGAATAGGGTCACGGTTAGTGTTAAGTTTAGGTTTAGGATAAGGGTTACAGTTAGAGTTAGGGTATGTTATATGATTACTGGTTACTGGTTAGTGTTACTGGCTACTGGTTATGGTTACTGCTTACTGATTCCTGGTTACTGGTTACTTGTTAGATATAGGGTTATGGTTAGGGTTAGGTTTTGGGGCTAGGGTTAGGGTTAGGGTTATGTTTAGTGTTAGGTTTATGGTTTATAGTTACTGGTTACTGTTTAGGGTTACTGCTTAATGGTTACTGGTTAGTGTTACTGGTTACTGGTTACTACTTCCTGGTTACTGTTCAGGTTTACGGTTTGGGTTAGGGGTTACGTTTAAAGTTAGGGTTAGGGTTAGTTTTAATGTTATGTTTTATAATTAATTGTTTGTGGTTATGGTTAGTGGTTTCTGGTTACTGGTTAGGGTTACTGGTTACTTGTTACTGGTACTGGTTAGGGTTAGGTTTAGGGTTAGGGTTTAAGGTTAGGTTTAGGGTTAGAGTTAGGGTTAGGGGTTAGCGTTAGGGTCAGGTTTAGGGTTATATTTTATGATTACTTCTTGCTGATTAGGGTTACTAGTTACTGGTTACTGGTTACTTGTTAATGTTAGGCTTAGGGTTAGAGCTATGAGTTAGGGTTAGGGATAGTGTTAGTGTTAGGGTCACAGTTAGTTTTCGGTTTAGGGGTTAGGGTTAAGGTTAGGGTTAAAGTTAGGGTTATGGTTAGGGTTATGTTTTATTATTACTAGTTACTGGTTAGGGTTACTGGTTACTGGTTAGGGTTACTGATTACTGCTTACTGGTTACTGGGTAGGGTTAGGGTTAGTGTTAGGGATAGGGTTAGTAGTTAGGGTTAGGGTTATGGTTAGGGTTATTGTTAGGGTTTAGGTTTAGGGTTAGGGATAGCGTTAGGGTTAGAGGTAGGAGTTAGGGTTATGTTTTATGATTACTGGTTACTGGTTAGGGTTAGTGTTAGGGTTATGTTTTATGATTATTCGTTACAGGTTAGGATTACTGGTTACTGGTCACTTCTTAGGGTTACTGGTTACTAGTTACTGGTTAGGGTTAGGGTTAGGGGTATGGTTGTGGGTTGGGGGTTAGTGATTAGGATTATTGTTAGTGTTATTGTTCGGGTTAGGTTTAGGTTTATGTTTTATGATGACTTGTTACTGGTTAGTGTTACTGGTTACTGGTTACTGGTTAAGCTTACTGGTTAGTGATTACTGGTTCCTGGTTACTTATTAGGTTTAGGGTTAGGGGTTAGGATTAGGTATAGGGTTAGGGTTAGCGTTAGGTTTAGAGTTAGGGTTTGGGTTATGTTTATGAATACTTGTTACTAGATAAGGTTACTGGTTAATGGTTACTGGTTAGGGTTATTGTTTACTGGTTACTGGTTACTGGTTACTTGTTACTGGTTACTGGTTAGGGTTAGGGTTAGGGTAAGTGTTATAGGTAGGGTAAGAGTTAGGGTTAGTTTCAGGGTTAGGGTGAGGGTTAGGGGTTAGGGCTAAGGTTAGGGTTATGGTTAGGTTTAGGGTTATGGTTTATGGTTACTGCTTAGGGTTATTTGTTACTGGTTACTGGTTAGGGTTACTGATTACTGGTTACTGGTTACGGGTTATTGGTTAGGGTTAGTGTTAGGGATATATGTTAGCGTTAGTGTTATTGTTAGTTGTTAGGGTTAGGGTTCGAATTAGGGTTAGGGATAGTGTTAGGATTAGGGTTGGTGTTAGGATTGGGGTTAGGGTTAGGGTTAGGATTATTTTTTATGATTACTGGTTACTGGTTAGCGTTAGGGTTATGTTTTATGATTACTGGTTACTGGTTAGGGTTACTGGATACTGGTTACTGCTTGCTGGTTAGGGTTAGGGTTAGGGTCATGGTTAGGGTTAGGGTTACGTTTCATGATTACTGGTTACATTTACTGGTTACTGGTTAGGGTTACTTGTTAGTGATTATTGGTTTCTGGTTAGGGTTATCTTCAGCGTTATGGTTAGGGTTAGGGTTAGGTTTAGGAATAAGTTCAGGGTTAGGATTAGGGTTAGGGTTTGGGTTATGTTTTACGATTACTTGTTACTGGTTAGGGTTACTGGTTACTGGTTAGGGTTACTGGTTACTGATTACTAGTTACTGGCTACTGGTTACTTGTTAGGTTTAGGGTTAGGGTTAGGGTTATGGTTAGGTTTTAAAGTTAGGGTTAGGTTTAGGGTTAGAGTTAGCCTTAGGTTTATGTTATATGATTACTGGTTACTGGTTAGTGTTACTGGTTACTGTTTAGGGTTACTGGTAACTTGTTACTGGTTAGGTTTAGGGTTATGGTTATGGTTAGGGTTGTGGGTTGGGGGTTAGGGGTTAGGGTTTGTGTTATTGTTAGGGTTAGAATTAGTGTTAGGTTTATGTTTTATGATAACTGGTTAGTGTTACTGGTTACTGGTTAGGGTTAATTGTTACTGGTTCCTGGTTTCTGGTTAGGGTTAGGTTTAGGGTTAGTGTTAAGATTAGGAACAGGGTCAGGGTTAGTCTTAGGTTTATGGTGAATATTATTGTTAGAGTTAGGGATATGTTTTATGATTACTGGTTACTGGTTAGGGTTACTGGTTACTAGTTACTGGTTAGGGTTACTGCTTACTGATTACTGGTTACTTGTTAGGGTTAGGGTTACGGTTAGGGGTTCCTGTTACTGTTAGGGTTAAGGTTATCGTTAGGGGTAGAGTTAGGATTCGGTTTGGTTTTATGTTTTATAATTACTAGTTACTGGTTAGGGTTACTGTTTACTGGTTGCTGGTTAGGGTTACTGGTTACTGGTTATGGTTAGTTTAAGTGTTAGGGTTAGGGTTAGTGTTAGGATTATATTTTATGATTACTGGTTACTGGTTATGGTTATGTTTAGTGTTATGTTTTATGATTACTGGTTTTTGGTTAGGGTTACTGGTTACTGGTTAGGGTTACTGGTTACTGGTTACAGGTTACTAGTTACTGGTTACTTGTTAGGTTTAGGATTAGGGTTAGGTTTAGGGTTTATGATTAGGGTTAGGGATAGGGTTAAGGTTAGGGTTATGGTTAGGGTTTTGTTTTATGTTTACTGGTTACTTGTTAGGGTTACTGGTTATGGTTACTGTTTACTAGTTAATGGTTACTGGTTAGGGTTACAGTTAGGGTTAGGGTTATTGTTAGGGTTATATTATATGATTACTGGTTACTGGTTAGGGTTACTGGTTACTGGTTATGATTACTGGTTACTCGTTACTCGTTACTGGTTAGGGTTAGGTTTAGGGTTTGGATTAGCCTTTGTGTTAGGGTTATGTTTTATGATTAATGGTTACTGGTTAGCATTACTTGTTACTGGTTACTGGTTAGGGTTACTTGTAGTATTAGGCCCACCCCTAAGGTGTTGGGCTTGCCTCGGGCAAATGTTTACTGATAAATTTCATGTGCAGGAGTCACCGGCCCCTTCCTGCTTCTTGTACTCCCCTGGAACCTTGGCTTTGTTCATCTTGTTTTCATTAAAGTTGTGCAAATACCTATCACAATTTGTCTACATTAATCTAAGCTGCCACTTTATATTGGCGTCCAACATTGGAGCACATTTGCCCCCGCCCAGTAGCCCACTGCGCTCACAGCAGGTCCTGGGTGGTTGCGGTCGCAGAAGCGCATTTCCCCCGCGCCGGCCTGCCCTAGGCCTGCAATCGCTGCAGCAGCAGCAGCAGCAGCAGCAGCAGCAGCAGCAGCAGCAGCAGCGCACCTCCCTCATGCCAGCAGGCTTGCTTGCCTGCCCACCCGAGGCCCGGCCAAGGCAGCACCGAGGCTGCCACCGCGGGTCCCATGCCGCCCGTAGCCGGCACTTTGTTCCACTTGCCCTCTCGCAGTGCCAGAGGAGGTAGCCCCTCCCTCTCTGCCTTGATGTTTGGAGCAGAACACGGAAGCTTAAATATTTGTGGTTTGACAACACAAACCACCACAGTGGAAGGGGTCACTCTGAATAAATTTTGGTTTTGAGTCGTTTCAGACCGGCTCTCCACGTGGACTCAAGTGTACTCTTTTGCCAACTCTGGCAGGAAACAGTCATTGCATGTAAATAAAATTTTTTTTTCCTTTTATAAATAAAATGTCTGAGAATATAAGTATTCGGAATTTTAACAGTCTTTTTGAGTGTGCCATGTGGGAGATCTTACAAGAGGTGTCTAGCACCCCACATCTATGGATCCTTCTGGGATTAGTAGTTTTCCTTGGTATTAAGTGGTTTGACAACAAACGTCTGATAGAGTCTTTAAGAGACGAATCCAGGATTCTTAAGGCAGAGGTTGAACATCTACAAACGATTAAGCATGACAATGATCTTCTCAAGAATCAGTTTGAAGTACTACAGGAAGAAAACAGAACATTTTTAACAAGATAATGGTGACTGAAAAAAATTTAGAAAAGTTTCAGGCGGATGTTAAGGAGAAATTCATGACTATGAAAGAGGGAACAGCTGAGTTGGATCATAAAATCCAATCCCTTTCTGTATGAAGTGAAACATTAGTGGCTGATATTAAGGAGAAATCCATTACTATGGAAGAAGGAACAGCTGATTTAAATCGTAAAGTTCATCCATCACTTTCTGAAGGGACTGAAATATTAACTGAGAGAATCAAAACGGTTGAATGTGACAACAGAATTTTGTCTAAAGCTTATGACAGATTGGTGGAAAGATTGTCAATACAAGAAGGCATAATTTATGCCATAAAAATTATGTCCAACGATGAGAACTTATCTCTAATGGACAAACTTCATACTTTAGAATCCTCAATGAAGGCTTTGGAACATAATTCTGGACAGGAGATACAGACATTGCAGAAGGCAATGGTGAATAGAATTGAAAAAATTGAGAAATTTCTAAATTCTGATGAAGACGAACAAACGGTAGAAATGCAATTTTTTCTTTTTTTTTATTTATTAAAGATTTCTGTCTCTTCCCCACCGCCGCCTCCCCTTTCCCTCCCCCTCCCCCAATCAAGTCCCCCTCGCTCATCAGCCCAAAGAGAAATCAGGGTTCTCTGCCCTGTGGGAAGTCCAAGGACCACCCACCTCCATCCAGGTGAGCATCCAAACTGCCTAGGCTCCCACAAAGCCAATACGTGCAGTAGGATCAAAAGCCCATTGCAATTGTTCTTGAGGTCTCAGTAGTCCTCATTGTCAGCTATGTTCAGTGAGACCGGTTTTAACCCAGGCTTTTTCAGACCCAAGCCAGCTGGCCTGGATGAGTTCCCGATAGAACATCCCCATTGTCTCAGTGTGTGGGTGTAGAAAGGTAAATTTAAACTACATCTGTAGGTAAATCCCTCTGGGACAATTTCCACAAATCTCTACCTACATCTCTACCTGCCTTTCCAGTAATAAGAACAGAGAAGATGATTGGTTCCAGAAACCCTAGGGTCATCAAGGAAGATACATGGGAGCCTGTCCATATGAATGATCTCAAAGAAAATAAACAGGCTGTCATGACTTTTGGGATGCACTCCTCTTTTGTTAAAGAGATGCTAAAATCTTGGGCATCAACAAGCAGAGCTACGTCCTCTGACTGGTTTCAACTGACCTCTACAGTCCTTGAGAGTGGGCCACAATTAAAATGGAAATTCTTATTCAGGCAAGAGGCTAGACTTTTAGAACAGCAAGAAAAGGCGAAGGGAAGTGACATCTCCCTAGATAAAATTCTAGGTGAAGGACTCAGGAACAAGTTAATTTGGATGAAAACACACTCTCCATGTGCACTACAGCAGCCTTAAGGGCTTGGGACAGGGTACAAGACCCAGGACAGAGAATGGAATCATTTGTCACAATTAAACAAGGTCAGAGAGAACCCTTTAGTGATTTTTTTTTACAAAGACTTACTAAGGCTGTGCAAATAGGGATACCTGACCCTGACACAAGATGTATAATGATTGAGTCTTTGGCTTATGAAAATGCAAATGTGGAATGCAAAAAGATTTTGAGGCCTTTAAGTTTCAGATCAGCACCCTTGGAAGAATGGGTCTTGCATACACTGGATGCTGATACATTTGATTATGGCACTGAAGCATGGGTAGAAGAAGCAATTTCCAATGGTAAAAGGAGACATCAGAATACCAAATGTTTTAATTGTGGCAAAATGGGTCATATGAAAAGGAATTGTAAACAATGGATTTTCAGAAATAATAATAATGCATCTTCTAGAAATAACAGAAATAGGAGGACTCAGCCTTCAGGTTTATGTAGAAGATGTAGAAAAGGCAGACACTGGATGAATGAATGCAGATCTACAAGAGATAGACAAGGCAACCTGATACAGATGGGAAACGTGAGAGGGGGGCCTCACAGGCCCCCATGGCAAACATGGTTCAGTCATTTCCAGTTTCTGTAGAGAACGTGCCTCGTCAGGACAATTAGGAAACCTCATGCCTACTGTTACAAACAATAATGATCAGAAAGATGAGTTATGTGTGCTTTGGCAAACTTCTATAAATGATCAAAGACCTAAGATGAGAGTGTGTGTAAATGGCATTTTTATTACTGGCCTGCTGGACACAGGTGCTGATGTAAGTATCATTAGCCCAGAATCTTGGCATCCGTATTGGCCTCTTCAGAATGTAAATGTTCAGCTCCTGGGAATTGGAACCCTATCTCGAGTAAGACAGAGCACGAGATGGGTTGAATGTATAGGGCCTGAGGGACAAATAGGAAAATTAAGGCCATATGTAGCCAATATTGCAATGAATTTATGGGGTCGTGACCTATTACAACAATGGAATACCCAAATTAACATTCCTGCTAATTCTAGAGCCTATATTTCTGAGAATAATATTAAAAGATATTACAAACAGAGAAAACCGGCCATTTGGGCCATACAAGAACAAGCAATTGAAGCCCCTTCAGAGATACCAACAGCCTTGCCTCTAAAATGGTTGACTGAGAAACCAATATGGACAAAGCAATGGCCTCTAGATGAGGAAAAGTTACAGGCTTTAGAACAGCTGGTACAAGAGCAATTAGATGCTGGCCATAGAGAAGAATCTACCAGCCCTTGGAATTCTCCTGTATTTGTGGTTAAGAAAAAATCAGGTAAATGGAGAATGGTGACAGACCTCAGAGCTATCAACAAGGTTATTCAACCTATGGGCCCTCTGCAATCTGGAATCCCTTTGCCCTCTTTATTACGTCTTATAGGCCTCTTATAGTTATTGATTTAAAGGATTGTGTTTTCACCATACCTTTTACAGAAAGAAGATAGAGAAAAATTTGCCTTCATGGTGCCTACTTACAACAATTCTCAACCTTCCAAGAGGTACCACTGGGCCGTCCTCCCCCAGGGTATGTTAAATAGCCCCTCCCTGTGCCAATATTTTGTGAACCAACCATTGTAAATAATATGCAATAAATTTCCCAAATCTGTAATATACCACTACATGGACGACATCTTGTTATCCGATTCAAACATGGATACCTTGAACAGACTGTTTGAAGAAATAAAGGTACTTTTACCTAAATGGGGATTGCAAATTGCTCCTGAAAAGATACAGAAGGGAGATTCTGTTAATTATTTAGGTTATAAAATAGGTTTGCAAAAAATTAAGACACAAAAGGCATAAATTAGGAGAGATCGCCTACGGACTCGTAATGACTTTCAAAGACTGTTAGGAGACATTTCCAGTCTACGACCAGCTACTGGGATAACACCTGATCAAATAATTCATTTGAACAAAACCTTGGAAGGTGATAAAGATTTAAACAGTCCCAGAGAATTAACAGCTGAAGCAGAAAAGGAACCGACAATGATTGAGGAAAACTTACCACAGGCACATGTGGACAGGGTGAATCCAGAGCTCGATTGTATTCTCATCATATTACCATCAAAAATTTCTCCTACAGGAATTTTAATGCAGAGAGATGATATTATCTTGGAATGGATCTTTTTACCACATAAACCAAGTAAAAAAATGAAAAATTATGTGGAAATAGTCTCTGAGTTAATTATAAAAGGCAAGCTGAGACTTGGTCAACTAGCAATTATAGTGCCTTTCACTGCTGATGAATTAAAGAAATTATGGGAAGATAATGAACCATAGCAAAGAGCTTGTGCTAATTATTTTGGGAAACATTAATAACAACTATCCGAAAAGCAAGAGGCTTAACTTCATAAAGAGAACTTCTTGGATCCTTCCTCGAATCTTCTGTGATGCTCCAATAACTGGAGCCCGTACATTCTATACTGATGCAGGGAAGGCAGGTTACAAATCAGAAGACTTGGGTAAGGTGGAACAAAGCCCTTATGATTCTGTCCAGAAGGCAGAGTTATATGCCATTCTTATGGTGCTAAGGGATTTTAAAGAACCTATTAATATAGTTACTGATTCACAATATGCAGAAACAGTTATTTTACATATTGAAACTGCTGAATTTATACCTGATGATACAGAACTAACCTCATTGTTTATCCAGGTTCAAGATTTGATCAGGAACAGGCTTTGCCCTATGTACATAACACACATCCGATCCCATAACGGGTCTGCCAGGTCCTCTAGCACAAGGTAATGCAGACATTGATCAGTTATTGATTGGTAGTGTGCTACAAGCCTCTGAATTTCATAAAAACATCATGTTAATAGCAAAGGTTTGAAGAAAGAGTTTTCTATTACATGGCAACAAGCTAAGGAGATTGTAAAGAAATGCCCTACTTGCTCTTTCTATAACCAAACGCCACTGCCAGCAGGGACTAATCCAAAGGGCACTCATAGGAATGAAATCTGGCAGATGGATGTTTTCCACTTTGCAGAATTTGGCAAATTGAAGTATGTTCACCACACCATTGACACTTATTCAGGCTTTCAGTGGGCAACTGCTTTAAGTTCAGAAAAAGCTGATTCAGTAATCACTCATTTATTAGAAGTCATGGCTATCATGGGTATACCTACACAAATAAAGACAGATAATGGTCCTGCTTATGTCTCTGGGAAAATGAAACTGTTTTTTGACTATTAGAATATCAAGCATGTTACAGGTATACCATACAATCCTACAGGTCAAGCAGTCATAGAAAGATCAAATCGAACTATAAAGGATATGTGGAATAAACAGAAAGGGGTGGAAAACACCCCCAGAAATAGGTTACATAATGCTTTGTTAACCTTGAACTTTCTTAACGCTAATGAGAAGGGAACAACGGCTGCAGAAAGACATTGGATAATGGAAAAGTCTACTGAACTAAATCAACCAGTTTATTTCAAGGATGTGCTGACCTCACAATGGAAGCCAGGAGATGTGCTGCGTTGGGGAAGGGGTTTTGCTATTATCTCCACAGGTGAGGAAAAATTGTGGATACCGTCAAAATTAATAAAGGTTCGGTATGACGAAGAAAAGCCATTTGTAAAAGAAAAATAACAATTCATTCACAAGGATGGCGAGCATACTGATGGTAAGGAATACAGATCTCCACAGGAAAATACTGATCTTCAAAGAATTTAAGGGACCCTGAATAGTTAATTACTGATGGATGGAAAATACTTACGACCCACTAAGGATCAACAGTAACATTCTATATGTTCTGTAAGTATTGATTATATATATATATATATATATGTTTTATTGAGCACTTCTTTATAAATATGTAGAGCTGGTTTTGGAGTTGGACTATGGCTCAGTCCCTCTTTAATTCCAAGCCTGTTGATAAGAGATATCTCAGAGTTTCTGTCTCAGATCAGGAGCCATGAAATGGGACAGAATAAGGATAATTATATACTTGATAAAGTTTCTTTGCTTTTCCTCATTTCTGTGTCTTTCTTTATATGTCAGTATATGTCCTTGTTGTTAATGTCTAAATTTTCCATAACAAGCAACAAATTTTCCTACAGTAATTTTTGAAGTTTCCAGGATGAAGATGGGGCCCCTCAACATCAACTCGACCTGGTTTTTATGACGTCATGAATATTTTTTTCTTTTTTACACGCTAATATGAGACCTGTTTTTTGGTACCAACTGCACGAGACAATTTCACATGGTGCACATTTTTGACAACACTCTGGCTGGACCTTATGAAAGCGCTCAGGGACTAGTTATAATTTTCTTAGGTCAAAGGTTAATTTGGGAATTTTACCATCATTTGCTTTCACAGGAGCCCCTAAGGAGAACATCGCCCTCAGCTTGAAGCAAACTTAGAGGACGACATCCCCTCTCCCAACAGAGTTTGCCCTCAGGGTTAGGGACATCTTTTAGCAGTTGGTTTGGGGTTGAGGGGATGGGGAGATGTTTTATGGAATTAGGGGTATGTTCAAAAAAAAGAAAAGGGAGGATTAACTGGTTTGATGGGATGATTGATATTTGTGAGTTACTGTTTTTAGAAAATTGTATTGGTGCTGTTTTCTGTATATTGATATATTGAATATTGAATGTGAGTGTTCCTACCTCTATTTTTGTATAAGAGTATTCTTATATTGTATTGATACGTCTACCATATCAAATGTACAATTCTACCTCTGATACTATTTATGTAATAACATTGTTTACATTTGATATGTAATGACATTGTTTACAGGGGAAGATCATTGTCTTCATATATTGTACAGTTGTTTATTGTCTTAGTCTTCAAGTTTGATAGATATTAAGAATTATATGTTTGTCATGTTTATTTTTAGGTTAATCAGGTCTTCTAGTTACATAGGGATTATATTTAGTATAGATAGTATAATTTTCAGCCTCTTTAAAGAGCTGTAGAAAATGGCCTTTAATCTAACCTAGAATTCTGTGCCAACGAGACACAATTACTCCTGGCAACGCCACTCTACTCCCGAGAACGTTGAGCACCAAAGACACTCCACTGGGAGCTTGTCTTCTTGGCAGAACTGGCCTTAGGGTTAAGAAAAGCCCATACCTCATCTACTGACAAAGATATGAAACAGATTGTCTTATCTTGCCAAGACAGGGTAGGATAATTCTAAGAAAGTTCCTTGCACTTGATAATGGTATGTCAGTTATGTTAGGCCTTGGCCAAAGTTGGTTGACTCAACATTGCGAAGGAGAATTTGGATGATTTCCCAGGTAGTCAGTTGTCTCTGTCATTTGTTGCACATTTTGAATATCTCTCATTTGTAAAGTAATATTTATTCCCTTCTCAGATCTTTGATGGAGTTGAAGATTATATAATTGTAGTACTCTCTACATTATTTAGACTCCTTGAGATAGGATGTTTAGCAAACTTTTGTTCTCTATAGTGTTTGTTATATATATATATATATATATATATATATATATATATATATATATATATATATATATATATTATTTGTAATAATTGTTTATAGTTGTGGTTGGTTTAGTTCTGTCTTATTTAGACAAAAGGGGTGATGTAGGGTTAGGCCCACCCCTAAGGGGGCGGGCTCGCCTCGGGCGAATGTTTACTGATAAATTGGGTGTGCAGCAGCCGCGGGACCCTTCCTGCTTCTTGTACTCCGCGGGAACCTTGGTTTCGTCAATATTGTTTTCATTAGAGTTGTACAAATACCTATCACAATTTGTCTACATTAACCTAAGCCGCCACTTCAGTTACTGGTTACTGGGTACTGGGTACTGGGTACTGGTTAGAGTTAGGGTTAGAGTTAGGGTTAGGGCTAGGGTTAGGTTTAGGGTTAGGTTTAGGGTTAGGGTTATGTTTTA
The DNA here is from genome assembly GCA_963919705.1 of Alexandromys oeconomus. Taxonomy (NCBI): domain Eukaryota; kingdom Metazoa; phylum Chordata; class Mammalia; order Rodentia; family Cricetidae; genus Alexandromys; species Alexandromys oeconomus. The sequence goes on from CAWTZB010000196.1 coordinate 70,200,389, forward strand.
TGATTACTGGTTACTGGTTAGGGGTAGGGATATATTTTTTTGATTACTGGTTACTGGTAACTTGTTAGGGTTAGGGTTAGGGGTTAGGGTTAGGGGTTAGGGTTATGTTAGGGTTCGAGTCAGGGTTAGAGTTAGGGTTATGTTTTATGATAACTTGTTACTTGTTAGGGTTACTGGTTACTGGTTAGGGTTACTGGTTACTTGTTACTAGTTACTGGTTAGTATTATGGTTAGAGTTAGGGGTTAAGGTTAGGGTTAGTTTAGGGGTTAGGATTAGGCTTATGGTTAGGTTTAGTGTTATGTTTTATTATTACTGGTTACTGGTTAGCGTTACTGGTTACTGGTTAGGGTTACTGGTTACTGGTCACTGGTTACTGGTTATGGTTAGGGTTAGGGTTATGGGTTAGGGTTAGGGTTAGGGTCAGTGTCAGCATTAGGTTTAGGGTTAGGGTTAAGGTTAGGGTTATGGTTAGGGTTAGGGATATGGTTTATGATTACTGGTTAGGGTTACTGATTACTGGTTATGGGTTACTGGTTACTGGTTAGGGTTATAGTTAGGGTTAGGGATAGGGTTAGAAGTTAGGGTTAGTGTTAGGGTTATGTTTAGGGTTATTGTTAGGGGGTAGGTTTAGGGTTAGGGTTAGAGTTAGGCTTAGGGTTAGGGATACTGCTAGGGTTAGGGTTAGGGTTAGTTTTATGGTTAGGTTTAGGATTATGTTTTATGATTACTGGTTACTGGTTTGGGTTAGGGTTAGGGTTATGTTTTATGATTAGTGGTTACAGGTTAGGGTTACTGTTTACTGGTTAGGTTTACAGGTTACTGGTTAGGATTAGGGTTGGGGTTACTGTTAGGGATAGGGTTATGTATTATGATTACTGGTTACTGGTTATGTTTACTGGTTACTGATTAGGGTTAATGGTTACTGGTTATTGGTTACTGGTTAGGGTTAGGTTTAGCGTTATGATTTGGTTAGGGCTAGGGTTAGGGTTAGGAATAGGTCAGGGTTAGGATTAGGGTTAGGGTTAGTGTTAGGGTTATGTTTTTTGATTACTGGTTACTGGTTAGGGTTACTTGTTACTGGTTACTGGTTAAGTTTAGGTTTAGGGTTAGTGTTAGGGTTAGGGTTAGTGTTTTGGGTTGGTGGTTAGGGGTTATGGTTAGTGTTAGGGTTATGGGTAGGGTTAGGTTTATGTTTTATGATTACTGGTTACTGGTTAGTGTTACTGGTTACTGGTTAGGGTTAGGGTTATGGTTTAGGGTTAGCATTAGGGTCATGGTCAGGGTTAGGGGTTAGGGTTAAGGTTAGGGTTATGCTTAAGGTTAGGGTTATGGTTTATGATTACTGGTTACTGGTTAGTGTTACTGATTACTGATTACTGGTTATTGGTTAGGGTTAGGGTTATTGTTAGGTGTTAGGGTTAGGGTTAGGGTTACTGGTTACTGCTTACTGGTTAGGGTTAGGCTTAGGGTTACTGTTAAGGTTACGGTTAGCGTTAGTGTTAGAGTTATGTTTTATGATTACTGGTTACTGGTTAGTGTTACTGGTTACTGGTTAGGGTTAGGGTTATGGTTGAGGGTTAGCATTAGGGTCATGGTCAGGGTTAGGGTTAGGGGTTAGGGTTAAGTTTAGGGTTATGCTTAAGGTGAGGGGTATGGTTTATGATTACTGGTTACTGGTTAGGGTTACTGATTACTGGTTACTGGTTAGGGTTAGGGTTATTGTTAGGGATAGGGGTAGAAGTTAGGGTTAGTGTTAGGGTGAGGGTTAGGTTTATTGTTAGGGGTTAGGCTTAGGGTTAGGTTTAGGGATAGCGTTAGTGTTAGGGTTAGGTGTTAGGGTTAGTATTAGGGTTAGTGTTAGGATTATGTTTTATGATTACTGGTACTGGTTAGGGTTAGGGTTAGGGTTATGTTTTATGATTACTGGGTACAGGTTAGGGTGACTGCTTACTGGTTACTGGTTAGGGTTAGGCTTAGGGTTACATTTAAGGTTACGGTTAGGGTTAGGGTTATGTTTTATGATTAGTGGTTACAGGTTAGGGTTACTGGTTACTGGTTAGGGTTACAGGTTACTGGTTAGGGTTAGGGTTGGGTTTACAGTTAGGTTTAGGGTTATGTTTTATGATTACTGGTTACTGGTTATGTTTAATGGTTACTGGTTACTGGTTATTGGTTACTGGTTAGGGTTAGGTTTAGCGTTATGGTTTGGGTTAAGGTTAGGGTTAGGGTTGGGAATAGATCAGGGTTAGGATTAGGATTAGGGTTATGGTTAGGGTTATGTTTTTTGATTACTGGTTACTGGTTAGTGTTACTTGTTACTGGTTGCTGGTTAGGTTTAGGGTTAGGGTTAGTGTTAGGGTTTTGGGTTGGTAGTTAGGGTTTATGGTTAGTGTTAGGGTTATGGGTAGGATTAGGTTTATGTTTTATGATTACTGGTTATTGTTACTGGTTACTGGTTACTGATTAGGGTTACTGGTAACTGGTTACTGGTTACAGGTTAGGTTTCCTGTTAGGGTTAGGGTTAGGGTTGTGGGTTGGGGGTTAGCGGTTAGGGTTAGTGTTAGGGTTAGGGTTAGAATTATGGTTAGGTTTATGCTTTATGATTACTGGTTACTGGTTAGTGTTACTGGTTACTGATTGCTGGTTAGAGTTAGTGTTAGTTTTAGGGTTAGAATTTTGGTTAGGTTTATGTTTTATGATTACTGGTTGCTGGTTAGTGCTACTGGTTACTGGTTAGGGTTACTGGTTAATGGTTATTGGTTACTAGTTACTGGTAACTACTTAGGGTTAAGTTTAGGTTTAGGGTTACGTTTAGGAATAGGATCAGGGTTAGGATTAGGGTTGGGTTTAGAGTTAGGTTTAGGGTTAGGTTTTACGATTACTTGTTACTGGTTAGCGTTACTGGTTACTGGAATCTGGTTAGGGTTACTGGTTACTGGTTACTGGTTAGGGTTAGGGTTAGGTTTAGGGTTAGAGTTGGGTTAGGGTTAGTGTTAGGATTAGGTTTAGGGTTAGGGTGGCTGTTATTGTTAGGATTATGTTTAGGGTAGGGTTAGGGTTTTGGTTATGTTTAGGGTTAGGGTTAGGGTCAGGGTTATGTTTTATGATTACTGGTTACTGGTTAGTGTTACTGGTTACTGGTTAATGGTTAGGGTTAGTGGCTACTGGTAACTGGTTCTTGGTTAGGTTTAGGTTTAGGATTAGGGTTAGGGTTATGGTTATGGTTAGTGTTATTTTTAGGGTTATGTTTTATTATTAAAGATTACAGGTTAGGGTTACTGGTTGCTTGTTAGGGTTACTGGATACTGGTTACTGGTTAGGGTTAGTGTTAGGCTTAGGGTTAGGGTTAGTTTTGGGTGTTAGGGGTTAGTGGTTAGGGTTAGTGTTAGAGTTAGGGGTAGGTTTAGGTTTATATTTTATGATGACGTTACTGCTTAGTGTTACTGGTTACTGGTTATGGTTACCGTATACTGGTTACTGGTTAGGGTTACTGGTTACTGATTACTGGTTACTTGTTAGGTTTAGGGTTAGGTTTAGTGTTAGGTTTAATTTTAGGTTAAGGGTTAGGTTTAGAATTACTAGTTACTGGTTACTGGTTACTGGTCAGAGTTAGGGTTAGGCTTAAGGTTAGCGTAAATGTTAGGTTTATGTTTACGGTTAGGGTTATGTTTTAGGATTACTGGTTACTGGTTTTGGGTGAGTGGTTAGTGTTACTGATTACGGGTTACTGGTTACTGCTTAGTGTTAGTTTTACAGTTAGTGTTTAGGTTAGGGTTAGGGTTATATTTTATGATTAGTGGTTACTGGTTTGTGTTACTTGATACTGGTTACTGGTTAGGGTACTGGGTACTGGTTACTAATTACTAATTAGGGTTTGGGATAGGGTTAGTGTTAGGGTTAGTGTTAGTGTTAGGATTTAGGTTTGGGTTAGGGTTAGTGTTAGTATTAGGGTTAGGGGATAGGGTTGAATTAAGTTTAGGATTAGGGTTAGGATTAGCGTTAGGGTTAGGCTTAGGTTTAGGGTTAGGTTTAGGGTAAGAGGGGTTCAGGTTCGGTTAGGGTTAGGGTTAAGTTTAGGGTTAGTGATAGCGTTATGTTTTATGATTACTGGTTACTATTTAGGGTTACTGGTTAGTGTTGCTGATTACTGGTTACTGATTAGGGTTATGGTTAAGGTTCTGGTTAGGGTTAGGAGTTAGGGTTGGGTTAGGGTTACTGTTACAGTTAGGGTTAGGGTTGGGGTTAGGCTTAGGGTTAAGGTTAGGATTAGGGTTAGGGTTAGGGTTAGGGTTATGTTTTATGATTACTATTTACTGGTTAGTGTTACTGGTTACTTATTGCTGGTTACTGGTTACTTGTTAGGTTTATGGTCAGTGTTATGGTTAGGGTTAGGTTTAGTGTTAGGTTTAGGTTTAGGTTAAGGGTTAGGTTTAGAATTACTAGTTACTGGTTACTGGTCAGGGTTAGGGTTAGGCTTAGGGTTAGTGTAAGCATTAGGTTTAGGTTTACGATTAGGGTTAGGGTTATGTTTTAGGATTACTGGTTACTGGTTAGGGTTACTGATTACTGGTTAGTGGTTAGAGTTACTGGTTTCTGGTTACTGCTTAGTGTTAGTTTTATGTTTAGTGTTTACGTTAGGGTTAGGGTTACATTTTATAATTAGTGGTTACTGGTTAGGGTTACTGGATACTGGTTACTGGTTAGGGTACTGGTGACTGGTTACTGATTACTAATTAGGGTTTGGGTTAGGGTTAGTGTTAGGGTTAGTGTTAGGGTTTTGGTTTGGGTTAGGGTTAGTGTTAGGGTTGAGTTAAGTTTAGGGTTAGGTTTAGGGTTAGCGTTAGGGTTAGGCTTAGGTTTAGGGTAAGAGTTAGGGGTTTGGGTTCGGTTAGGGTTGGGGTTAAGTTTAGGGTTAGTGATAGCATTATGTTTTATGATTACTGGTTACTGGTTAGGGTTACTTGTTAGGGTTACTAATTACTGGTTATTGGTTATTGGTTATGGTTAGGGTTAGGGTTCGGGTTAGGGTTTGGATTAGTGTTAGGAGTTAGGGTTGGGTTAGGGTTACTGTAACGGTTAGGGTTAGGGTTAGGGTTAAGCTTAGGGTTAGGGTTAGGATTAGGTTTAGGGTTAGGGTTATGTTTTATGATTACTAGTTACTGGTTAAGGTTACTGGTTAGGGTTACTAGTCACTGGTTACTGGTGTGGGTTAGGGTTAGGCTTAGGGTTATATTTTATGATTACTGCTTACTGGTTATTGTTACTGGTTACTGGTTACTGGTTAGGGTTACTGGCTACTGGTAACTGGTTCCTGGTTAGGTTTAGGTTTAGGATTAGGGTTAGGGTTAGGGTTAGGGTTAGGTTACAGTTAGGATTATTTTTAGGGTTATGTTTTATTATTACTGGTTACAGGTTAGGTTTATTGGTTACTTGTTAGGGTTAGGGATTAGTTTTGGGTTAGAGTTAGGGTTGGGTTTAGGGGTTAGGGTTAGTGTTAGGGTTAGGTTTAGGGTTAGGGTTAGGTTTAGGGTTAGGATTAGGTGTTAGGGTGGTTTTAGGGTTAAGCTTAGGGTTAAGGTTAGGTTTAGGGGTTAGGGTTTGGTTAGGGTTAGGGTTAGTGTTAGTGTTAGGTTTAGTTAGAATTAGGTTTAGATTTAGGCTTAGTGTTTAGGGTTCTGTTACGGTTAGGTTTAGTGTTAAGGTTAGGTTTAGGTTTAGGGTTAGGGTTAGTGTTACCGTTATGCTTTATGATTACTGGTTACTGGTTAGGGTTACTCATTACTGGTTAGGGTTACTGGTTACTGGTAAGAGTTAGGGTTAGGGTTAAGGTTAGGGGTTAGCGTTAGGGTTAGGGTTATGGTTAGGGTTAGGTTTAGTGTTAGGGTTAGGTTTATGATTAAGGTTAGGCTTAGGGTTAGAGTTAGAGTTAGGTTTAGCATTAGGGGTTGGGTCAGTTTCAGGGTCAGGGTCAGGGTCAGGGTCAGGGTCAGGTTTAAGGTTAGGGTTTAAGATAAGGTCAGGTTCAGGGTAAGTATTAGTGTTAGGGTTAGGGTTAGGGGTTAGGGTTATGGTTAGGAGTTAAGGTTGGATTAGGTTTAGGCTTAGTGTTAGGTTTAGGGTTAGGGTTAGGGGTTAGGGTTATGGTTAGGGGTGCTGGTTGGATTAGGTTAAGGCTTTGTGTTAGGTTTAGTGTTAGGGTTAGGGTTAGGGTTAAGGGTTAGGTTAGGGTTAGTGTTAGGGATTGGGGTTATGGTTAGGGGTTAAGGTTGGATTAGGTTTAGGCTTAGTGTTAGGTTTAGGGTTAGGGTTAGGGGTTAGGGTTATGGTTAGGGGTTCTGGTTGGATTAGGTTTAGGCTTTGTGTTAGGTTTAGGGTTAGTGTTAGTGTTAGGGTTAGGGTTAAGGGTTAGGTTATGGTTAGTTAGGGGTTAGGGTTATGGTTAGGGGTTAAGGTTGGATTAGGTTTAGGCTTAGTGTTAGGTTTAGGGTTACGGTTAGGGGTTAGGGTTGGGTTAGGGTTAGGATTAGGGTTAGAGTTAGGTTTACGTCTTAGGGTTGGCTTAGTGTTAGGTTTAGGGTTACGGTTAGGGGTTAGGGTTGGGTTAGGGTTAGGATTAGGGTTAGAGTTAGGTTTACGTCTTAGGGTTGGGGAAGGGTTAGTCTTAGTGTTAAGTTTGGGGTTAGGGTTAAGGTTAGGGTTAGGATAAGGGTTAGGGTCAGGGTCAGGTTTAGGGTTAAGGTTAAGGTTAGACTTAGTGTTTAGTGTTTGGTTAGGGTTAGGGTTAATGTTAGGGTTAGGGTTAGGGTTAGGTTTAAGGTTAGGGGTTAGTGTTGGGTTAGGTTTAGAGTTAATGTTAAAGTTATGGTTATGGTTAGGTTTATGTTTTATGATTACTGGTTACTGGTTAGGGTTAGTGGTCACTGGTTAGGGTTGCTGGTTACTAGTTACAGATTACTAGTTAGGGTTAGGTTTAGGGTTAGGGTTATGTTTAGGGCTTAGGGTTGGGTTAGGGTTAGGGTTAGCGTTAGGGTTAGGTTTAGGATTAGGGATAGGGTTAGTGTTAGGATTAGGGGTTAGGGTTGGGTAAGGTTTAGGGATAGGGTTCAGGTTAGCTTTAGGGCGTGGGGTTAGGGTTAGAGCTAGGCGTTAGTGTTGGGTTAGGGTTAGGCTTAGAGTTAGAGTTAGGGTTATGGTTAGGTTTATGTTTTATGATTAATGGTTACTGGTTAGGGTTACTGGTTACTGTCTACTGTTTACTGGTTACTGGTTAGGTTTAGTGTTAGTGTTAGGGTTACAGTTAGGGTTAGTGTTAGTGGTTAGGGTTGGGTTAGGCTTAGGGTTAGGTTTAAGGTTAAGGTTACGGTTAGGGTTAACGTTAGGGTTAGGATTAGGTGTTAGGCTTAGGGTTGGTTTAGGGTTAGGGTTAGGGTTAGTTTAGGATTAGGTTTAGGGTTAAGGTTAGGGTTATCGTTAGGGGTAAGAGTTGTGTTAGGGTCAGGGTCAGTGTCAGTGTTATGGTTAGGGTTAGGGTTTGGGTTAGGATTAGGGTTCGGGGTTATGGTTAGGGTTAGGTTTAGTGTTTAGGGTTTGGTTAGGCCTAGGGTTAGGGTTAGGGTTATAGTTAGTGTTACGGTTAGGATTAGGATTTAGGGTTGATTTATGCTTAGGTTTAGGGTTCAGATTAGCATTAGGGTTAGGGTTAGGGGTTAGGGTTGGTTTAGGGTTAGTGTTATTATTAGAGTTAGGGTTTAGGTTATGGTTAGGTTTAGGTGTAGGGGTTAGGGTTCTGTTAGGATCAGGGTCAGGGTCATGTTCAGGCTCAGGCTCAGTGTCAGAGTCAGGGTTATTGTTAGTGTTAGAGTTAGGTTTAGTGTTAGGGTTAAGGTTATGGTTATGGTTAGGTTTATGTTTTTTGGTTACTGGTTAGTGTTACTGGTTACTAGTTACTGGTTAGGGTTAACTGGTTACTGGTTAGGGTTAGGGTTAGTGTTAGCATTATGTATAGGTTTAGGGTTTAGGGTTTAGGGTTGGGTTAGGGTCAGGGTCATGGTCAGTGTCATCGTTAGTGTCATTGTCAGGGTCAAATTTAGGATTAGGGGTTCGGGTTAGGGTTAGGTTTAGGGTTAGAATCAGGTTTATGTTTAGAATTAGGGTTAGGTGTTAGGGTCTTGTTATGGTTAGTGTTAGGGTTAGGGGTAGGGGTTAGGGTTTGTTTAGTGTTAGGGTTAGGGTTTGGGTTAGGTTTAGGTTTAGGGATTGGATTAGGGTTAGGGTCAAGTTTAGGGTTAGGCTTAGTGTTTAGTGTTTGGTTAGGTTTAGGGTTAGTGTTAGTGTTAGGGTTAGGGTTAGAATTAGAGTTAGGTGCTAGGGTTGTGTTAGGGTTAGTGTTAAGCTTAGGGTTAGGGTTAGGATATGGTTAGAATTAGAGTTTGTTTAGGATTAGGGTTAGGTTTAGAGTTGGATTAGCCTTAAGGTTAGGGTTATCGGTTACTGCTGGTTTAGTGTTAGGGTTAGGTTTAGGTTTAGGGTTATGTTTTATGTTTACTGGTTACTGGTTAAGTTTAGTGTTAGTGTTAGGGTTACAGTTAGGGTTAGTGTTAGTGGTTAGGGTTGGGTTAAGCTTAGGGTTAGGTTTAGGGTTAAGGTTACGGTTAGAGTTAAGGTTAGGGTTAGGGTTAGGTGTTAGGCTTAGGGTTGGTATAGGGTTAGGGTTAGGTTTAGGTTTAGGATTAGGTTTAGGGTTAAGGTTAGGGTTATCCTTAGTGGTAAGAATTGTGTTAGGGTCAGGGTCAGTGTTATGGTTAGGGTTAGGGTTTGGGTTAGGATTAGGGTAGGGGTTATGGTTTGGGTTAGGTTTAGTGTTTAGGGTTTGGCTAGGCTTAGGGTTAGGTTTAGGGTTATAGTTAGTGTTACGGTTAGGATTAGGTTTTAGGGTTGAGTTATGCTTAGGGTTAGGGTTCAGATTAGCGTTAGGGTTAGGGTTAGGGGTTAGGGTTGGTTTAGGTTTAGTGTTAGGATTAGAGTTAGGATTTAGGTTATGGTTAGGTTTAGGTTTAGGTGTTAGGGTTCAGTTAGGATTAGGGTCAGGGTCATGTTCAGGCTCAGGTTCAGTGTCAGGGTCAGAGTTATTGTTAGTGTTAGAGTTAGGTTTAGGGTTAGGGTTAAGGTTATGGTTATGATTAGGTTTATGTTTTTTGGTTACTGGTTAGTATTAATGGTTACTAGTTACTGGTTAGGGTTACTGGTTACCGGTTAGGGTTAGGGTTAGCGTTAGCATTAGGTTTAGGTTTAGGGTTTATGGTTGGGTTAGGGTTAGGGTCAGTGTCAGGGTCAGCGTCAGTGTCAGGGTCAAGTTTAGGGTTAGGGGTTCGGGTTAGGGTTAGGTTTAGGGTTACAGTCAGGTTTATGTTTAGAATTAGGGTTAGGTGTTAGGGTCTTGTTAGGGTTAGTGTTAGGGTTAGGGATAGTGTTAGGGTTAGGGTTAGGGGTTAGGGTTGGTTTAGTGTTAGGGTTAGGGTTTGTGTTAGGTTTAGGGTTAGGGTTATGGTTAAGAGTTATGGTAGTTTTAGGGTTAGGGTTAGGGTCAAGGTTAGGGTTAGACTTAGTGTTTAGGATTTGGTTAGGTTAGGGTTAGTGTTAGGGTTAGGGTTAGGTTTAGGGTTAGGGTTAGAATTAGAGTTAGGGGCTAGGGTTGTGTTAGGGTTAAGCTTATGGTTAGGGTTAGGTTTTGGGTTAGGGTTAAATTTTGTTTAGGGTTAGGGTAAGGTTTAGTGTTAGGTTAGCCTTAGGGTTAGGGTTAGCGGTTATTGCTGGTTTAGTGTTAGGGTTAGGTTTAGGTTTAGGGTTATGTTTTATGATTACTGGTTACTGGTTAGGGTTACTGGATACCGGTTATTGGTTATGGTTACTGGTTAGGGTTAGGGTTAGGTTTAGGTTTTAGCGTTGGTTTAGGTTTAGGGTTAGGGTTAGAATTAGGGTTGAGGGCTTGGGTTATGGTTAGGGTTAGGGTTCAGGTTAGTGTTAGGGTTGGGTTAGGGTTACGGTCTGGTTCAGGGTCAGTGTCAGGGTCAGTGTCAGGGTCATAGTCAAGTTTAGGATTAAGGGTTCGGGTTAGGGTTAGTGTTAGGTTTTGAGTCAGGTTTATGTTTAGAATTAGGGTTAGGTGTTAGGGTCTTGTTAGGGTTAGGGTTAGAGTTAGGGATAGTGTTAGGGTTAGGGTTAAGGGTAGGGGTTAGGGTTGGTTTAGTGTTAGTGATAGGGTTCAGATTAGCATTAGGGTTAGGGTTAGGGTTACGGTTAAGAGTTATGGTAGGGTTAGGGTTAGGTTTAGAGTTAGGGTTAGGGTTATCTTTTATAATTCCTGGTTACTGGTTAGGCTCACGGGTCACTGGTTACTGGTTAGGGTTACTGATTACTGGTTAGGGTTACAGTTAGGGTTAGGGTTAATTTTAGGGTTATGTTTGGGTTAGGTTTAGGTTTAGGGTTAGGATTAAGGGTTAGTATTTGGTTAGGCTTAGGTTTAGGGTTAACGTTAGGGTTAGGGTTAGGGTTAGGTTTAGTGTTAGAGTTAGGGATTAGGTTTGGGGTTAGGGGTAAGGTTAGGGTTAAAGTTATGTTTTATGATTACTGGTTTCTCCTTAGGGTTACTGGTTACTGGTAAGGGTTACTCGTTACTGGTTACTCGTTAATGTTAGGTTTCAGGTTAGGGCTAGGGTTAGGGGTTAGGTTTGGGTAGGGTTAGGGTTAGCGTTAGGGTAGGGTTGCGTTAGGGATAGGGTTAGGGTTAGGGTTAGAGTTAGCGTTAGGTTTAGTTTTAGGGTTAGGTTTAGGTTTAGGGTTAGGTGTTAGGTTTGGGTTAGAGTTAGGGTTAGGGTTAGGAGTAAGGATTGGTTTTTTTGTCAGTGTCAGGGTTAGGGTTAGGGTTAGAGTTATGGTTAGGTTTAGGATTAGGAGTAGGGTTAGGGTTAGGTTTAGGGTTTAGGGTTGGTTTAGAGTTAGGGATAGGGTTCAGATTAGCGTTAGGATTAGGGTTAGGGTTAGGGTTAGGAGTTATTGTTGGGTTAGGGTTAGGGTTAGGGTTAGCGGTTAGGTTTTGGTTAGGATTAGGGTTAGGTTTAGGGTTAGTGTTAGGGTTAGGGTTAGGATTAGGGTTATGGTTAGGTTTAGGGTTAGGTGTTAGGTTTGGGTTAGGGTTAGGGTTAGGGTTAGGGGTTAGGTTTGGGTAGGGTGAGGGTTAGGTTAAGTGTTAGTGTTATGTTTAGGGTTAGCATTAGGGTTAGAGTTAGGTTTAATGTTTAGGGTTCTGTTAGGGTTAGGGTTATCTTTAGGTTTAGGGTTACGGGTAGGGTCAGGGTCAGTGTCATTGTCAGTGTCAGGTTTAGGGTTAGGGTTAGAGATAGGGTTAGGGTTAGGGTTTTATGATTACTGGTTACTGGTTATGGTTTCTGGTTACTAGTTACTGGTTAGGTTTCCAGGTTACTGTTTACTGATTATTGGTTACTAGTTACTGGTTAGGGTTAATGTTAGGGTTAAGGTTAGGGTTAGTGTTAGGGTTAGCTTTAGGGTTAGTTTTAGGGTTAGGTTTAGGGTTAGGGTTAGGTGTTAGGTTTGCATTAGGGTTAGGGTTAGGGTTAGGAGTAAGGATTGGTTTTTTGTCAGTGTCAGGGTTAGGGTTACGGTTAGAGTTATGGTTAGGTTTAGGATTAGGAGTAGGGTTAGGATTATAATTAGGGTTTAGGCTTGGTTTAGGGTTAGGGATAGGGTTCAGATTAGCGTTAGGTTTAGGGTTAGGGTTAGGAGTTATTGTTGGGTTAGGGTTAGGGTTAGGTTTAGGTCTAGGATTAGGGTCAGAGTCAGAGTCATGGTCGAGGTCAGGGTTAGGGTTAGGTTTAGATTTAGGGTTAGGGTTAGTGTTAGGGTTATGTTTTATGATTACTGGTTACTGGGTACGGTTACTGGTTACTGGTTTACTTGTTAAGGTTGCTGCTTACTGTTTACTCTTTACTGTTTACAGATTACTGGTTAGTTTTAGTGTTAGAGTTAGAGTTAGGGTTATGGTTAGGGTTAGGGTTAGTGGTTACGGTTAGACTTAGTGTTAGGGTTAAGTTTAGGGTTAAGGTACGGTTAGGGTTAGGGTTAGGGTTATGGTTAGAGATAGGGTTAGGGTTAGGGTTTTATGATTACTGGTTACTGGTTATGGTTACTGGTTACTAGTTACTGGTTAGTTTTCCAGGTTACTGTTTACTGGTTATTGGTTACTAGTTACTGGTTTGGGTTAAGGTTAGGGTTAAGGTTAGGGTTAGGGTTAGGGTTAGCGTTAGGGTTAGGTATAGGGTTAGGGTTATGTGTTAGGTTTGGGTTAGGGTTAGGGTTAGGAGTAAGGATTGGATTTTTGTCAGTGTCAGGGTTAGCGTTAGGGTTAGAGTCATGTTTAGGTTGAGGATTAGGAGTAGGGTTAGGGTTAGGGTTAAGAAAAAGTTTAGGGTTTAGGGTTGGTTAGGTTTAGGGTTAGGGTTAGGATTAAGGGTTAGTGTTTGGTTAGGCTTAGGTTTAGGGATAGGTTTATGGTTAGTGTTAGGGTTAGGGTTAGGTTTAGTGTTAGAGTTAGGGATTATGTTTGGTGTTAGAAGTAGGGTTAGGGTTAAAGTTATGTTTTATGATTACTTGTTTCTCGTTAGGGTTACTGGTTACTGGTTACTGGTAATGGTTACTCGTTACTGGTTACTGGTTACTGTTAGGTTTCGGGTTAGGGCTGGGGTTAGGGGTTAGGTTTGGGTTAGTGTTAGGGTTAGGGTTAGGGGTTAGGGTTGTGTTAGGGATAGTGTTAGGGTTAGGGTTAGGGGTTAGGTTTGGGTTAGGGTGAGGGTTAGGTTAAGTGTTAGTCTTATGTTTATGATTAGCATTAGGGTTATAGTTAGGCTTAATGTTTAGTGTTCTGTTAGTTTTAGGGTTACTTTTAGGTTTAGTGTTAGGATTATGGTTAGGGTCAGGGTCAGGGTCAGTGTCAGGGTCAGGGTTAGGTTTAGAGATAGAGTTAGGGTTAGTGTTACTGTTAGGGTTTTATGATTACTCGTTACTGATTAAGGTTACTGGTTACTAGTTACTGGTTAGGTTTCCAGGTTACTGTTTACTGGTTATTGGTTACTAGTTACTGGTTAGTGTTAAGGTTAGGGTTAGGGTTAGGGTTAGGGTTAGCATTAGGGTTAGGGTTAGGTTTAGGTTTAGGTGTTAGGTTTGGGTTAGGGTTAGGGTCAGGGTTAGGTTTCAGAGTAAGGATTGGTTTTTTGTCAGGGTCAGGGTCAGGGTTAGGGTTATAGTTAGGGTTAGGTTTAGGATAAGGATTAGGGTTAGAGTTAGGGTTAGGATTACGGTTTAGGGTTGGTTTAGGGTTAGGGATAGGGTTCAGATTAGCATTAGGGTTAAGGTTAGGGTTAGGGGTTAGGTTTTGGTTAGGATTAGGGTTAGGGTTAGTGTTAGGGTTTGGGTTAGGGTTAGGGTTAGGAGTAAGGATTGGATTTTTGTCAGTGTCAGGGTTAGCGTTAGGGTTAGAGTCATGTTTAGGTTGAGGATTAGGAGTAGGGTTAGGGTTAGGGTTAAGAAAAAGTTTAGGGTTTAGGGTTGGTTAGGTTTAGGGTTAGGGTTAGGATTAAGGGTTAGTGTTTGGTTAGGCTTAGGTTTAGGGATAGGTTTATGGTTAGCGTTAGGGTTAGGGTTAGGTTTAGTGTTAGAGTTAGGGATTATGTTTGGTGTTAGAAGTAGGGTTAGGGTTAAAGTTATGTTTTATGATTACTTGTTTCTCGTTAGGGTTACTGGTTACTGGTTACTGGTAATGGTTACTCGTTACTGGTTACTGGTTACTGTTAGGTTTCGGGTTAGGGCTGGGGTTAGGGGTTAGGTTTGGGTTAGGGTTAGGGTTAGGGTTAGGGGTTAGGGTTGTGTTAGGGATAGTGTTAGGGTTAGGGTTAGGGGTTAGGTTTGGGTTAGGGTGAGGGTTAGGTTAAGTGTTAGTCTTATGTTTATGATTAGCATTAGGGTTATAGTTAGGCTTAATGTTTAGGGTTCTGTTAGGTTTAGGGTTACTTTTAGGTTTAGTGTTAGGGTTATGGTTAGGGTCAGGGTCAGGGTCAGTGTCAGGGTCAGGGTTAGGTTTAGAGATAGAGTTAGGGTTAGTGTTACTGTTAGGGTTTTATGATTACTCGTTACTGATTAAGGTTACTGGTTACTAGTTACTGGTTAGGTTTCCAGGTTACTGTTTACTGGTTATTGGTTACTAGTTACTGGTTAGTGTTAAGGTTAGGGTTAGGGTTAGGGTTAGGGTTAGGGTTAGCATTAGGGTTAGGGTTAGGTTTAGGTTTAGGTGTTAGGTTTGGGTTAGGGTTAGGGTCAGGGTTAGGTTTCAGAGTAAGGATTGGTTTTTTGTCAGGGTCAGGGTCAGGGTTAGGGTTATAGTTAGGGTTAGGTTTAGGATAAGGATTAGGGTTAGAGTTAGGGTTAGGATTACGGTTTAGGGTTGGTTTAGGGTTAGGGATAGGGTTCAGATTAGCATTAGGGTTAGGGTTAGGGTTAGGGGTTAGGTTTTGGTTAGGATTAGGGTTAGGGTTAGTGTTAGGGTTAGGGTCAGGGTTAGGATTAGGTTTAGAGTTAGGGTCAGGGTTAGTGTTAGGGTTATGTTTTATGATTACTGGTTACTGGTTAGGGTGACTAGTTACTGGTTACTTGTTAAGGTTACTGGTTACTGTTTACTGGTTACTTGTTAGTTTTATTTTTAGGGTTAGGGTTAGGGTTTGTGTTTGGGTTATGTTTTATAATTACTGGTTACTGGTTAGGGTAACTGGTCACTGGTTACTGGCTAGGTTTACTCATTACTGGTTAGGGTTAGGTTTACAATTAGGGTTAGGGTTAACTTTAGGGTTTAGGGTTGGGTTAGGTTTAGGTTTTGGGTTAGGGTTAGGATTAGGATTAAGGGTTAGTGTTTGGTTAGGCTTAGGTTTAGAAATAGGTTTAGGGTTAGCGTTAGGGTTAGGTTTAGGTTTAGTGTTAGAGTTAGGGATTAGGTTTGGGGTTAGTGGTACGGTTAGGGTTATTAATGTTATATGATTATTGGTTTCTCGTTAGGGTTACTGGTTTCTGGTTACTGGTAAGGGTTACTTGTTACTGGTTACTGGTTAATGTTAGTTTTCGGGTTAGGGCTAGGGTTAGGGGTTAGGGTTGGGTTAGGTTTAGGGTTAGGATTAGGAGTTAGGGTTGCGTTAGGGATAGTGTTAGGGTTAGGGTTAGGGGTCAGATTTGGGTTAGGGTGAGTGTTATGTTAAGTGTTAGTCTTATGTTTATGGTTAGCATTAGGGTTCGAGTTAGGCTTAATGTTTAGGGTTCTGTTAGGGTTATCTTTAGGTTTAGGTTTACTGTTAGGGTGACGGTTAGGGTCAGGGTCAGTGTCAGGGTCAGGGTCAGGTTAGGGTTAGAGATAGGGTTAGGGTTAGTGTTAGGGTTATGGTTTTATGATTACTGGTTATTGGTTATGGCCACTGGTTACTAGTTACTGGTTAGGTTTCCAGGTTACTGTTTACTGGTTATTGGTTACTAGTTACTGGTTAGGGTTAAGGTTAGGGTTAGGGTTAACGTTAGGAGTTAGGTTTTGGTTAGGATTAGGTTTAGGGTTAGGTTTAGGGTTAGGGTTAGATTTAGGGTTAGGATTAGAAGGAGAGTCAGAATCATGGTCGAGGTCAGGTTTAGGATTAGGTTTAGAGTTAGGGTTATGGTTAGTGTTAGGGTTATGTTTTATGATTACTGGTTACTGGTTAGTGTTACTGGTCACTGGTTACTGGTTAGGGTTACTGGTTACTGGTTACTGGTTGCTTGTACTGGTTACTTGTTAGTGTTAGGTGTAGGGTTAGTGTTATTGTTAGGAATAGGGTCACGGTTAGTGTTAAGTTTAGGTTTAGGATAAGGGTTATAGTTAGAGTTAGGGTATATGATTACTGGTTACTGGTTACTGTTACTGGCTACTGGTTATGGTTACTGCTTACTGGTTACTGGTTACTTGTTAGATTTAGGGTTATGGTTATGGTTAAGTTTTGGGGCTATGGTTAGGGTTATATTTAGTGTTATGGTTAATGTTAGGTTTATGGGTTATAGTTACTGGTTACTATTTAGGGTTACTGCTTAATGGTTACTGGTTAGGATTACTGGTTACTGGTTACTACTTACTGGTTACTTTTCAGGTTTAGGGTTTGGGTTAGGGCTTAAGTTTAAAGTTAGGGTTAGGGTTAAGTTTAGTGTATGTTTTATGATTACTTGTTTGTGGTTATGGTCAGTGGTTACTGGTTAGGGTTTCTGGTTACTGATTACTTGTTACTGGTTACTGGTTAGGGTTAGGTTTAGGGTTAGGGTTTAAGGTTAGGTTAAGGGTTAGAGTTAGGGTTAGGGGTTAGGGTTAGGTTTAGGGTTATATTTTATGATTACTGGTTGCTGGTTAGGGTTACTGGTTACTGGTTACTTATTACTTGTTAGGGTTAGGGTTAGGGTTAGGGTTAGAGCTATGAGTTAGGGTTAGGGTTAGGGTTAGTGTTAGGGTCATGGTTAGGTTTAGGTTTAGGGGTTAGGGTTAAGGTTAGGGTTATGGTTAGGGTTATGGTTTATTATGACTTTTTACTGGTTAGGGTTACTGGTTACTGGTTAGGGTTAATGATTACTGGTTACTGGTAACTGGGTAGGGTTAGGGTTAGTAGTTAGGGTTAGGGTTATGGTTAGGGTTATTGTTAGGGGTTAGGTTTAGGGTTAGGGATAGCGTTAGGGTTAGAGGTAGGTGTTAGTGTTATGTTTTATGAATACTGGTTACTGGTTAGGGTTATGTTTTATGATTATTCGTTACTGGTTAGGATTACTGGTTACTGGTCATTTCTTAGGTTTACTGGTTACTGGTTAGGGTTAGGGTTAGTGTTAGGGGTAGGGTTGTGAGTTGGGGGTTAGTGGTTAGGATTAGTGTTAGTGTTAGTTTTAGGTTTAGGTTTATGTTTTATGATGACTTGTTACTGGTTAGTGTTACTGGTTACTGGTTAGGGTTATTGTTTACTGGTTACTGGTTACTTGTTACTGGTTACTGGTTAGGGTTAGGGTTAGTGTAAGTGTTATATGTAGGGTAAGTGTTAGGGTCAGTTTCAGTGTTAGGGTGAGGGTTAGGGGTTAGGGCTAAGGTTAGGGTTATGGTTAGGTTTAGTGTTATGGTTTATGGTTACTGCTTAGGGTTACTTGTTACTGGTTACTGGTTAGGGGTACTGATTACTGGTTACGGATTATTGGTTAGGGTTAGTGTTAGGGTTAGAAGTTAGGGTTAGTGCTATAGTTACTTGTTAGCGTTAGGATTAGGGTTGGTGTTGGGATTGGGGTTAGCGTTAGAGTTAGGATTATTTTTTATGATTACTGGTTACGGGTTAGGGTTAGCGTTAGGGTTATGTTTTATGATTACTGGTTACTGGTTAGGGTTACTGGATACTGGTTACTGGTTACTGGTTTGGGTTAGGGTCACGGTTAGGGTTAGGGTTAGGGTTACGTTTCATGATTACTGGTTACGTTTACTGGTTACTGGTTAGGGTTACTGGTTACTGATTATTGGTTACTCATTAGGGTTATCTTTAGCGTTATGGTTAGGGTTATTGTTAGGTTTAGGAATAAGTTCAGGGTTAGGATTAGGGTTAGGGTTAGAGTTAGTGTTTGGCTTATGTTTTTCGATTACTTGTTACTGGTTAGGGTTACTGGTTACTGGTTAGGGTTACTGATTACTAGTTACTGGTTACTTGTTAGGGTTAGGGTTAGGGTTAAAAGTTAAGTTTAGGGTTAGGGTTTGAGTTAGCCTTACGTTTATGTTATATGATTACTGGTTACTAGTTAGGGTTACTGGTTACTGTTTAGGGTTACTGGTAACTGGTTACTGGTTACTGGTTAGGTTTAGGGTTACTGATTAGGGTTAGGTTTAGGGTTACGGATAGGGTTAGGAATAGCATCAGGGTTAGGATTATGGTTAGGTTTAGGGTTAGGGTTATGTTTTACGATTACATGTTAATTGTTAGCGTTACTGGTTACTGGATACTGGTTAGGGTTACAGGTTACTGATTACTGGTTAATGGTTAGGTTTAGGGTTAGGGTTAGAGTTGGGTTAGGGTTAGTGTTAGGTTTAGGGTTAGGGTTAGGGTGGCGGTTATTGTTAGGGTTAAGTTTAGGGTAGCGTTAGGGTTTGGGTTATGTTTAGGGTTAGGGTTAGGGTTATGTTTTATTATTACTGGTTACTGGTTAGGATTCGTTTTAGGGTTAGAGTTGGGTTAGTGTTAGTGTTAGGATTAGGGTTAGGGTGGTGGTTATTGTTAGGGTTAGGTTTAGGGTTTGGCTTATGTTTAGGGTTAGGGTTAGGGGTATGTTTTATGATTACTAGTTATTGGTTAGGGTTAGGGTTAAGCTTAGGTTTAGGGTTAGGGTTAGGATTAGGGTTAGGATTATGGTTTATTATTACTGGTTACTGGATAGTGTTACTGGTTACTGGTTATTGGTTAGGGTTACTGGTAACTGGTTACTGGTTACAGGTTAGGTTTAGTGTTAGGGTTGTGGTTTGGGAGTTAGCGGTTAGGGTTAGTGTTAGTTTTAGGATTAGAATTATGGTTAGGTTTATGTTTTGTGATTACTGGTTACTGGTTAGTGTTACTGGTTACTGGTTAATGGTTAGTATTAGATTTAGGGGTAGGTTTAGGTTTATGTTTTATGATGACTGGTTACTGGTTAGTGTTACTGGTTACTGGTTATGGGTACTGTATACTGGTTACTGGTTAGGGTTACTGGTTGCTGATTACTGGTTACTAGTTACTTGTTAGGTTTAGGGTTAGTGTTAGGGTTAGGTTTAGTGTTAGTTTTAGTTTAGGGTTAGGTTTAGGGTTAGCGTTAGGGTTAGGCTTAGGTTTAGTGTTAGGTTTAGGGTAAGAGTAAGGGGTTCGGGTTAGGTTACGGTTAGGGTTAGGGTTAAGTTTAGGGTTAGGGACAGCGTTATGTTTTATGATTACTGGTTACTGGTTAGGGTTACTGGATACTGGTTACTGGTTAGGGTTACTAATTACTGGTTACTGGTTACTGGTTAGGGTTAGAGTTAGGGTTCGGGTTAGGGTTCGGGTTAGGGTTAGGAGTTAGGGTTTGGTTAGGGTTAGGATTAGGTTTAGGGTTAGGGTTAGTGTTAGGGTTATGTTTTATGATTACTAGTTTCTGGTTAAGGTTACTGGTTAGGGTTACTGGTTACTGGTGTGGGTTAGGCTTAGGCTTAGGGTTAGGGTTATGTTTTATGATTACTGGTTACTGGTTAGTGTTAGTGGTTACTGGTTACTGGTTAAAGTTACTGGCTACAGGTAACTGGTTCCTGGTTAGGTTTAGGTTTAGAATTAGGGTAAGGGTTACAGTTAGGGTTATTTTTAGGGTTATGTTTTATTATTACTGGTTACAGGTTAGGTTTACTGGTTACTTGTTAGGGTTACTGGTTACTGGTTACTGGTTAGGGTTAGTGTTAGTGTTAAGGTTTGGGTTAGGGTTAGTGTTAGGGTTAGCGTTAGGGTTAGGGTCAGTGTCAGGGTCAGGTTTAAGGTTAGGTTAAAAGGTAAGGTCATGGTCAGGGTATGTGTTAGGGTTAGGGTTAGGGGTTAGGGTTATGGTTAGCGGTTAAGGTTGGATTAGGTTTAGGCTTAGGGTTAGGTTTAGGGTTAGGGGTTAGGGTTGGGTTAGGGTTAGGGTTAGGTTTAGAGTTAGGTTTACGGGTTAGGGTTGGAATAGTTTTAGGGTTAGTGTTAGCCTTAGGTTTAGTGTTAGATTTAGGGTTAGCATTAGGGTTAGGGTTAAGGTTAGGTTTACGGGTTAGCATAAGGGTTAGAGGTTAGGTTTGGGTCAGGGTCAGGTTTAGGGTTAGGGTTAGCATTAAGGTTAGGCTTAGTGTTTAGGGTTTGGTTAGGGTTAGGTTTAATGTTAGGGTTAGTGTTAGGTTTAGTGTTAGGGTTATGGTTATGGTTAGGGTTAGGATTAGGGGTTAGGGTTAGTGTTAGAGTTAGGGTTAGGTTTAGGGTTAGGATTAGGGTTAGGGTTAGGGTTAGGATTATGGCTTAGGTTGGTTTTAGGGTTAAGCTTAGGATTAGGTTAGGTTTAGGGATTAGGGTTGGGTTAGGGTTTGGGTTAGGGTTAGTTATTATTGGGTTTAGTGTTAGAATTAGGTTTATATTTAGGCTTAGTGTTTAGGGTTCTTTTAGGGTTAGGGTTAGTGTTAAGGTTAGGTTTAGGTTTAGGGTTAGTGTTACCGTTATGCTTATGATTACTGGTTACTGGTTAGGGTTACTGGTTACTGGTTAGGTTTACTGGTTACTGGTGTGGGTTAGGGTTAGTCTTAGGGTTAAGGTTAAGGTTAGGGGTTAGGGTTAAGGTTGGATTAGGTTTAGGCTTAGTGTTAGGTCAGGGTTAGGGTTAAGGTTAGGGTTAGGGTTAGGGTAAGGGTTAGGGTTAGGGTCAGGGTCAGGTTTAGGGTTAAGGTTAGGCTTAGGCTTAGTGTTTAGTGTTATGGTTAGGGTTAGGTTTAGGGTTAGGTTTAGTATTAGAGTTAGGGGATAGGGTTGTGTTAGGGTTAGAGTTAGGGTTAAGCTTAGGGTTAGGGTTAGGTTTAGGGTTAAGATTAGAGTTTGTTTTGGGTTAGGGTTAGGTTTAGCGTCAATTTAGTGTTAGGTTAGGGTTAGCGGTTATTGCTGGTTTAGTGTTAGGCTTAGGTTTAGGTTTAGGGTTATGTTTTATGATTACTGGTTACTGGTGTGGGTTAGGGTTAGTCTTAGGGTTAAGGTTAAGGTTAGGGGTTAGGGTTAAGGTTGGATTAGGTTTAGGCTTAGTGTTAGGTCAGGGTTAGGGTTAAGGTTAGGGTTAGGGTTAGGGTAAGGGTTAGGGTTAGGGTCAGGGTCAGGTTTAGGGTTAAGATTAGGGTTAGGCTTAGTGTTTAGTGTTATGGTTAGGGTTAGGTTTTGGGTTAGGTTTAGTATTAGAGTTAGGGGATAGGGTTGTGTTAGGGTTAGAGTTAGGGTTAAGCTTAGGGTTAGGGTTAGGTTTAGGGTTAAGGTTAGAGTTTGTTTTGGGTTAGGGTTAGGTTTAGCGTCAATTTAGTGTTAGGTTAGGGTTAGCGGTTATTGCTGGTTTAGTGTTAGGCTTAGGTTTAGGTTTAGGGTTATGTTTTATGATTACTGGTTACTGGTTAGGGTTACTGGTTTCCAGTTATTGGTTATGGTTACTGGTTACTGGTTAGGGTTAGGGTTAGGGTTAAGGTTAGGGTTTAGTGTTGGGTTAGGTTTAGGGTTAGGGTTAAAGTTATGGTTATGGTTAGGTTTATGTTTTATGATTACTGGTTACTAGTTAGGGTTAGTGGTTACTGGTTACTGGTTAGGGTTGCTGGTTACTGGTTACTGATTACTGGTTAGGGTTTGGTTTATGGTTAGGGTTAGGTTTAGGGCTTAGGGTTGGGTTAGTATTAGTGTTAGGGTTAGGGGTAGGTTTAGGGTTAGGTTAGGGTTAGGGTTAGCGTTAGGGTTAGGTTTAGGATTAGGGTTAGGGTTAGGATTAGGGGCTAGGGGTGGGTAAGGTTTAGGGATAGGGTTCAGGTTAGCGTTAGGTTGTGGGTTAGGGTTAGGGGTTAGTGTTTGGTTAGTGTTAGGGTTAGAGTTAGGGTTATGGTTAGGGTTATGTTTTATGATTAATGGTTACTGGTTACTTGTTAAGGTTACTGCTTACCATTTACTGGTTACTGGTTAGGTTTAGTGTTAGTGTTAGGGTTACAGTTAGGGTTAGGGTTAGTGGTTAGGGTTGGGTTAGGCTTAGGGGTAGGTTTAGGGTTAAGGTTATGGTTAGGGTTAAGGTTAGGGTTAGCGTTAGGTGTTAGTCTTAGGGTTGGTTTAGTGTTAGGGTTAGGTTTATAATTAGGTTTAGGGTTAAGGTTAGGGTTATCGTTAGGGGTAAGAGTTGTGTTAGGGTCAAGGTCAGGGTCAGGGTCAATGTTATGGTTAGGGATAGGGTTTGGGTTAGGATTAGGGTTAGGGATTATGGTTAGGGTTAGTTTTAGTGTTTAAGGTTTTTTTAGGCTTAGGGTTAGGGTTAGTGTTATAGTTAGTGTTAAGGTTAGGATTATGTTTTAGGTTTGAGTTATGCTTAGGGTTAGGGTTCAGATTAGCGTTAAGGTTAGGGTTAGGGTTAGGTGTTAGGGTTGGTTTAGGGTTAGTGTTAGGATTAGAGTTAGGGTTAGGGTTATGGTTAGGTTTAGGTTTAGGGGTTAGGGTTGGGTTAGGATCAGGGTCAGGGTCAGGGTCAGGGTCAGGGTCATGTTCAGGCTCAGGTTCAGTGTCAGGGTTATTATTAGTGTTAGAGTTAGGTTTAGGGTTAGGGTTAAGGTTATGGTTAGGTTTATGTTTTTTGGTTACTGGTTAGGGTTACTGGTTTCTAGTTACTGGTTAGGGTTAACTGGTTACTGATTAGTGTTAGGGTTAGGGTTAGCGTTAGGTTTAGGTTTAGGGTTTAGGGTTGGGTTAGGGTCAGGGTCAGGGTCAAGGTCAGGGTCAGGGTCAGTGTCATGGTCAAGTTTAGGATTTGGTGTTCGAGTTAGGATTAGAGTCAGGTTTATGTTTAGAATGAGGGTTAGGTGTTAGGGTCTTGTTAGGGTTAGGGTTAGGGATAGTGTTAGGGTTAGGATTAGGTTTTAGGGTTGAGTTATGCTTAGGGTTAGGGTTCAGATTAGCGTCAGGGTTAGGGTTAGGGGTTAGGGTTGGTTTAGGGTTAGTGTTAGGATCAGAGGTAAGGTTAGGGTTATGGTTAGGTTTAGGTTTAGGGGTTAGGGTTGGGTTAGGATCAAATGAAGGTGTAAGTTATGAACAAGGCCACACCAGTTTGGAGTTATGATTAATAGGGTGTTATTTATTTAAAGGGGAAAAAACTTACAGATTTTCGTCCCAGACAACAGCCATCTGCACAACCAGGAAGTTAGTCTAGTCTCTGGCGAAGCAGGAAGTGAAGAGAGCGAGCAGAGGAAATAGCCACTTTTTTAAAGGGAGAGAGACCACGCCCCAATGGGCTGGTATCACAGCAGCTATTGATTGGAGGGGCGGAAGGACCTCCCACATCACCTCCCCCTTTTGTTTAAGTAAGAGAGTTCTAAACCTACTATGAAATTATATACACTAAGTACAAATATCCTATTCTAACTAGCTTAGGTCTTGTATAATAAATAACTTGGCCAAGTCGTGAGAGAAAAGTAACTACATTTATATAGTCTTCAACCCCATCGAAGATCTGAGAAGGGAAATAATGTTACTTGGGTAATTAGGAAGTTCAGTAAAATAACTTCCAAAACATGCAACAAATCACAGAGACAACTAGCTACCTGGGCAATCACCCAAAGTCATGTTTGCAGCGTTGAAGCAACCAACTTTGGCTAAGGCCTAACATAACTGACATACCATTTTCAAAGGCAAGCAACTTTTCAAAACTATCTTACCCTGTCTTGGCAGGATATGACAGTCCTGTTTTATCCATTGATGCATGCTCTGTATCTCTGTCAGTTGTTGAGGTATGGGCATTTCTTTACCCCAAGGCCAGTTCTGCCAAAAAGAAAGGCTCCACGTGGAGTGTCTTTGGTGCTCAACATTCTCTCGGGAATAGAGCGGTGTTGCCAGGAGCAATTGTGTCTCACTACCACAAAACTCTGAGTTAGATTAAAGGCCATATTCTACAGCTCTTCAAAGAGGTTGAAGATTATCTATCTATACTGAGTATAATCTCTATATATCTAAAGAACCTGATTAGTCTAATTATAAATGACAAACTTAGATGACTATTAATCTATATAATTCTCAATATCTATCTAACTTAAAGACTAAGACAATAAACAACTGTGCAATATATGGAGACAATGATCTTCATCTGTAAACAATGTCATTACATATCAAATGTAAACAATGTTATTACATAAATAGTATCAGAGGTAGAAATGTACATTGTGATATTGTAGATGTATCAATACAATATAAGCATACTCTTATACAAAAATAGAGGTAGGAACACTCACATTCAATTTCAATATGTCAATATACAGGAAACAGTACCAATACAATTTTCTAAAAACAGTAACTCACATCCTCATAGTCATATAAACCTTGCATGATACGACCCATTGTATTGGTAGCCCAAACAATTAAATTCATGTTGGAAACGAAAACTGCCATATTACCTATTATCCAGCAGGTGGCGCTGTTGCCAAGTCTCGACGAAAACGGGTTCCTGTTTGAGGGTCTGCCGAAATCCGCCTGTCTCTGCTTCTGGAGTGCTGGGATTAAAGGCGTGCACCACCACCGCCTGGCGGGCCTCGAACTCACAGAGATCCGCCTGCCTCTGCCTCCTGAGTGCTGGGATTAAAGGCGTATGCCACCACCGCCCGGTCGGCCTCAGAGATCATCCTGCCTCTCTGGATATTATAAGCCTGAAGGCCGAGTGTATCTCGGACTCGACACTGGGGCCTAAGTCACGAACTAAACAAAAAACGGCGTACAGGGAACCATAAACCCAGAATCCAGGGGTAGAGAAGAGTAACCAGGAAGCCGTGTATGCCTCCATGTGACAGAGTCACCCTGAGGGGTTGCAGCTTCTGCAACCGGCAACCGCGGGCTCTGGTTCACACCACTTAAGAGCTGTACTTGCAAGGGAGATTTAAAAACAACTCAGAAAAGAGTAAACCACGCAGGCAGAGACTACGCGGGCCTGTGGAGTTTGAATCCACGTGGGGAAGCAGATGATAGGGTGCGTGGGGACTTGAAGTCAATCTTAGGTGTCTAAAAAAATATAAAGAACTGCAGCAAGAAAAACCAGTGCGTGATAATTTATATTAAACTGCTGGCTCCACGCACAAGGCACAGGCTACAAGGCTGCCACAAGGCACAGGCCACACGGCCGCCGCAAGTCACAGGCCGCGGCTAAGGAAGGGAGGGCTCGCACCAAGCCGAACTCGAGCGGGGGAAGGAGAGGTCCTAAAAGCCAAACGTTCGGGCGCCAGATGAAGGTGTAAGTCACGAACAAGGCCACACCAGTTTGGAGTTATGATTAATAGGGTGTTATTTATTTAAAGGGAAAAAAACTTACAGATTACCGTCCCAGACAACAGCCATCTGCACAACCAGGAAGGGAGTCTAGTCTCCGGCGGAGCAGGAAGTGAAGAGAGCCAGCAGAGGAAATAGCCGCTTTTTTAAAGGGAGAGACCACACCCCAATGGGCTGGTATCACAGCAGCTATTGGTTGGAGGGGCGGAAGGACCTCCCGCAACAATCAGGGTCAGGGTCAGGGTCAGGGTCATGTTCAGGCTCAGGTTCAGGGTCAGGGTCAGGGTCAGGGTCAGGGTTATTGTTAGTGTTAGAGTTAGGTTTAGGGTTAGGGTTAAGGTTATGGTTATGGTTAGGTTTATGTTTGTTGGTTACTGGTTAGGGTTACTGGTTTCTAGTTAATGGCTAGGGTTACTGGTTACTGGTTAGGGTTAGGGTTAGCGTTAGGTTTAGTTTTAGGGTTTATGGTTGGGTTAGGGTTAGGGAAAGGTTCAGGGTCAGTGTCAGGGTCAGGGTCAGTGTCAGGGTCAAGTTTCGAAATAGGGGTTCGGGTTCGGGTTAGTGTTAGGGTTAGAGTCAGGTTTATGTTTAGAATTAGGGTTAGGTGTTAGGGTCTTGTTAGGGTTTGGGTTAGGGTTAGGGATAGTGTTAGGGTTAGGGGTAGGGGTTAGCGTTGGTTTAGTGTTAGGGTTAGGGTTTGGGTTAGGTTTAGGGTTAGGGTTACGGTTAAGAGTTATGGTAGTGTTAGGGTTAGGGAAGGGTGAGGGTTAGGGTTATCTTTTATAATTACTGATTACTGGTTAGGCTTACTGGTCACTTTTTACTGGTTAGGTTACTGATTACTGGTTAGGGTTAGGGTTACAGTTAGGGTTAGGTTTAAGTTTAGGGTTTAGGGTTGGGTTAGGGTTAGGGATAGTGTTAGGATTAAGGGTTAGTGTTTGGTTAGGCTTAGGTTTAGGGATAGGTTTAGGGTTAGCATTAGGGTTAGGGTTAGGTTTAGTGTTAGAGTTAGGGATTAGGTTTGGGGTTAGGGGTAGGGTTAGGATTAAAGTTATTTTGTATGATTACTGGTTTCTTGTTAGGGTTACTGGTTACTGGTTACTGGTTAGGGTTACTGGTTACTGGTACTGGTTACTGGTTAGTGTTAGGTTTAGGGTTAGGGTTATGTTTAGGAATAGGGTCACGGTTAGTGATAGGGTTAGGTTTAGGGTAAGGGTTATAGTTACAGTTAGGGTATGTTATATGATTACTGGTTACTGGTAATTGTTACTGGTTACTGGTTATAATTACTGCTTACTGATTACTGGTTACTTGTTACTTGTTAGATTTAGGGTTAAGGTTAGGGTTAGGGTTAGGGGCTAGGTGCTAGGGTTAGGGTTAGTGTTATGGTTAGGGTTATGGTTAGGGTTAGGTTTATGGTTTATGGTTACTGGTTAGGGTTACTGCTTAATGGTTACTGGTTACTGGTTAGGGTTACTGGTTACTAGTTACTACTTACTGGTTACTGCTCAGGTTTAGGGTTTGTGTTAGGGGTTAAGTTCAAAATTTGGGTTAGGGTTAGGTTTAGGGTTATGTTTTATGATTACTTGTTTGTGGTTAGGGATAGTAGTTACTGGTTACTGGTTAGTGTTACTGATTACTGGTTACTGGTTACTGCTTAGGGTTAGGTTTAGGGTTAGGAGTTAAGGTTAGGGTTAGGGTTAGAGATAGGGTTCGGGGTTAGGGGTTAGGGTTAGGGTTATGTTTTATGATTACTGGTTGCTGGTTAGGGTTACTGGTTATTGGTTACTTGTTAGGGTTAGGGTTAGAGCTATGTGTTAGGGTTAGGGTTAGGGTTATGGTTAGGTTTAGGTTTACGGGTTTGGGTTAAGGTTACGGTTATGTTTAGAGTAATGGTTTATTATTACTGGTTACTGGTTAGGGTTACTGGTTACTGGTTAGGGTTACTGATTACTGGTTACTGGTTACTGGGTAGGGTTAGGGTTAGTGTTAGGGATAGGGTTAGTAGTTAGGGTTAGGGTTATGGTTAGGGTTAGGTTTAGGGCTTAGGGTTGGCTTAGTATCAGTGTTAGGGTTAGGGTTAGGGTTAGGGTTGGCTTAGGGTTAGGGTCAGGGTCAAGGTCATGTTCAGGCTCAGGTTCAGGGTCAGGTCAGGGTCAGGGTTATTGTTAGTGTTAGAGTTAGGTTTAGTGTTAGGGTTAAGGTTATGGTTATGGTTAGGTTTATGTTTGTTGGTTACTGGTTAGGGTTACTGGTTTCTAGTTAATGGCTAGGGTTACTGGTTACTGGTTAGTGTTAGGGTTAGGGTTAGCGTTAGGTTTAGGTTTAGGGTTTAGGGTTGGGTTAGGGTCAGGGTCACGGTCATGGACAAGGTCAGGGTCAGGGTCAGTGTCAGGGTCAGGGTCAATGTAAGGGTCAAGTTTAGGATTAGGTGTTCGGGTTAGGGTTAGAGTCAGGATTATGTTTAGAATTAGGGTTAGGTGTTAGGGTCTTGTTAGGGTTAGGGTTAGGGATATTCTTAGGGTTAGGGTTAGGGTTTGGTTTAGGATTAGTGTTAGGGTTACAGTTAAGAGTTATGGTAGGTTAGGGTTAGGGTTATGGTTAGGGTTATCTTTTATAATTACTAGTTACTGGTTAGGCTTACTGGTCACTGGTTACTGGTTAGGATTACTGATTACTGTTTAGGGTTAGGGTTACAGTTAGGGTTAGGGTTAAGTTTAGGGTTTAGGGTTGGGTTAGGTTTAGGGTTAGGGTTAGGGTTGTGTTAGGGATAGGGATAGGGTTAGGGTTAGGATTAGGGTTAGGGTTAGGGGTTAGGTTTGGGTTAGGGTGAGGGTTAGGTTAAGTGTTAGTCTTATGTTTAGGGTTATCATTAGGGTTAGAGTTAGGCTTAATGTTTAGGGTTCTGTTAGGGTTAGGGTCATTTTTAGGTTTAGGTTTAGGGTTAGGGTTCCGGTTAGGGTCAGGGTCATTGTCATTGTCAGGGTCAGGGTCAGGGTCAGGGTCAGGTTTAGGGTTAGGGTTAGAGATAGGGTTAGGGTTAGGGTTTTATGATTACTGGTTACTGGTTATGGTTACTGGTTACTAGTTACTGGTTAGGTTTCCAGGTTACTGTTTACTGGTTATTGGTTACTTGTTGCTGGTTAGGGTTAAGGTTAGGGTTAAGGTTAGGGTTAGGTTTAGCGTTAGGGTTAGTTTTAGGGTTAGGGTTAGGGTTAGGTGTTATGTTTGGGTTAGGGTTAGGGTTAGGAGTAAGGATTGGTTTTTTGTTAGTGTCAGGTTTAGGGTTAGGGTTAGAGATATGGTTAGGTTTAGAATTAGGAGTAGGGTTAGCATTAGGGTTAAGATTTAGGTTTAGCGTTGGTTTAGGGTTAGGGATAGGGTTAAGATTAGCGTTAGGGTTAGGAGTTATTGTTGGGTTAGGGTTAGGGGTTAGGTTTTGGTTAGGATTAGGGTTAGGACTAGGTTGAGAGTTAGTGTTAGGGTTAGGTTTAGGGGTTAGGTTTGGGTTAGGGGTTAGGTTTGGGTTAGGGTGAGGGTTAGGTTTAGTGTTAGTCATGTTTATGGTTAGCATTAGGATTAGAGTTAGGCTGAATGTTTAGGGTTCTGTTAGGGTTAGGGTTATCTTTAGGTTTAGGTTTAGGGTTAGGGTTATGGTTAGGGTCAGGGTCAGTGTCAGGTTCAGGGTAAGGGTCAGTGTCAGGTTCAGGGTTAGGTTTAGGGTTAGGGTTAGAGATAGTGTTAGAGTTAGGTTTAGGGTTGTGGTTAGGGTTTTATGATTACTGGTTACTGGTTATGGTTACTGGTTACTAGTTACTGGTTAGGTTTCCAGGTTACTGTTTACTGGTTATTGGTTACTAGTTACTGGTTGGGGTTAAGGTTAGGGTTAAGGTTAGGTTTAGGTTTAGGGTTAGCATTAGGGTTAGTTTTTGGGTTAAGTTTAGGGTTAGGGTTAGGTGTTAGGTTGGGTTAGGGTTAGGGTTAGGGTTAGGAATAAGGATTGGTTTTTTGTAAGTGTCAGGGTTAGTGTTAGGGTCAGAGTTATGGTTTGGTTTAGGATTAGGAGTAGGGTTAAGGTTAGGATTAGAATTAGGTTTGGTTTAGGGTTAGGGATAGGGTTCAGATTAGCGTTAGGGTTAGGGTTAGGGTTAGGAGTTATTATTGGGTTATGGTTAGGGGTATGGTTAGGGTTAGGTTTAGGGGTTAGGTTTGGTTAGGATTAGGGTTAGGGTTAGGATTAGAATTAGGGTTGGTTTAGGGTAAGGGATAGGGTTTAGATTAGGGTTAGGGTTAGGGTTAGGGTTAGGGTTAGGAGTTATTGTTGGGTTAGGGTTAGGGCTATGGTGAGGGTTAGTGTTAGGGGTTAGGTTTGGTTAGGATTAGGGTTAGGTTTAGGTTTAGGGTTAGGAGTAAGGATTGGTTTTTTGTCACTGTCAGGGTTAGGGTTAGGGTTAGAGTTATGGTTAGGTTTAAGATTAGGAGTAGGGTTAGGGTTATGGTTAGGATTTGGGTTTAGGGTTGGTTTAGGGTTAGGGAAAGGGTTCAGATTAGCGTTAGGGTTAGGGTTAGGAGTTATTGTTGGGTTAGGTTTAGGGCTAGGGTTAGGAGTTATTGTTGGGTTAGGTTTAGGGCTAGGGTTAGGGTTAGGGTTAGGGTTAGGTTTAGGGTTAGGATTAGGGTCAGAGTCTGAGTCATGGTCGAGGTCAGGGTTAGGGTTAAGTTTAGAGTTAGGGTTAGGATTAGTGTTAGGGTTATATTTTATGATTACTGGTTACTGGTTAGGGTTACTGGTTACTGGTTACTTGTTAAGGTTACTGGTTACTCTTTACTCTTTACTGTTTACTGGTTACTGGTTACTTTTAGTGTTAGGGTTAGGTTTTGGGTTAAGGTTACGGTTAGGGTTAGGGTTATGGTTAGGTGTAAGGCTTAGGGTTGGTTTAGGGTTAGGGTTAGGGTTGGGGTTTGGGAGTTATGGGTAATATTTAGTGTTAGTGTTAGTGTTAGGAGTAGGGTTAGGTTTATGTTTTAGGATTACTGGTTACTGGTTAGTGTTAATGATTACTGGTTGGGGTTACTGTTTTCTGATTACTGGTCCTGGTTACTGGTTAGTGATAGGTTTAGGGTTAGGATTATGGTTAGGAATAGGATCACGTTTTGTGTTAGGGTTAGGTTTAGGGTAAGGGTTCTAGTTAGAGTTAGGGTATGTTATATGATTACTGGTTACTGTTTAGTGTTACTGGTTGCTGGTTATGGTTACTGCTTTCTGATTACTGGTTACTGGTTATTTAGGGTTATTTATTTAGGGTTAGGTTTAGGGTTAGGGGCTAGGGTCAGGGTTAGGGTTTTGATTAGGGTTATGATTAGTGTTAGATTTATGGTTTATGGTTACTGGTTACTGTTTAGGCTTACTGCTTAATGGTTACTGGTTACTGGTTACTGGTTAGGGTTACTGGTTACTGGTTACTACTTACTGGTTCCTGTTCAGGTTTAGGTTTTGTGTTAGGGGTTAAGTTTATAGTTTGAGTTAGGGTTAGGTTTAGGGTTATGTTTTATGATTACTTGTGTGTGGTTAGGGTTAGTGGTTACTGGTTACTGGTTATGGTTATTGGTTACTGGTTACTTGTTACTGGTTACTGGTTACTGGTTAGGGTTAGGTTTAGGGTTAGCGGTTAAGGTTAGGGTTAGGGTTAGAGTTAGGGTTAGGGTTAGGGGTTAGGGTTAGGTTTAGGTTTAGGTTTATGTTTCAGGATTACTGGTTGCTGGTTAGTGTTACTGGTTACTGGTTACTTGTTAGGGTTAGGGTTAGAGCTATAAGTTAGGGTTAGTGTTAGGGTTAGTGTCAGGGTCACAGTTAGGTTTAGGTTTAGGGGTTAGCATTAAGGTTAGGGTTATGGTTTATTATTACTGGTTACTGGTTAAGGTTACTGGTTACTGGATACTGGTTAGGGTTACTGATTACTGGTTACTGGTTACTGGTTACTGGGTAGGGTTAGGGTTAGTGTTAGGGATAGGGTTAGTTGTTAGGGTTAGGGTTATGGTTAGGGTTATTGTTAGGGGTTAGGGTTAGGGATAGCGTTAGGATTAGAGGTAGTTGTTAGAGTTATGTTTTATGGTTACTGGTTATTGGTTAGGGTTAGGGTCAGGGTTATGTTTTATGATTACTCGTTACAGGTTAGGATTACTGGTTACTGGTCATTTCTTAGGGTTACTGGTTACTGGTTACTGGTTATGGTAAGGGTTAGGGATAGGGTTATGGGTTGGGGTTTGGGGGTTATTGGTAATGGTTAGTGTTAGGGTTAAGGGTAAGGTTAGGTTTATGTTTTATGATTACTGGTTACAGATTAGTGTTACTGGTTACTGCTTATGGTTACTGGTTACTGATTACTGGTCCTGGTTACTGGTTAGTGATAGGTTTACAATTAGGGTTATGGTTAGGAATAGGGTCACGGTTAGTGTTAGATTTAGGTTTAGATTTAGGGTTAACGTTATTTTTATGGTTAGGTTTATGTTTTTTGGTTACTGGTTAGGGTTACTGGTTACTAGTTACTGGCTAGGTTTACTGGTTACTGGTTAGTGTTAGGGTTAGGGTTAGCGTTAGGTTTAGGTTTAGGTTTTAGGGTTGGGTTAGGGTCAGGGTCACAGTCAAGGTCAGGGTCAGGGTCAGGGTCAGGGTCAGTGTCAGGGTCAAGTTTAGGATTAGGGGTTCGGGTTAGGGTTAGAGTCAGGTTTATGTTTAGAATTAGGGTTAGGTGTTAGGGTCTTGTTAGGGTTAGGGTTAGGGTTAGGGATAATGTTAGGGTTAGGGGTAGGGGTTAGGGTTGATTTAGTGTTAGGGTTAGGGTTTGGGTTAGGTTTAGGGTTAGGGTTAGGGTTAGGTTTTATGATTACTAGTTACTGGTTAGGGTTACTGGTTACTGGTGTGGGTTAGAGTTAGGCTTAGGGTTAGGGTTAGGGTTATGTTTTATGATTACTGGTTACTGGTTAGTGTTACTGGTTACTGGTTACTGGTTACTGGTTAGGGTTACTGGCTACTGGTAACTGGTTCCTGGTTAGGTTTAGGTTTAGGATTAGGGTTAGGGTTACGGTTCTGGTTATTTTTAGGGTTATGTTTTATTATTACTGGTTGCAGGTTAGGTTTATTGGGTACTTGTTACGGTTAGGTTTAGGTTTAGGGGTTAGGGTTAATGTTAGGGTTATGTTTAGGGTTATGGTTTACTATTACTGGTTACTGGTTAGGATTACTGGTTACTGGTTAGGGTTACTGATTACTGGTTACTGGTTACTGGGTAGGGTTAGGGTTAGTGTTTGGGATAGGGTTAGTAGTTAGGGTGAGGGTTATGGTTAGTGTTATTTTTAGGGGTTAGGGTTAGGGTTAGTTTTAGGGATAGGGTTAGTAGTTACGGTGAGGGATATGGTTAGAGTTATTGTTAGGGGTTAGGGTTAGGGATAGCGTTATGTTTAGAGGTAGGTGTTAGGGTTATGTTTTATGATTACTGGTTAGTGGTTAGGGTTAGGTTTAGGGTTATGTTTTATGATTACTCGTTATAGGTTAGGATTACTGGTTACTAGTCACTTCTTAGGGTTTCTGGTTACTGGTTACTGGTTAGGGTTAGGGTAGGGTTAGGGGTAGGGTTGTGGGTTGGGGGTTAGTCATTAGGATTAGTGTTAATGTTAGTGTTAGGGTTAGGTTTATGTTTATTTTGACTTGTTACTGGTTAGTGTTAATGGTTACTGGTTAGGGTTACTGCTACTGGTTAAGCTTACTGGTTATTGATTACTGATTGCTGGTTACTTATTAGGTTTAGGGTTAGGGGTTAGGTTTAGGGATAAGTTTATGGTTAGCGTTAGGTTTAGAGTTAGGGTTAGGTTTATGTTTATGAATACTTGTTACTGGATATGGTTACTTGTTACTGGTTAGGGTTATTGTTTACTGGTTACTGGATACTCGTTACTTGTTACTGGTTACTGGTTAGGATTAGGGTTAGGGTAAGCGTTATAGGTAGGGTAAGAGTTAAGGTCAGTTTCAGGGTTAGGGTGTGGGTTAGGGGTTAGGGCTAAGGTTAGGGTTATAGTTAGGTTTAGGGTTATGGTTTATGGTTACTGCTTAGGGTTACTTGTTACTGGTTACTGGTTAGGGTTACTGATTACTGGTTACGGGTTTTGGTTAGGGTTAGTGTCAGTGTTAGAAGTTAGGGTTAGTGTTATTGTTAGTTGTTAGGGTTAGGGTTAGGGTTAGGGATAGTGTTAGAATTAGGGTTGGTGTTAGGATTGGGGTTAGGGTTAGAGTTAGGATTATGTTTTATGATTACTGGTTACTGGTTAGGGTTAGCGTCAGCGTTATTTTTTATGATTACTGGTTACTGGTTAGGGTTACTGGATACTGGTTACTTGTTAGGGTTAGGGTTAGGGTCACGATTAGGGTTAGGGTTAGGGTTAAGGTTGTGGGTTGGGGTTTAGCAGTTAGGGTTAGTGTTAGTTTTAGGGTTAGAATTATGGTTAGGTTTATGTTTTATGATTACTGGTTACTGGTTAGTGCTACTGGTTACTGATTGCTGGTTAGGGTTAGCGTTAGTGTTAGGGTTAGAATTTTGGTTAGGTTTATGTTTTATGATTACTGGTTACTGGTTAGTATTACTGGTTACTGGTTAATGCTTAGGGTTAATTCGTTACTGTTTACTGGTTAGGGTTAGGTTTAGGGTTAGGGTTAGGTTTAGGGTTAGGAATAGGATTAGGGTTAGGATTAGTGTTAGGTTTAGTGTTAAGTTTAGGGTTATGTTTTATGATTACTTGTTAATGGTTAGCATTACTGGTTACTGGATACTGGTTAGGGTTACTGGTTACTGGTTATTGGTTAGGGTTAGGGTTAGGGTTAGGGTTAGAGTTGGGTTATGGTTAGTGTTAGGATTAGGGTTAGGGTTAGGGTGGTGGTTATTGTTAGGGTTATGTTTAGTGTTAGGGTTAGGGTTAGCGTTATGTTTTATGATTACTGGTTACTGGATAGTGTTACTGGTTAATGGTTAGGGTTAGCGGCTACTGTTAACTGGTTTTTGGTTAGGTTTAGGTTTAGGATTAGGGTTAGGGTTACGGTTAGGTTTATTTTTAGGGTAATGTTTTATTATTAAAGGTTACAAGTTAGGGTTACTGGTTACTTGTAGGGTTACTGGTTACTGTTACTGGTTAGGGTTAGTATTAGGCTTAGGGTTAGGGTTAGGTTTGGGTGTTGGGGGTTAGTGGTAAGGGTTAGTGTTAGTGTTAGGGGTAGGTTTAGGTTTATGTTTTGTGATGACTGGTTACTGTTTAGTGTTACTGGTTACTGGTTATGGTTACTGTATACTAGTTACTGGTTCAGGTTAATGGTTACTGATTGCTGGTTACTGGTTACTTGTTAGTTTTAGAGTGAGCGTTAGGGTTAGGGTTAGGTTTAGTGTTAGGTTTAGGTTTAGGTTAAGGGTTAGGTTTAGAATTATTAGTTACTTGTTACTGGTTACTGTTCAGGGTTAGGGTTAAGCTAGGGTTAGTGTAAGCATTAGGTTTAGGTTTACGGTTAGGGTTATGTTTTAGGATTACTGGTTACTGGTTTTGGGTTAGTTGTTATGGTTACTGGTTATGGGTTACTGGTTACTGCTTAGTGTTAGTTTTACAGTTAGTGTTTGGGTTAGGGTTAGGGTTATATTTTATGATTAGTGGTTACTGGTTAGTGTTACTGGATACTGTTTTCTGGTTAGGGTACTGGGTACTGGTTACTAATTACTAATTAGGGTTTGGGATAGGGTTAGTGTTAGGGTTAGTGTTAGGATTTAGGTTTGGGTTAGGGTTAGTGTTAGGGTTAGGGTTAGGGTTAGGGGATAGGGTTGAGTTAAGTTTAGGATTAGGGTTAGGGTTAGCATTAGGGTTAGGCTTAGGTTTAGAGTAAGAGTTAGGGGTTCTGGTTCAGTTAGGGTTAGGGTTAAGTTTAGGGTTAGTGATAGTGTTATGTTTTATGATTACTGGTTACTGTTTAGGGTTCCTGGTTACTGGTTAGGGTTGCTGATTACTGGTTACTGGTTACTGGTTAGGGTTAAGGTTAAGGTTCGGGTTAGTGTTCGAGTTAGGGTTAGGAGTTAGGGTTGGGTTAGGGTTACTGTTAGGGTTAGGGTTGGGGTTAGGCTTAGGGTTAAGGTTAGGATTAGGTTTAGCATTAGGGTTAGGGTTATGTTTTATGATTACTAGTTACTGGTTAGGGTTACTGGTTACTGGTTACTGGTGTGGGTTAGGGTTAGGCTTAGGGTTAGGTTTAGTGTTAGGGTTATGTTTTATGATTACTGGTTACTGGTTAGTGTTACTGGTTACTGGTTAGTGTTACTGGCTATTGGTAACTGGTTCCTGGTTAGGTTTAGGTTTAGGATTAGGGTTAGGGTTATGGTTAGGGTTATTTTTAGGGTTATGTCTTATTATTACTGGTTACAGGTTAGGTTTACTGGGTACTTGTTAGGGTTAATGGTTACTGGTTAGGGTTAGTGTTAATGTTAGGGTTTAGGTTTGGGTTAGCATTAGTGTTAGGGTTAGGGTTAGTGTTAATCTTAGGTTTAGTGTTAGGTTTAGGGTTAGCGTTAGCGTTAGGTTTAGGGTTAAGTTTAGGTTTACGGGTTAGTGTTGGGTTAGGTTTAGGGTTAGGTTTAGGGTTAGTGTTAGTGTTAGGCTTATGTTTATGGTTAGGGTTATGGTTATGGATAGTGTTATGTTTAGGGTTAGGGTTAAGGTTAGGGGTTGGGGTTGAGTTTGGGTTAAGCTTATGGTTACGATTAGGGTTAGGGATTAGCTTTGGGTTAGGGTTAGGTTTAGGATCAGGTTCAGTTTTAGGGTTAAGGTTATGGTTACCTGTTATGATTATGGTTATGTTTTATGATTACTGGTTACTGGTTAGGGTTACTGGTTACTGGTTACTGGTTAGGGTTATGTTTAGAATTAGGGTTAGGGTTAGGTTTAAGTTTTAGGGTTATGTTAGGGTTAGGGTTAGAGTTAGTGTTAGGGTTTGGGTTAGAGTTAGGCGTGAGTGTTGGGTTAGGGTTAGCATTAGCGTTAGGGTTAGGGTTAGTGTTAGGGGTTAGGGTTGGGTTAGGGTTAGGTTTAGTGTTTGGATTAGGGTTAGGGCTAAGGTTAGGGGTTAGTGTTGGGTTAGTATTTGGTTTAGGGTTAGGGTAAGCGTTAGGGTTATGGCTTAGGGTTAAGTAAGGGTTAGGGTTAAGGTTAGGGTTAGGGTTAGAGTTAGGGTTAGTGTTAGGGTTAGGGTCAGTATCAGGCTCAGGGTCAGGTTTATGGTTAGGGTTAAAGGTAAGGTCAAGGTCAGGGTATGTGTTAGGGTTAGGGATAGGGGTTAAGGTTATGGTTAGGGGTTAAGTTTGGATTTAGGTTTGGGTTAGGGTTAGTGTTAGTGTTAGGGTTAGGGGATAGGGTTGAGTTAAGTTTAGGATTATGGTTAGGGTTAGGGTTAGGGTTAGGGTGTGGGTTAGGGTTAGGGTTAGGGTTAGGGGTTAGGGTTGGTTAGGGTTAGAGTTAGAATTAGACTTAGGTTAACAGGTTAGTGTTGGGATAGGGTTAGGGTTAGGTTTACGTTTAGGGTTAGGGGTTAGGTTTGGGTTAGGATTTGGGTTAGTGTCAGGTTTAGGGTTAAGGTTAGGGTTAGGGTAAGGGT
Source organism: Alexandromys oeconomus (assembly GCA_963919705.1). Classification (NCBI taxonomy): domain Eukaryota; kingdom Metazoa; phylum Chordata; class Mammalia; order Rodentia; family Cricetidae; genus Alexandromys; species Alexandromys oeconomus. The sequence continues at coordinate 70,237,185 of CAWTZB010000196.1, forward strand.
TAGGGATAGGGTCAGTGTCAGGTTTAGGGTTAGGGTTAGGGTTAGGGTTAAGGTTAGGCTTACTGTTTAGGGTATGGTTAGGGTTAGGTTTAGTGTTATGGTTAGGTTTAGGGTTAGGGTTAGGGTTAGTGTTAGGTTTAGGGTTATGTTTAGGGTTAGGGCTGGGGTTAGCATTATGGTTAGGGTTAGGGATTAGATTTGGGTTAGGGTTAGGGTTGGGTTTAGGGTTAGGGTTAGAGTTAGGGTTACTGTTAGGGTTAGGGTTAGGGTTGGGTTTAGGGGTTAGGGTTAGGGTTAGGTTTAAGGTTAGGTGTTAGGTTTGGGTTAGGATCAGTGTCAGGGACTGGGTCATGTTAAGGTTCAGGTTCAGGGTCAGGATCAGTGTTATTGTTAGGGTTAGGGTTAGGGTTAAGGTTAGGGTTAAGGTTAGGGGTTAGTGTTGGGTTATGTTTAGGGATATGGTTGAAGTTATGGTTATGGTTAAGTTTATGTTTTATGATTACTGGTTACTGGTTAGGGTTAGTGGTTACTGGTTACTGGTTAGAGTTGCTGGTTACTGGTTACTCATTACTGGTTAGGGTTAGGTTTATGGTTAGGGTTAGGTTTAGGGTTAGGGTTAGGTTAGGGCTTAGGGTTGGGTTAGTATTAGGGTTAGGGTTAAGGTTAGGTATAGGATTAGGTTTAGGGTTAGTGTTAAGATTAGGGGTTAGGGTTGAGTAATGTTTAGGGATAGGGTTGGTTTAAGGTTAGGGTTAGGGTTAGGTTTAGGATTAGGGTTAAGTTTAGGATTATGGTTAGGTTTAGGGTTATGGTTTATGGTTACTGCTTAGGGTTAGTTGTTACTGGTTACTGGTTAGGGTTACTGATTACTGGTTATGGGTTTTGGTTAGGGTTAGTGTCAGGGTTAGAAGTTATGGTTAGTGTTATTGTTAGTTGTTAGGGTTAGGGTTAGGGTTAGGATTAGGTATAGCATTAGGATTAGGGTTGGTGTTAGGATTGGTGTTAGAGTTAGGGTTAGGATTATGTTTTATCATTTCTGGTTACTGGTTAGGGTTAGCGTCAGCGATACTTTTTATGATTACTGGTTACTGGTTAGGGTTACTGGTTACTGGTTAGGGTTAGGGTTAGAGTCACGGTTAGGGTTAGGGTTAGGGTTGGGGGTTGGGGGTTAGCGGTTAGGGTTAGTGTTAGTTTTAGGGTTAAAATTATGGTTTGGTTTATGTTTTATGATTACTGGTTACTGGTTAGTGTTACTGGTTACTGATTGCTGGTTAGGGTTAATGTTAGGGTTAGAATTTTGGTTAGGTTTATGTTTTATGATTACTGGTTACTGGTTAGTGGTACTGGTTACTGGTTAATGCTTTGGGTTAATTCGTTACTGGTTACTGGTTAGGTTTAGGGTTAGTGTTAGGGTTAGGAATAGGATCAGGATTAGGGTTAGGTTTAGTGTTAAGTTTAGGGTTATGTTTTATGATTACTTGTTAATGGTTAGCGTTACCGGTCACTGGATACTGGTTAGGGTTACTGGTTACTGGTTATTGGTTAGGGTTTGGGTTAGGGTTAGAGTTGTTTTAGGGTTAGTGTTAGGATTAGGGTTAGGGTCAGGGTGGCGGTTATTGTTAGGGTTATGTTTAGGGTTTAGGTTAGGGTTATGTTTTATGATTACTGGTTACTGGTTAGTGTTACTGGTTAATGGTTAGGGTTAGCGGCTACTGGTAACTGGTTCTTGGTTTGGTTTAGGTTTAGGATTAGGGTTAGTGTTACGGTTAGGGTTATTTTTAGGGTAATGTTTTATTATTAAAGGTTACAGGTTAGAGATACTGGTTACTTGTTAGGGTTACTGGTTACTGTAACTGGTTAGTATTAGGCTTAGGGTTAGGTTTGGGTGTTGGGGGTTAGTGGTTAGGGGTAGTGTTAGTCTTAGGGGTAGGTTTAGGTTTATGTTTTATGATGACTGGTTACTGTTTAGTGTTACTGGTTACTGGTTATGGTTACTGTATACTGGTTACAGGTTAGGGTTACTGGTTACTGATTGCTGGATACTGGTTACTGGTTACTTGTTAGTTTTAGAGTTAGGGTTAGGGTTAGTTTTAGGGTTAGGTTTAGTGTTAGGTTTAGGTTAAGGGCTAGGTTTAGAATTACTAGTTACTGGATATTGGTTACTGGTTAGGGTACTGGGTACTGGTTACTAATTACTAATTAGGGTTTGGGATAGGGTTAGTGTTAGGGTTAGTGTTAGGATATAGGTTTGGGTTAGGGTTAGTGTTAGGGTTAGGCTTAGGTTTAGGGTTAGGTTTAGGGTAAGAGTTAGGGGTTCAGGTTCGGTTAGGGTTAGGGTTGGGGTTAGGCTTAGGGTTAAGGTTAGGATTAGGTTTAGGGTTAGGGTTAGGGTTATGTTTTATTGTTACTAGTTACTGGTTAGGGTTCCTGGTTACTGGTTACTGGAGTGGGTTAGGGTTAGGCTTAGGGTTAGGGTTAGGGTTATGTTTTATGATTATTGGTTACTGGTTAGTGTTACTGGTTACTGGTTAGGGTTACTGGCTACTGGTAACTGGTTCCTGGTTAGGTTTAGGTTTAGGATTAGGGTTAGGCTTACGGTTAGGGTTATTTTTAGGGTTATGTTTTATTATTACTGGTTAAAGTTTAGGTTTATTGGGTACTTGTTAGGGTTAATGGTTACTGGTTAGGGTTAGTTTTAGGATTTAGGTTTGGGTTAGGGTTAGGGTTAAGGTTAGGTATAGGATTAGGGTTAGGGTTAATGTTAAGATTAGGGTTTAGGGTTGCGTAAGGTTTAGGGATAGGGTTGGTTTAGAGTTAGGGTTAGGGTTAGGTTTAGGATTAAGGTTAAGGTTAGGGTTATCTTTTGGGGTAAGAGTTGTGTTAGGGTCAGGGTCAGGGTCAGGGTCAGTGTTATGGTTAGGGTTAGGGTTTGGGCTAGGATTAGGGTTAGGGGTTACGGTTAGGGTTAGGTTTAGCGTTTAGAGTTTGGTTAGGCTTAGGTGTAGGATTAGGTTTATACTTAGTGTTAGGGTTTGGATTAGGTTTTAGGGTTGAGTTATTCTTAGGGTTAGGGTTAGATTTAGGGTTAGGGTTAGGGTTATCTTTTATATTTACTGGTTACTGGTTAGGCTTACTGGTCACTGGTTACTGGTTAGGGTTACTGATTACTGGTTAGGGTTAGGGATACTTTTAGGGTTAGGATTAAGTTTAGGGTTTAGGGTTGGGTTAGGTTTAGGGTTATGGTTAGGGTTAGGATTAAGTGTTAGTGTTTGGTTAGGCTTAGGTTTAGGGATAGCTTTAGGGTTAGCTTTAGGGTTAGGGTTAGGGTTAGGTTTAGTGTTAGAATTAGGGATTAGGTTTGGGGTTAGAAGTAGGGTTAGGGTTAAAGTTATGTTTTATGATTACTGGTTTCTTGTTAGGGTTACTGGTTACTGGTAAGGGTTACTCATTACTGGTTAATGTTAGGTTTTGGGTCAGGGCTAGGGTTAGGGGTTAGGTTTGGGTTAGGGTTAGGGTTAGCATTAGGGGTTAGGGTTGCGTTAGGGATAGGGTTAAGGTTAGGGTTAGGGTTAGGGTTAGGGGTTAGTTTTGGGTTAGGGTGAGGGTTAGGTAAAGTGTTAGTCATATGTTTATGGTTAGCATTAGGATTAGAGTTAGGCTTAATGTTTAGGGTTCTGTTAGGGTTAGGGTTATCTTTAGGTTTAGGGTTAAGGTTAGGGTTAGGGTTACGGTTAGGGTCAGGGTCAGGGTCAGGTTTAGGTTTAGGGTTAGAGATAGTGTTAAGGTTAGGGTTTTATGATTACTGGTTCCTGGTTATGGTTACTGGTTACTAGTTACTGGTTAGGTTTTCAGGTTACTGTTTAGTCGTTATTGGTTATTAGTTACTGGTTAGGCTTAAGGTTAGGGTTAAGTTTAGGGTTAGGGTTAGGGTTACGGTTAGCGTTAGGATTAGTTTTAGGGTTAGGTTTAGGGTTAGGTTTTATGTTTGTGTTAGGGTTAGGGTTAGGAGTAAGGATTGCTTTTTGTCAGTGACAGGGCTAGGGTTAGGGTTAGAGTTATGGTTAGGTTTAGGATTAGGAATAGGGTTAGGGTTAAAGTTAGGATTAGGATTTAGGGTTAGGGATAGGGTTCAGATTAGCGTTAGTTTTAGGGTTAGGGTTAGGAGTTTTTCTTGTGTTAGGGTTAGGGTTAGGGTTAGGGTTAGGGTTAGGATTAGAGTCAGAGTCAGAGTCATGGTCAAGGTCAGGGTTAGGGTTAGGTTTAGAGTTAGGGTTAGCATTAGTGTTAGGGTTATGTTTTGTGATTACTGGTTAGGGTACTGGTTACTGGTTACTTGTCAAGGTTACTTGTTACCGTTTACTCTTTACTGTTTACTGGTTAGTTTTAGTGTTAGAGTTAGGGTTAGGGTTACAGTTATGGTTAGGGTTAGTTGTTAGGGTTAGACTTAGTGTTAGGGTTAGGTTTATGGTTAAGGTTACAGTTAGGGTTAGGGTTACGGTTAGGTGTAAGGCTTAGGGTTGGTTTAGGGTTAGGGTTAGTGTTAGGGTTGGGGTTTGGGGGTTAGGGGTAATGGTTAGTGTTAGGGTTAGAGTAAGGGTAGCGTTAGGTTTATGTTTTATGATTACTGGTTACTGGTTAGTGTTATTGGTTACTGGTTAGGGTTACTGGTTACTGGTTACTGGTCCTGGTTACTTGTTAGTGTTAGGTTTAGGGTTAGGGTTATGGTTAGGAATATGGTCACTTTAAGTGTTAGGGTTAGGGTTAGGGGCTAGTGTTAGGGTTAGGGTTATGGTTAGGGTTATGTTTTGTGTTAAGTATATGGTTTATGGTTACTGTTTACTGTTTAGGGTTACTGCACAATGGTTACTGGTTAGGGTTACTGGTTTCTGGTTACTACTTACTGGTTACTGTTTAGGTTAAAGTTTTGTGTTAGGGGTTAAGTTTAATGTTTGGGTTAGGGTTAGGTTTAGGGTTATGTTTTATGATTACTTGTTTGTGGTTAGGGTTAGTGGTTACTGGTTGCTCTTTATGGTTACTGGTTACTGGTTACTTGTTAGTGGTTAGTGTTAGGTTTAGGGTTAGGGGTTAAGGTTAGGGTTAGGGTTAGAGTTAGGGTTAGGGGTTAGGGTTAGGGTTAGGTTTAGGGTTATGTTTTATGATTACTGGTTGCTGGTTAGGGTTACTGGTTACTGGTTACTGGTTACTGGGTAGGGTTAGGGTTAGTGTTTGGGATAGGGTTATTAGTTAGGGTGAGGATTATGGTTAGGGTTATTGTTAGGGGTTAGAGTTAGGGTTAGTTTTAGGGATAGAGTAAGTAGTTAGGGTGAGGGTTATGGTTAGGGTTATTGTTAGGGGTTAGGGTTAGGGATAGCGTTAGGGTTAGAGGTAGGTGTTAGGGTTATGTTTTATGATTACTGGTTAGTGTTTAGGGTTAGGTTTAGGGTTATGTTTTATGATTACTTGTTACAGGTTAGGATTACTGGTTACTGTTCACTTCTTAGGGTTATTGGTTACTGGTTAGGGTTAGGGTTAGGGGTAGGGTTGTGGGTTGGGGGTTAGTGGTTAGGATTAGTGTTAGTGTTAGGGTTAGGTTTAGGTTTATGTTTTATGATGACTTGTTACTGGTTAGTGTTACTGGTTACTGGTTAGGGTTACTGGTTACTGGTTAAGCTTAATGGTTATTGATTACTGGTTCCTGGTTCCTTATTAGGTTTAGGGTTAGGGGTTAGAGTTAGGTATAAGTTTATGGTTAGCGTTAAGTTTAGAGTTAGGGTTAGGTTTATGTTTATGAATTCTTGTTACTGGATATGGTTACTGGTTACTGGTCAGGTTTATTGTTTACTGGTTACTGGATACTGGTTACTTGTTAGGATTAGGGTTAGGGTAAGTGTTATAGGTAGGGTAAGAGTTAAGGTCAGTTTCAGGGTTAGGGTGTAGGTTAGGGTTTAGGGCTAAGTTTAGGGTTATGGTTAGGTTTAGGGTTATGGTTTATGGTTACTGCTTAGGGTTACTGGTTACTGGTTAGGGTTACTGATTACTGGTTACTTGTTACTGGTTACGGGTTATTGGTTAGGATTAGTGTCAGGGTTAGAAGTTAGGGTTAGTGTTATTGTTAGTTGTTAGGGTTAGGGTTAGGGTTAGGGATAGCGTTAGGATTAGGGTTGGTGTTAGGATTGAGGTTAGGGTTAGGGTTAGGATTATGTTTTATGATTACTGGTTACTGGTTAGGGTTAGCGTCAGCGTTATTTTTTTATGATTAATGGTTACTGGTTAGGGTTACTGGACACTGGTTACTTGTTAGGGTTAGGGTAAGGGTAACAGTTAGGGTTAGGGTTAGGGTTTTGGATTGGGGTTTAGCGGTTAGGGTTAGTGTTAGTTTTAGGGTTAGAATTATGGTTAGGTTTATGTTTTATGATTACTGGTTACTGGTTAGTGTTACTGGTTACTTATTGCTGGTTAGGGTTAGTGTTAGTGTTAGGGTTAGAATTTTGGTTAGGTTTATGTTTTATGATTACTGGTTACTGGTTAGTGTTACTGGTTACTGATTAATGCTTAGGGTTAATTCGTTACTGTTTACTGGTTACTGGTTAGGGTTAGGTTTAGGTTTATGGTTAGGGTTAGGAATAGGATTAGGGTTAGGTTTAGTGTTAGGTTTAGTGTTAAGTTTAGGGTTATGTTTTATGATTACTTGTTAATGGTTAGCGTTACTGGTTACTGGATACTGGTTAGGGTTACTGGTTACTGGTTATTGTTTAAGGTTAGGGTTAGGGTTAGAGTTGAGTTAGTGTTAGTGTTAGGATTAGTGTTAGGGTGGCAGTTATTGTTAGGGTTATGTTTAGGGTTAGGTTTAGGATTAGCGTTATGTTTTATGATTACTGGTTACTGGATAGTGTTACGGGTTACTGGTTAATGGTTAGGGTTAGCGGCTACTGGTAACTGGTTCTTTGTAATGTTTAGGTTTAGGATTAGGGTTAGGATTACGGTTAGGGTTATTTTTAGGGTAATGTTTTATTATTAAAGGTTACAGGTTAGGGTTACTGGTTACTTGTAGGGTTACTGGTTACTATTACTTGTTAGGGTTAGTATTTGGCTTAGGGTTAGGGTTAGGTTTGGGTGTTGGGGGTTAGTGGTTAGGGTTAGTGTTAGTGTTAGGGGTAGGTTTAGGTTTATGTTTTATGACGACTGGTTACTGTGTAGTGTTACTGGTTACTCGTTATGGTTACTGTATCCTGGTTACTGGTTAGTGTTACTGGTTACTTGTTAGTTTTAGAGTTAGGGTTAGTGTTAGGGTTAGGGTTAGGTTTAGTGTTAGGTTTAGGTTTAGGTTTAGGTTAAGGGTTAGGATAAGAAATACTAGTTACTGGTTACTGGTTACTGGTCAGGGTTAGGGTTAAGCTAGGGTTAGTGTAAGCATTAGGTTTAGGTTTACGGTTAGGTTTATGTTTTAGGATTACTGGTTACTGGTTTTGGGTGAGTGGTTAGGGTTACTGGTTATGGGTTACTGGTTACTGGTTACTGCTTCGTGTTAATTTTACAGTTAGTGTTTGGGTTAGGGTTAGGGTTATATTTTATGATTAGTGGTTACTGGTTAGTGTTACTGGATACTGGTTACTGGTTAGGGTACTGGGTACTGGTTACTAATTACTAATTAGGGTTTGGGATAGGGTTAGTGTTAGGGTTAGTGTTAGTGTTAGGATTTAGGTTTGGGTTAGTGTTAGTGTTAGTGTTAGGGTTAGGGGATAGGGTTGAGTTAAGAATAGGATTAGGGTTAGGGTTAGTGTTAGGGTTAGACATAGGTTTAGGGTTAGGTTTAGTTTAAGAGTTAGGGGTTCAGGTTCGGTTAGGGTTAGGGTTAAGTTTAGGTTTAGTGATAGTGTTATGTTTTATGATTACTGGTTACTCTTTAGGGTTCCTGGTTACTGGTTAGGGTTGCTGATTACTGGTTACTAGTTACTGGTTAGGGTTAGGGTTAAGGTTCGGGTTAGGGTTCGGGTTAGGTTTAGGAGTTAGGGTTGGGTTAGTGTTACTGTTACAGTTAGGGTTAGGGTTGGGGTTAGGCTTAGGGTTAAGGTTAGCATTAGGTTTAGGGTTAGGGTTAGGGTTATGTTTTATGATTACTAGTTATGGTTAGGGTTACTGGTTACTGGTTACTGGTTAGGGTTATGTTTAGAATTGGGGTTAGGGTTAGGTTTAAGTTTTAGGGTTGTGTTAGGGTTAGGGTTAGGGTTAGGGTTAGAGTTAGTGTCCGGGTTTGGGTTAGAGTTAGGCATGAGGGTTTGTTTAGGGTCAGGGTTAGGGTTAGCAATAGGGTTAGGGTTAGTGTTAGGGGTTAGGGTTGGATTAGGGTTAGGGTTAGTTTTAGGATTAGGGTTAGGGCTAAGGTTAGGGGTTAGAGTTGGGTTAGTATTAGGTTTAGGGTTAGGGTTAGCGTTAGGGTTATGCGATAGAGTTGACTTAGTGTTAGGGTTAAGGTTAGGGTTAGGGTTAGAGTTAGGGAAAGGGTGATGGTGAGGGTGAGGCTGAGTGTGAGGGTGTGTGTTTAGGTTAGGGTTAGGTTGAGGGTGAGGCTGAGGGTGAGGGTGAGGGCGAGGGTGTGTATAAGGGTTAGGGTTAGGGTTTGTGTTAGTGTTAGGGTTAGGCTTAGGTTTAGGGTGAGGGTTAGGGTGACTGTGAATGTGAGGGTTAGGGTTAGCGTTAGGTTGAGGGTTAGGGTGAGGGTGAGGGTGTGTGTTTGGGTTAGTGTTAAGGTTAGGGTTAGGGTTAGGGTTGGGGTTAGGGTTAGGGTGAGGGTGAGGGTGAGGGTCTGTGTTAGGGTTAGGGTTAGGCTTAGGGTTAGGGTGAGGGTTAGGGTGAGGCTGATGGTGAGGTTTAGGGTTAGGGATATAGTTAGGGTTAGGGTGAGGGTGAGGGTTTGTGTTAGGGTTAGGGTTAAGGTTAGTTTTAGCATTAGGGTTAGGGTTAGGGTTAGGGTTAGTGTTTGGGTTAGGGTTATGGTGAGGGTGAGTGTGAGGTTGAGTGTGAGTGTGAGGGTTAGGGTTAGGGTTAGTGTTAGGGATAGGGTAAGGGTTAGGGTTAGGGTTAGCATTAGGGTGAGGGGGAGGATGAGGTGAGGGTTAGGGTTAGGGTTAGGGTTAGATTGAGGGTTGAGGTGAGCGTGAGGGTAAGGGTGAGGGTTAAGGTTAGGGTTAGCGTTAGGTTTAGGGATAGGGTTAGTTTTAGGGGTATTGTTATTAATGTTAGTGTGAGAGTTAGGGTTAGGGTTAGGTTGAGGGTGAGGATGAGTGTGAGTGTGAGGGTGAGGATGAGGGTGTGTATTAGGGTTAGGGTTAGTGTTAGGGTTAGGGTTATGGTGAGGGTGAATGTGAGTGTGAGGGTGAGGGTGAGTGTGAGGGTTATGGTTAGGGTTAGGGTTAGGGTTAGGTATAGGGTAAGGGTTAGGGTTAGTGTTAGTTTTAGGGATATGGTTACAGTTAGGGTGAGGGTGAGGGTTAGGATTAGGGTTAGGGTTAGGGATAGTGGTAGAGTTAGGGTGAAGGTGAGGGTGAGGGTCAGGTTGAGGGTAAGAGTGAGGGCGAGTGTGAGGGTGAGGTTTAGTGTAAGCGTTAGTGTTAGAATTAGGGATTGGGTCAGGTTTAGGTTTAGGGTGAGTGTGAGTGTGATGGTGAGGGTGAGGGTGAGGGTTATGGTGAGGGTTAGGGTTAGGGTGAGGGTGAGGGTGAGGGTGAGTGTTAGTGTGAGGTTTAGGGTGAGAGTGAGGGTGAGGTTTAGGGTTAGGGTTAGGATTAGGGTTAGGGTTAGGGTGAGTGTTAGGGTGAGGGTACAGGCGAGGGGTAGGAATGGGGTTAGGGTGAGGGTGTAGGTTGGGGTGAGGGTTAGGCTGAGGGTGAGGGTGAGGGTTAGGGTTAGGGTTAGGATTAGGGTTAGGTTAAGGGTGATGGAGAGGGTGAGGGTGAGTGTGAAGGTGTGTGTTAGGGTTAGGGTATGGGTTAGGGTTAGTTTTAGCATTAGTGTTAGGGTTAGGGTTAGGGTTAGGTTTAGGGTTAGTGTTAGGGTTAGGTTTAGTGTTAGGGTTAGGGTTATGGTGAGGGTGAGTGTGAGGGTGAGGGTGAGTGTGAGGGTTAAGGTTAGCGTTAGGGTTCGGGTTAGGGATAGGGTCAGGGTCAGGGTTAGGGTTAGGGTTAGGGTTAGGTTTAGAGTTAGGGTAAGCGTCAGGATGAGGTTGAGGATTAGGGTTAGGGTTAGGGTTAGTGTTAGTGTTAGGGTTAGCGTTAGTGTGAGGTTGAGGGTTAGGGTTAGGGTTAGGCTTAGGGTTAGGGATAGGGTTAGAGTGAGGGTTGAGGTGAGGGTGATTGTGAGGGTGAGAATTAGGGTTAGGGTTAGGGTTTAGGGTTAGGTTTAGGGTTAGGGTTAGGGTTAGGGTGACGGTGAGGGTGAGCATGAGTGTGAGGCTGAGTGTTAGAGTGAGGGTGAGGGTGAGGTTTATGGTGAGGGTTAGGCTGAGGGTTAGGGTGAGAGTGAGGGTTAGGTTTAGAGTTAGGTTTTGTGGTAGGGTGATGTTTAGGGTGAGGGTAAGGGTGAGTGTTAGAGTTACGATAAGGGTGAGGGTGAGAGTGAGTGTGAGGGTGTGCGTTAGGGTTTGGGTTAGGGTTAGGGTTAGGGTTATTGTTAGGGTGAGTATGATGCTTAGTGTTAGGTTTAGTGTTAGGGTCAGGGTTAGCGTGAGCATTAGGGTGAGTGTTAGGGTGAGGTTGAGGGTGAGGGTTAGGGTTACGGTTAGGGTTAGGGTTAGGATTAGGGTTTAGGGTTAGTTTTGGGGTTAGGTTTAGGGTTAGGGTTAGTGTTAAGGTTAGGGTTATGGTGAGGGTGAGCCTGTGTGTGAGGGTGAGGGTGAGTGTGAGGGTTCTGGTTAGGGTTAGAGTTAGGGTTTGGGATAGGGTAAGGGTTAGGGTTAGGGTTAGGGTTAGGGTTAGGGTGAGGATGAGGGTGGGGGTTAGGGTTAGGGTGAGGGTTAGGGTGAGGGTTAGGGTGAGGGTTAGGGTGAGGATGATGGTTAGGGTTAGGGTTGGGGTTAAGGTTAGGGTTAGGGTGAGGGTGAGGGTTAGGGTGAGGTTTAGGGTGAGGGTGAGGGTGATGGTGAGGGTGTGTGTTAGGGTTAGGGTTAGTGTTAGGGTTAGGGGTAGGGGTAGGGTTTAGGGTTAGTGTTAGGTTTAGGGTTAGGGTGAGGGTGAGCGTGAGTGTGAGGGTGAGTGTTAGACTGAGGGTGAGGCTGAGGGTTAGGGTGAGGGTTAGGGTGAGGGTTAGGGTTACGGTTAGGGTTAGGGTTAGAGTTAGGTTTAGTGTTAGGGATAGTGTTAGTGTTAGGGTGAGGGTGATGGTGAGGGGCAGGTTGAGGGTGAGGGTGAGGGTAAGGTTGAGGGTGAGGGTTAGCGTAAGGGTTAGGGTTAGGTTTAGCGTTAGTGTTAGGGTGAGGGTTAGGGTAAGGGTAAGGGTAAGGGTGAGGGTTAGGGTAAGGTTGAGGGTGAAAGTGAGGGTGAGGGTGAGTGTGAGGGTGTGTGTTAGGGTTTGGGTTCGGGTAAGGGTTAGTGTTAGGGATAGGTTGAGGATGATGGTTAGTGTTAGGGTTAGGGTTATGGTTAGGTTAGGGTTATGGTTATGGTTAGGGTTAGGGTGAGCGTTAGTGTGAGGGTTAGGGTGAGGTTGAGGTTGAGGGTTAGGGTTATTATTTGTTTAGGGTTAGTGTTAGGGTTAGGTTAAGGTTGATTGTGAGGGTGAGGGTGAGGGTTAGTGTGAGGTTTAGGGGGAGGGGGAGGGTTAGGGTTAGGGTGAGGGTTAGCGTTAGTGTTAGGGTGAGGGTGAGGGTGAGGGTTAGGGTAAGGATTAGGAATAGGGTGAGTGTTAGGGTTAGGGTGAGGGTGAGGTTTAGGGTTAGGGTAAGGGTGAGGGCTAGGGTTAGGGTGAAGGTAGGGTTAGGGTTAAGGTTAGGGTTAGTGTTAAGATGACGGTTAGGGTGAGGGTAAGGGTTATTGTAAGGGTGAGGGTGACCGTGATTGTGAGGGTGAGTCTTAGATTGAGGGTGAGGCTTAGGGTGAGGGTTAGGGTGAGCGTTAGTGTGATGGTTAGTGTGAGGTTGAGGTTGAGGTTGAGGGTTAGGGTTATTATTTGGTTAGGGTTAGTGTTAGGGTTAGGGTTAGGGTAAGGTTGATTGTGAGGGTGAGGGTGAGGGTTAGGGTGAGGGTTATTGTTAGGGTGAGGGTGAGGGTTAGGGTAAGGATTAGGATTAGGGTGAGTGTAGGTGTTAGTGTGAGGGTGAGGGTGAATGTGAGGGTGTGTGTTATGATGGTTAGTTTTAGTGTTAGGGTTAGGGTTTTGGTTAGGTTTAGGATTAGGGTGAGCGTTAGTATGAGGGATAGGGTGAAGTTGAGGTTGAGGGTTAGGTTTATTATTAGGGTTTTGGTTAGGGTTATGGTAAGGTTGATTGTGAGGGTGAGGGTGAGAGTGAGGGTTAGGGTGAGGGTTAGGGTTAGTGGGAGGGTGAGGGTTAGGGGGAAGTTTAGGGTTAGGGATAGGTTTAGCGTGAGGGTTAGCGTTAGGGTTAGGTGACGGTGAAGGTGCGGGTGAGGGTTAGGGTAAGGATTAGGATTAGGGTGAGTGTTAGGGTTAGGCTGAGTGTGAGGGTTAGGGTTAGGGTAAGGGTGAGGGCTAGGGTTAGGATGAGGGTAGGGTTAGGGTTAGGGTTAGGGTTATGGTGAGGGTGAGGGTTAGTGTTATGGTTATGGTTATGGTTAGGGTTAGGGATAGGGTAAGGGTTAGGGTTAGGGTTAGGGTTAAGGTTAGGTTTAGGGTGAGGGTGAGGGTGAGGGTGAGGGTGAGGGTTAGGGTTAGGGTTAGGGTTAGGGTTAAGGTTAGTGTGAGGGTGAGTGTTAGGGTTAGGGTTACGCTTAGGGTTAGGGATAGGCTTAGGGTAAGGTTGAGTGTTAGGGTTATGGTTAGCGTTAGGGTTAGGCTTAAGGTTAGGGTTAGGGTGAAGGTGAGTGTGAGGGTCAGGCTGAGGGTGAGAGTGAGGGCGAGGGTGAGTGTGAGGGTTAGGGTAAGCGTTAGTGTTAGAATTAGGAATAGGGTTAGGTTTATTGTTAGGGTGAGTGTGAGTGTGAGGGTGAGGGTTAGGGTTAGGGTGAGGGTGAGTGTGAGTGTGAGGGTTAGGGTTAGGTTGAGGGTGAGGGTGAGGGTGAGGGTGTGTGTTAGGGTTAGGGTTAGTGTTAGGGTTAGAGTTATGGTTAGGGTGAGCGTGAGTGTGAGGGTGAGGGTGAGTGTGAGGGTTAGGGTTAGGGTTAGGTTTAGGGATAGGGTAAGGGTTAGAGTTAGGGTTAAGGTTAGGGTTAGGGTTAGGGTGAGGGTGAGGGTGAGGATGAGGGTGAGGGTTAGGGTTAAGGTTAGGGTTAGCGTTAGGGTGATGGTGAGGGTTAGGGTTAGGGTTAGGCTTAGGGTGATGGATAGGGTTAGGTTTAGGGTGAGTGTTAGGGTGAGGGTTGAGGTGAGGGTGAGAGTGAGGGTTAGGGTTAGGGTTTGGGTTAGGGTTAGGGTTAAGGTTACAGTTAGAATGAGGGTGAAGGTTAGTGTTAGGGTTAGGGTTAGGGTTAGGGTTATGGTGAGGGTGAGCGTGAGCGTGAGGGTGAGGGTGAGTGTGAGGGTTATGGTTAGGGTTAGGGTTATGGTTAGGGATAGGGTAAGTGTTAGGGTTAGGGTTAGGGTTAGGGTGAGTGTGAGGATGAGGGTGAGGGTTAGGTTTAGGGTTAGGGTAAGGGTTAGGTTTAGGGTGAGGGTTAGGGTGAGGATGATGGTTAGGGTTAGGGTTAAGGTTAGGGTTAGTGTGAGGGTGAGGGTTAGGGTTAGGGTGAGGGTGAGGGTGAGGGTGTGTGTTAGGGTTGGGTTAAGGTTAGGATTAGGGTTAGGATTTAGGGTTAGGTTTAGGGTTAGGGTGAGGGTGAGGGTGAGCGTGAGTGTGAGGGTGAGTGTTAGACTGAGGGTGAGGGTTAGGGTGAGGGTTACGGTGAGGGTTAGGGTTACGGTTAGGGTTAGGGTTAGAGTTAGGTTTAGTGTTAGGGATAGTTTTAGGGTTAGGGTGAGGGTGATGGTGAGGGGCAAGTTGAGAGTAAGGGTGAGGGTGAGTTTGAGAGTGAGGGTTAGCGTAAGGGTTAGGTTTAGGGTTAGTGTTAGGGTGAGGGTTAGGGTAAGGGTAAGGGTGAGGGTTAGGGTTAGTGTAAGGGTGAGGGTGAGAGTGAGGGTGAGGGTGAGTGTGAGGGTGTGTGTTAGGGTTCGGGTTCGGGTTAGGATTAGGGTTAGGGATAGGGTGAGGATGATGGTTAGTGTTAGGGTTAAGGTTAGGGTTAAGGTTATGGTTAGGGTTAGGGTTAGTGTGAGCGTTAATGTGAGGGTTAGGGTGAGGTTGAGGTTAAGGTTTAGGGTTATTATTTGTTTAGGGTTAGTGTTAAGGTTAGGGTTAGGGTAAGGTTGATTGTGAGGGTGAGGGTTAGAGTAAGGGTTAGGTTGAGGTTTAGGGTTAGGGGGAGGGTAAGGGTAAGGGTTAGGGTTTGGGTTAGGGTGAGGGTTAGCGTTAGGGTTTTTGTTAGGGTGAGGGTGAGGATGAGGGTTAGGGTAAGGATTAGGATTAGGGTGAGTGTTAGGGTTAGGGTGAGGCTGAGGGTGAGTGTGAGGGTGTGTGTTAGGGATCGGGTTAGGTTTAGGGTTAGGGATAGGGTGAGGATGATTATTAGTTTTAGTGTTAGGTTTAGGGTTTTGTTTAGGTTTAGGGTTAGGGTGAGCGTTAGTGTGAGGGATAGGGTGAGGTTGAGGTTGAGGGTTAGGTTTATTATTAGGGTTTGGGTTAGGGTTATGGTAAGGTTGATTGTGAGGGTGAGGGTGAGTGTGAGAGTTACGTGAGGGTTAGGTTTAGGGGGAGAGTGAGGGTTAGGGTGAAGTTTAGGGTTAGGGTTAGGGTGAGGGTTAGCGTTAGGGTTAGGGTGAGGGTTAGGGTAAGGATTAGGATTAGGGTGAGTGTTTGTGTTAGGGGTGAGGATGAGGGTTAGGGTAGGGTAAGGGTGAGGGCTAGGGTTAGGGTGAGGGTAGCATTAGTGTTAGGGTTAGGGTGAGGTTGAGGGTGAGGGTTAGGGTAAGGGTTAGGGTTAGGGTTAGTGTTAAGCTGACGGTTAGGGTGAGGGTAAGGGTGAGGGTTACGGGTAGGGTAAGGGTGAGGGTGAGGGTGAGATTTTGGGTTACAGTGAGGGTGACCATGAGTGTGAGGCTGAGTCTTACAGTGAGGGTGAGGGTTAGGGTGAAGGTGAGGGTTAGGGTTAAGTTGAGGGTGAGGGCGAGGGTGATGGTTAGGGTTAGGGTTATAGTTAGTGTGAGGGTGAGGTTTAGGGTTTGGATTAGGTTTAGGGTTAGGGTTAGGGGGAGGGTTAGGGCTAGGGTTAGGGTTAGTTTTAGGGTTATTATTAGGGTGAGAATGATGGTTAGGGTTAGGGTGAGTTTTAGGTTTAGGGTTAGGTTTAGGGTAAGGGATCGTGTTTGGGTTAGGGTTAGGGTGAAGGTTAGGGGTAGGGTGAGGGTTAGGCTGAGGGTGAGGTTAGGTTTAGGGTTAGTGTTAGGGTGAGGGTTAGGGTAAGGGTAAGGGTGAGGGTTAGGGTTAGTGTAAGGGTGAGGGTGAGAGTGAGGGTGAGGGTGAGTGTGAAGGTGTGTGTTAGGGTTAGGGTTAGTGTTTGGGTTAGTTTTGGGGTTAGGGTTAGGGTTAGGGTGAGGGTTAGGGTTAGGTTGAGGGTGAGGGTGAGTGTGAGGGTGTGTGTTAGGGTTAGGGTTAGTGTTAGGGTTAGGTTGAGGGTGAGGGTGAGCGTGAGTGTGAGGGTGAGGGTGATTGTGAGGGTTATGGTTAGGGTTAGTGTTAGGGTTAATGATAGGGTAAGGGTTAGGGTTAGGGTTAGGGTTAGGGTTAGGGTTAGGGTTAGGGTGAGGGTGAGTGTGAGGATGAGGGTGAGGGTGAGGGTGAGGGTTAGGGTTAGGGTTAGGGTTAGGGTGAGGATTATGGTTAGGGTTAGGGTTAGGGTTAAGGTTAGGCGTAGTGTGAGGGTGAGGGTTAGGGTGAGGGTTAGGGTGAGGGTGAGGGTGAGGGTATGTGTTAGGGTTAGGGTTAGGTTTTAGGGTTAGGGTTAGGTTTAGGGTTAGGGTGAGGGTGAGGGTGAGGGTGAGGGTGAGGGTGAGCGTGAGGGTGAGGGTGAGGGTTAGACTGAGGGTGAGGGTTAGGGTGAGTGTTAGGGTGAGTGTTAGGGTTACGGTTAGGGTTAGGGTTAGAGTTAGGTTTAGTATTTATGAGAGTGAGGGTGAGGGTGAGGTTGAGAGTGAGGGTTAGCGTAAGGGTTAGGGTTAGGTTTAGGGTTAGTGTTAGGGTGAGGGTTAGGGTAAGGGTAAGGGTGAGGGTTAGGGTTAGTGTAAGGGTGAGGGTGAGAGTGAGGTTGAGGGTGAGTGTGAGGGTGTGTGTTAGGGTTCGGGTTCCGATTAGGATTAGGGTTAGGTATAGGGTGAGGATGATGGTTAGTGTTAGGGTTAGGGTTATAGTTAGGGTTAGGGTTAGGGTTAGGGTTAGGGTGAGCGTTAGTGTGAGGGTTAGGGTGAGGTTGAGGTTGAGGGTTAGGGTTATTATTCGGTTAGGGTTAGTGTTAGGGTTAGGGTTAGGGTAAGGTTGATTGTGAGGGTGAGTGTTAGTGTGAGGGTTAGGGTGAGGTTTAGGGTTAGGAGGAGGGTGCGGGTAAGGGTAAGGTTTATGGTTAGTGTTAGGGTGAGGGTTAGCGTTAGGGTTATTGTTAGGGTGAGAGGGAGGGTGAGGGTTAGGGTAAGGATTAGGATTAGGGTGAGTGTTAGGGTTAGGGTGAGGGTGAGTGTGAGGGTGTGTGTTAGGGTTTGGGTTCAGGTTAGGGTTAGGGTTAGGGTTAGGGATAGGGTGAGGATGATGGTTAGTGTTAGGGTTAGGGTTAGGGTTATGGTTAGGTTTAGGGTTAGGGTGAGCGTTAGTGTGAGGGTTAGGGTGAGGTTGAGCTTGAGGGTTAGGGTTATTATTAGGGTTTGGGTTAGGGTAAGGTTGACTGTGAGGGTGAGGGTGAGAGTGAGGGTTAGGGTGAGGGTTAGGGTTATGGGGTGGGTGAGGGTTAGGGTGAAGGTTAGGGTTAGGGTTAGGGTGAGGGTTAGCGTTAGGGTTAGGGTGAGGGTGAGGGTGAGTTTTCGGGTAAGGATTAGGATTAGGGTGAGTGTTAGGGTTAGGGTGAGGGTGAGGGTGTGGGTTAGGGTGAGAGCGAGGGTAAGGGTTAGGGTTAGGGTAAGGGTTAGGGATAGGGAAAGGGTTAGGGTTAGTGTTAGTGTTAGGGTGACGCTTAGGTTGAGGGTAAGGGTCAGGGTTAGGGTTAGGGTAAGGGTGAGGGCTAGGGTTAGGGTGAGGGTAGGGTTAGGGTTAGGGTGAGGGTGAGGGTTAGGGTTCGGGTTCGGGTTCGGGTAAGGGTTAGGTTTAGGGTAAGTGTTAAGGTGACGGTTAGGGTGAGGGTAAGGGTGAGGGTTAGGGTGAGGGTGAGATTTAGGGTTAGGGTGAGGGTGACCGTGAGTGTGAGGGTGAGTCTTTGAGTGAGGGTGATGGTGAGGGTTAGGGTGAGGGTAATGTGAGTTTGAGGGTTAGGGTTAGGCTTAGAGTGAGGGTGAGGGCGAGAGTGATGGTTAGGGTTAGGGTTATAGTTAGTGTGAGGGTGAGGTTTAGGCTTAGGGTTAGGTTTAGGGTTAGGGTTAGTGGGAGGGTTAGGGTTAGGGTTAGGGTTAGGGTTAGGGTGAGGGTGAGGGTTAGGGTGAGGATGATGGTTAGTGTTAGGGTTATGTTTAGGGTTAGGGTTAGGGTGAGGGTGAGGGTGAGAGTTAGGGTTAGGGTTAGGTTTAGGGTAAGGGTGATGGTGATGGTGAGGGTGAGGGTGATGGTGAGTGTGAGGGTGTTTGTTAGGGTTAGGGTTAAAGTTAGAGTTAGGGTTAGGGTTAGTTTTAGGGTTAGGTTTAGGGTTAGGTTTAGGTTTAGGGTTAGGGTTAGGGTTAGGTTGAGGGTGAGGCGAGTGTGAGGGTGAGGGTGAGAGTGAGGGTGTGTGTTATTGTTAGGGTTAGGGTTAGGGTTAGGGTTAGTGTTAGTGTTAGGGTTAGGTTTAGTGTTAGGGTTAGGGTTATGGTGAGGGTGATTGTGAGGGTGAGGGTGACGGTTGTGGTTATGGTTATGGTTAGGGTTAGGTATAGGGTTAGGGTTAGGGTTAGGGTTAGGGTTAGGGTGAGGGTGAGGGTTAGGGTGAGGATGATGGTTAGTGTTAGGGTTATGTTTAGGGTTAGGGTTAGGGTGAGGTTAAGGGTGAGGGTGAGGGTTAGGGTTAGGTTTAGGGTGAGGGTGAGTGTTAGGGTTAGGGTTATGGTTAGGGTTAGGATTAGGGATAGTGTTAGAGTGAGAGTGACTGTTAGGGTGAGGGTTGATGTGAGGGTGAGGGTGAGGGTGAGGGTTAGGGTTAGGGTTAGGGCTATGTTTACAGTTAGGTTGAGGGTGACGGTTAGGGTTAGGGTTAGGGTAAGTGTTAGGTTTAGGGTTAGGATTAGGGTTTAGGGTGAGGGTTAGGGTTAGGGTTAGGGTTAGGTTTAGGGTGAGGGTGAGGGTGAGCATGAGTGTCAAGGTGAGTGTTAGAGTGAGCGTGAGGTTGAGTATTAAGTTGAGGGTTAGGGTGAGGGTGAGGGTTAGGGTCAGAGTTAGGGATAGGATTAGGTTTAGGGTTAGGGTAGGGTGAGGGTGAGGGTAAGGGTTAGGGTGAGGGTGAGGGTGAGGGTTAGGGTTAGGGTTAGGGTTATTGTTGGGGTTAGGGTGAGCGTTAGGTTTAGGCTGATGGTTAGGGTTTGGTTAGGGTTAGGTTTAATTTTAGGGTTAGGGTTAGGTTTAGGGTTAGTGTTAGTTTGAGGGTGAGGTTGAGTGTGAGGGTGAGGGTGAGGTTGAGGGTGAGGGTTAGGGTTATGGTTAGGGTTAGGGTTAGAGTAAGGTTGATTGTGAGAGTGAGGGTGAGGGTTAGGGTGAGGGTTAGGGTTAGGTTGATGGTTAAGGTTAGGGTGAGGGTAAGGGTGAGTGTGAGGTTTAGGGTGAGGGTCAAGGTGATGGTGAGGGTTAGGATGAGTGTTAGGGTTAGGTTGAGGGTGAGGGTGAGGATGAGTTTGAGGGTTAGGGTTAGGGTGAGGGTGATTGTGAGAGTGAGGGTTAGGGTTAGGGTTCGGGTAAGTGTTAGGGTTAGGGATAAGGTTAGGCTTAGGGTGAGGGTGAGGATTATGGTTACAGTTAGTTTGAGGGTGAGGGTTAGGGTAAATATTTAGGGTTAGGGTTAGGTTTAGGGTGAGGGTGAGGGTGAGGGAGAGGGTTAGGGTTAGGGTTAAGGTGAGGGTTAGGGTGAGGATTATTGTTAGGGTTAGTGTTAGGGTTAGGGTAAGGGTTAAGTTTAGGGTCAGGGTTTAATCTTAGGATTAGGGTTAGGGTTAGGGTGAGGGTGAGCGTGAGTGTGAGGGTGAGTATTAGAGTAACGGTGAGGGTGAGGGTTTGGGTGAGGGTAAGGGTGAGGGTGAGGGTTAGGGTTAGTGTTACGGTGAGGGTGAGGTTAAGGGTTAAGGTTAGGGTTTGTGTTAGGGTTAGGGTTAGGTTCAGGTTTAGTTTTAGGGTTAGGGTTAGGGTAAGGGTTCAGGTTAGGGTTAGGGTAGGGTTAGGGTTAGCATTAGGGTGAGGGTGAGAGTGAGGGTGAGTGTTAGGGTTAGGCTTAGGGTTAGGCTTAGGGTTAGGCTTAGGTTGAAGGTGAGTGTGAGGGTCAGGTTGAGGGTGAGAGTGAGGGCGAGGGTGAGTGTCAGGGTTAGGGTAAGTGTTAGTGTTAGAATTAGGAATAGGATTAGGTTTAGTTTTAGGGTGACTGTGAGGGTGAGGGTGAGGGTTAGGGTGAGGGTTAGGGTTAGGGTGAGGGTGAGTGTGAGTGTGAGGGTTAGGGTTAGGTTGAGGGTGAGGGTGAGGGTGAGGGTGTGTGTTAGGGTTAGTGTTAGTGTTAGGGTTAGAGTTATGGTTAGGGTGAGCGTGAGTGTGAGGCTGAGGGTCAGTGTGAGGGTTAGGGTTAGGGTTAAGGATAGGGTAAGGTTTAGAGTTAGGGTTAGGTTTAGGGTTAGGGTTAGGGTTAGGATGAGGGTGAGGATGACGGTGAGGGTTAGGGTGAAGGTTAGGTTTAGGGATAGGGTGAGGTTGAGGGTTAGGTTTAGGGTGAGTGTTAGGGTGAGGGTTGAGGTGAGGGTGAGATTGATGGTTAGGGTTTGGATTAGGGCTAGGCTTACGGTTACAGTTAGAATGAGGGTGAAGGTTAGTGTTAGGGTTAGGATTAGGGTTAGGGTCTGGGTTTAGGGTTAGGGTTAGGGTTAGGGTGAGGGTTAGGGTTAGGGTTAGGGTTAGAGTTAGGGTTAGGCTTAAGGTTAGGGTGAGGGTTAGGGTGAGGATGAAGGTTAGGGTTATGTTTAGGAATAATGTTATATTTAGGGTGAGGGTGAGGCTAAGGGTGAGAGTTAGAGTGAGGGTGAGGTTTAGGGTTAGGGTAATAATTATGGGGAGGGTGAGGGTGAGGGTGAGTATGAGGGTGTGTGTTAGGGTTAGGGTTAGTGTTTGGGTTAGTTTTGGGGTTAGGGTTAGGGTTAGGGTGAGGGTTAGGGTTAGGTTGAGGGTGAGGGTGAGTGTGAGGGAGAGGGTGAGGGTGAGGGTGAGTGTGCGGGTGTGTGTTAGGGTTTGGGTTAGTTTTAGGGTTAGGTTGAGGGTGAGGGTGAGCGTGAGTGTGAGGGTGAGGGTGAGTGTGAGGGTTATGGTTAGGGTTAGTGTTAGGGTTAATGATAGGGTAAGGGTTAGGGTTAGAGTTAGGGTTAGGGTTAGGGTTAGGGTGAGGGTGAGTGTGAGGATGAGGATGAGGGTGAGGGTGAGGGTTAGGGTTAGGGTTAGGGTTAGGTTTAGGGTGAGGATTATGGTTAGGGTTAGGGTTAGGGTTAAGGTTAGGGGTAGTGTGAGGGTGAGGGTTAGGGTGAGGGTTAGGGTGAGGGTTAGGGTGAGGGTGAGGGTGAGGGTGTGTGTTAGGGTTAGGGTTAGGGTTAGGTTTTAGGGTTAGGGTTAGGTTTAGGGTTAGGGTGAGGGTGAGGGTGAGCGTGAGGGTGAGGGTGAGTGTTAGACTGAGGGTGAGGGTTAGGGTGAGTGTTAGGGTGAGTGTTATGGATACGGTTAGGGTTAGAGTTAGGTTTAGTATTTATGAGAGTGAGAGTGAGGGTGAGGTTGAGAGTGAGGGTTAGCGTAAGGGTTATGGTTAGGTTTAGGGTTAGTGTTAGGGTGAGGGTTAGGGTAAGGGTAAGGGTGAGGGTTAGGGTTAGTGTAAGGGTGAGGGTGAGAGTGAGGGTGAGGGTGAGTGTGAGGGTGTGTGTTAGGGTTCGGGTTCCGATTAGGATTAGGGTTAGGTATAGGGTGAGGATGATGGTTAGTGTTAGGGTTAGGGTTAGGGTTATAGTTAGGGTTAGGGTTAGGGTTAGGGTGAGCGTTAGTGTGAGGGTTAGGGTTATTATTAGGTTAGGGTTAGTGTTAGGGTTAGGGTTAGGGTAAGGTTGATTGTGACGGTGAGGGTTAGTGTGAGGGTTAGGGTGAGGTTTAGGATTAGAAGGAGGGTGCGGGTAAGGGTAAGGGTTATGTTTAGGGTTAGGGTGAGGGTTAGCATTAGGGTTATTGTTAGGGTGAGGGTGAGGGTTAGGGTAAGGATTAGGATTAGGGTGATTGTTAGGGTTAGGGTGAGGGTGAGTGTGAGGGTGTGTGTTAGGGTTCGGGTTAGGGTTAGGGTTAGGGATAGGGTGAGGATGATGGTTAGTGTTAGGTTTAGGGTTAGGGTTAGGGTTATGGTTAGGTTTAGGGTTAGGGTGAGCGTTAGTGTGAGGGTTAGGGTGAGGTTGAGCTTGAGGGTTAGGGTTATTATTAGGGTTTGGGTTAGGGTTAGGGTAAGGTTGACTGTGAGGGTGAGGGTTAGAGTGAGGGTTAGGGTGAGGGTTAGGATTATGGGGAGTGTGAGGGTTAGGGTGAAGGTTAGGGTTAGGGTTAGGGTGAGGGTTAGCGTTAGGGTTAGGGTGAGGGTGAGGGTGAGGTTTCGGGTAAGGATTAGGATTAGGGTGAGTGTTGGTGTTAGGTTGAGGGTGAGGGTGTGGGTTAGGGTGAGAGCGAGGGTAAGGGTTAGGGTTAGGGTAAGGGTTAGGGATAGGGAAAGGGTTAGGGTTAGTGTTAGTGTTAGGGTGACGCTTAGGTTGAGGGTAAGGGTCAGGGTTAGGGTTAGGGTAAGGGTGAGGGCTAGGGTTAGGGTGAGGGTAGGGTTAGGGTTAGGGTTAGGGTGAGGGTTCGGGTTCGGGTAAGGGTTAGGTTTAGGGTAAGTGTTAAGGTGACGGTTAGGGTGAGGGTAAGGGTGAGGGTTAGGGTGAGGGTGAGATTTAGGGTTAGGGTGAGGGTGACCGTGAGTGTGAGGGTGAGTCTTTGAGTGAGGGTGATGGTGAGGGTTAGGGTGAGGGTAATGTGAGTTTGAGGGTTAGGGTTAGGCTTAGAGTGAGGGTGAGGGCGAGAGTGATGGTTAGGGTTAGGGTTATAGTTAGTGTGAGGGTGAGGTTTAGGCTTAGGGTTAGGTTTAGGGTTAGGGTTAGTGGGAGGGTTAGGGTTAGGGTTAGGGTTAGGGTTAGGGTTAGGGTTAGGGTTAGGGTTAGGGTGAGGGTGAGGGTGAGGGTTAGGGTGAGGATGATGGTTAGTGTTAGGGTTATGTTTAGGGTTAGGGTTAGGGTGAGGGTGAGGGTGAGAGTTAGGGTTAGGGTTAGGTTTAGGGTAAGGGTGATGGTGATGGTGAGGTTGAGGGTGAGGGTGATGGTGAGTGTGAGGGTGTTTGTTAGGGTTAGGGTTAAAGTTAGAGTTAGGGTTAGGGTTAGTTTTAGGGTTAGGTTTAGGGTTAGGTTTAGGTTTAGGGTTAGGGTTAGGGTTAGGGTTAGGGTTAGGTTGAGGGTGAGGCGAGTGTGAGGGTGAGGGTTAGAGTGAGGGTGTGTGTTATGGTTATGGTTAGGGTTAGGTATAGGGTTAGGGTTAGGGTTAGTGTTAGTATTAGGGTTAGGTTTAGTGTTAGGCTTAGGGTTATGGTGAGGGTGAGTGTGAGGGTGAGGGTGACGGTTATGGTTATGGTTATGGTTATGGTTAGGGTTAGGTATAGGGTAAGGGTTAGGGTTAGGGTTAGGGTTAGGTTTAGGGTTAGGGTGAGGTTAGGGTGAGGGTGAGGGTTAGGGTTAGGTTTAGGGTGAGGGTGAGGGTTAGGGTTATGTTTAGGGTTAGGATTAGAGATAGGGTTAGAGTGAGAGTGACTGTTAGGGTGAGGGTTGATGTGAGGGTGAGGGTGAGGGTTAGGGTTAGGGCATTGTTTACAGTTGTGTTGAGGGTGACGGTTAGGTTTAGGGTTAGGGTAAGTGTTAGGTTTAGGGTTAGGGTTTAGGGTGAGGGTTAGGGTTAGGGTTAGGGTTAGGTTTAGGGTGAGGGTGAGGGTGAGCATGAGTGTCAAGGTGAGTGTTAGAGTGAGCGTGAGGTTGAGTATTAAGTTGAGGGTTATGGTGAGGGTGAGGGTTAGGGTCAGAGTTAGGGATAGGATTAGGTTTAGGGTTAGGGTAGGGTGAGGGTGAGGGTAAGGGTTAGGGTGAGGGTGAGGGTGAGGGTTAGGGTTAGGGTTAGGGTTATTGTTGGGGTTAGGGTGAGCGTTAGGGTTAGGATGATGGTTAGGGTTTGGTTAGGGTTAGGTTTAATTTTAAGGTTAGGGTTAGGTTTAGGGTTAGTGTTAGTTTGAGGGCGAGGGTGAGTGTGAGGGTGAGGTTGAGGGTGAGGGTTAGGGTTATGGTTAGGGTTAGGGTTAGAGTAAGGTTGATTGTGAGAGTGAGGGTGAGGGTTAGGGTGAGGGTTAGGGTTAGGGTGATGGTTAGGGTTAGGGTGAGGGTAAGGGTGAGTGTGAGGTTTAGGGTGAGGGTCAAGGTGATGGTGAGGGTTAGGATGAGTGTTAGGGTTAGGTTGAGGGTGAGGGTGAGGATGAGTTTGAGGGTTAGGGTTAGGGTGAGGGTGATTGTGAGAGTGAGGGTTAGGGTTAGGGTTTGGGTGAGTGTTAGGGTTAGGGATAAGGTTAGGCTTAGGGTGAGAGTGAGGATTATGGTTACAGTTAGTTTGAGGGTGAGGGTTAGGGTAAATATTTAGGGTTAGGGTTAGGTTTAGGGTGAGGGTGAGGGTGAGGGTGAGGGTTAGGGTTAGGGTTAAGGTGAGGGTTAGGGTGAGGATGATTGTTAGGGTTAGTGTTAGGGTTAGGGTAAGGGTTAAGTTTAGGGTCAGGGTTTAATCTTAGGATTAGGGTTAGGGTTAGGGTGAGGGTGAGCGTGAATGTGAGGGTGAGTATTAGAGTAACGGTGAGGGTGAGGGTTTGGGTGAGGGTAAGGGTGAGGGTGAGGGTTAGGGTTAGTGTTACGGTGAGGGTGAGGTTAAGGGTTAGGGTTAGGGTTTGTGTTAGGGTTAGGGTTAGGGTCAGGTTTAGTTTTAGGGTTAGGGTTAGGGTTAGGGTAAGGGTTCAGGTTAGGGTTAGGGTACGGTTAGGGTTAGCATTAGGGTGAGGGTGAGAGTGAGGGTGAGTGTTAGGGTTAGGCTTAGGGTTAGGCTTAGGGTTAGGGATAGGCTTAGGGTGAGGTTGAATGTTAGGGTTATGGTTAGCATTAGGGTT
Organism: Alexandromys oeconomus; assembly: GCA_963919705.1. NCBI lineage: Eukaryota > Metazoa > Chordata > Mammalia > Rodentia > Cricetidae > Alexandromys > Alexandromys oeconomus. The sequence goes on from CAWTZB010000196.1 coordinate 70,262,033, forward strand.
CGGCTTAGGGTTAGGTTGAAGGTGAGTGTGAGGGTCAGGTTGAGGGTGAGAGTGAGGGCGAGGGTGAGTGTCAGGGTTAGGGTAAGCGTTAGTGTTAGAATTAGGAATAGGATTAGGTTTAGTTTTAGGGTGAGTGTGAGGGTGAGGGTGAGGGTTAGGGTGAGGGTTAGATTTAGGGTGAGGGTGAGTGTGAGTGTGAGGGTTAGGGTTAGGTTGAGGGTGAGGGTGAGGGTGTGTGTTAGGGTTAGTGTTAGTGTTAGGGTTAGAGTTATGGTTAGGGTGAGCGTGAGTGTGAGGCTGAGGGTCAGTATGAGGGTTAGGGTTAAGGATAGGGTAAGGTTTAGAGTTAGGGTTAGGGTTAGGGTTAGGGTTAGGGTTAGGGTTAGGGTTAGGGTTAGGGTTAGGGTTAGGGTTAGGATGAGGGTGAGGATGAGGGTGAGGGTTAGGGTTAAGGTTAGGTTTAGGGATAGGGTGAGGTTGAGGGTTAGGTTTAGGGTGAGTGTGAGGGTGATGGTGACGGTGACGGTGAGGGTTAGGTTTAAGTTTAGGGTTAGTGTTAGTGTTAGGGTTAGGGTTAGGGTTAGTGTTAGGGTTAGGGTTATGGTGAGGGTGAGTGTGAGTGTGAGTGATTTTGAGGGTGAGGGTTATGGTTAGGGTTAGGGTTAGCATTATGGATAGGATAATGGTTACGGTTAGGGTTAGTGTTAGTGTTAGGGTTAGGGTTATTGTTATGGTTAGTGTTAGGGATAGTGTTAGGGTGTGGGTGAGTGTTAGGGTGAGGGTTGCAGTGAGCGTGAGGGTGAGGGTGAGGATTAGGGTTAAGGTTAGGATTAGGGTTAGGTTTAGGGTTAGTGTTATGGTTACAGTTAGTGTGAGGGTTAGGGTTAGGGTTAGTTTTAGGGTTAGGTTTAGCTTTAGGTTTAGGGTTAGGGTTAGGGTTACATTTAGGGTGAGAGTGCCGGTTAGGTTTAGGGTTACGGTTAGGGTTAGAGTTTAATCTTAGGGTTATGGTTAGGCTTAGGGTTAGGGTTAGGGTGAGAGTGAGGGTGAGCGTGAGTGTGAGGGTGAGTGTTAGATTGAGTTTGAGGGTGAGGGTTAGGGTGAGGGTTAGGTTGAGGGTGAGGGTCGAGGGTGAGGGTTAGGGTGAGAGTTACGGTTACAGTGAGGTTTAGGGTTAGTGTTAGGGTTAGGGTTATTTTTAGGGTTAGGTTTAGCTTTAGGTTTAGGGTTAGGGTTAGGGTTACAGTTAGGGTGAGGGTCACGCTTAGGTTTATGGTTAGGGTTAGGGTTAGGGTTTAATCTTAGGGTTATGGTTAGGGTTAGGGTGTGAGTGAGGGTGAGCGTGAGTGTGAGGGTGAGTGTTAGAGTGAGGGTGAGGGTGAGGGTTAGGGTGTGGGTGAGGGTCGAGGGTGAGGTTTATGGTGAGAGTTACGGTTACGGTGAGGTTTAGGATTAGTGTTAGGGTTAGGGTTAGTTTTTGGGTTAGGTTTAGGGTTAGGGTTAGGGTTACAGTTAGGGTGAGGGTGATGGTTAGGGTTAGGGTTAGGTTTAGGGTTTAGACTTAGGGTTAGGGTTAGTGTTAGGGTTAGGGTTATGGTGATATTGAGTGTGACTGTGAGGGTGAGGGTGAGGGTTATTGTTATGGTTAGGGTCAGGGTTAGGGTAAGGGTTATTGTGAGTGTGAGTGTAAGGGTGAGGTTGAGGGTGAGTGTGAGGGTGAGGGTTATGGTAATTGTTAGGGTTATGGTTAGGGTTAGTGTTAGGGTGAGGATTACGGTGAGGGTAAGGGTGAGGGTTAGGGTTAGGGTAAGGATAAGGGCGAGTGTGAGGGTTAGGGTGAGGGTAAGGGTGAGGGCTTGGGTTAGGGTTAGGGTGAGGGTGAGGGTTAAGGTGAGAGTTAGGGTGAAGGTGAGTTTTAGGTTTAGGGTTAGGGTTTGGTTTAGGGTTAGAATTAGTTTTAGTTTTAGGGTTTGTGTTAGGGTTAGGTTTAGGGTTCGGTTGAAGGAGAGGGTGAGGATGAGGGTGAGGGTGAGGGTGTGTGTTAGGGTTAGGGTTAGGGTTCGTGTTAGGGTTGGGTTAGTTTTAGGGTTAGGGTTAGTGTTAGGGTTAGGGTTATGGTGACGGTGAGTGTGAGGTTGAGGGTGAGGGTTATGGTTAGGGTTAGCGTTAGGGATAGGGTAATGGTTAGCGTTAGATTTAGGGTTATGGTTAGGGTTAGGGATAGGGTTAGGGTGAGGGTGAGTGTTAGGGTGAGGATTGGGGTGAGGGTGAGGGTTAGGGTTAGCCTTAGTGTTAGGGTTAGGGTTAGGGTTAGGGTTACATTTAGGGTGACGGTGACGGTTAGGTTTAGGTTTAGGTTTAGGGTTAGGGTTTAATTTTAGGATTAGGGTTATGGTTAGGGTGAGGGTGAGCGTGAGTTTGAGGGTGAGTGTTATAGTGAGGGTTAGGGTGAGGGTGTGGTTTAGGGTTATGTTTAGGGTGAGGGTGATTGCGAGGGTGAGGGTTAGGGTAAGAGTTATGGTGAGTGTGAGGTTTAGGGTTTGAATTAGGGTTAGGGTTAGTGTTAGTGTTAGGTTTAGGTTTATGCTTAGGGTTAGGGTTAAAGTTAGGGTGAGGTTGATGGTTAGGGTTAGGATTAGGGTTAGGGGTAGGGTTTAGGCTTAGGGTTTGGGTTAGGGTTAGGGTTATGTTGAGGGTGAGCTTGAGTGTGAGGGTGAGTCTTAGAGTGAGGGTGAGGGTGAGTGTGAGGGTTTTGGTGAGGGTGAGGGTTTTGGTGAGGGTTAGGGTGAGGGTGAAGTTTAGGTTTAGGGTTAGGGTGATGGTGAGGGCGAGGGTGAGGGTTAGGGTTAGAGTTAGGCTGAGGGTAAGGTTTAGGGTTAGGGTTAGGTTTAGGGTTAGTATTACAGGGATGGTTAGGGTTAGGTGGAGGGGTAAGGTTAGGTAAGGGTTAGGGTGAGGGTGAGTGTTAGGGTGAGTGTTAGGGTGAGGGTAAGGGTAAGCGTTAGGGATAGGTTATGGTGAAGGTTAGGGTTAGGGTGAGGGTTAGGCTGAGGGTGAGGTTAGGGTTAGGGTTAGGGTTAGGGTGAGCGTTAGGGTGAGGGTTATGGTGAGGTTGAGGGTGAGGGTTAGGGTTATGGTTATGGTTAGGTGTATGGTTAGGGTAAGGTTGATTGTGAGGGTGAGGGTGAGGGTTAGGGTTAGGAGCAGGCTGAGGGTTAGGGTGAGGTTTAGGTTTAGGGTTAGGGTTAGGGGTAGGGTTAGAGTGAGGGTGAGGGTGAGCGCGAAGGTGAGGGTGAGGGTTAGAATTAGGGTGACAGTTAGGTTGAGGGTTAGGGTGAGGGTGAGGGTTAGGGTTAGGGTTAGGTTTAAGGTTAGGGTTAGGGTAGCGTGAGGGTGAGGGTCAGGTTGAGGGTGATAGTGAGGATGAGGATGAGGGTGACGGTGAGGGTTAGGTTAAGGGTTAGAGTTACGGTTAGGGATAGGATTAGGGTTAGGGTGAGGGTGAGTGTGAGGGTAAGTGTGAGGGTTATGCATAGGGTTAGGGTGAGGGTTAAGGTGAGGGTTAGGCTGAGGGTGAAATTAGGGTTAGGGTTAGGGTGAGCGTTAGGGTTAGGGTTAGGGTGAGGGTGAGGGTTAGGGTTAGAGTAAGGGTTAGGGTAAGGATGATGGTAAGGGTTAGGGTTTGGTTTAGGGTTAGGGTTAGTTTTAGGGTTAGGGTTAGTGATAGGGTTAGGATGAGGGTGAGGGTGATTGTGAGGGTGAGGGTGAGGGTATGTGATAGGGTCAGGTTTAAGGTTATGGTTAGTGTTAGGGTTAGTATTAGGGTTAGGGTTATGGTGATGGTGAGTTTGAGTGTGAGGGTGAGGGTGAGTGTTATGGTTAAGGTTAGGGTTAGGGTAAAGGTTATTGTGAGGGTGAGTGTGAGGGTAAGGGTCAGGTTGAGGGTGAGGGTTAGTGTAAGGTTAGGTTTAGGGTTAGGGTTAGTGTTAGGGTGAGGATTACGGTAAGGGTAAGGGTGAGGGTTAGGGTAAGGGTGAGTGTGAGTGTTAGGGTGAGGATAAGGGAGAGGGCTAGGGTTAGGGTTAGGGTGAGGATGAGGGTGAGGGTTAGGGTTAGGGTTAGGCTTAGGATTAGGGTGAGAATTAGTTTTAGCATTAGGGTTAGGGTTAGTGTTAGGGTAAGGGTTACAGTTAGGGTTAGGTTGAAGGAGAGGGTGAGGATGAGGGTGAGGGTGAGGGTGAGTGTGTGTGTTAGGGTTAGGGTTAGGGTTAGGGTTAGTGTTAGGGGTAGGGTTAGTGTTAGGGTTAGGTTTAGTGTTAGGGTTAGCGTTAGTGTTAGGTTTAGGGTTAATGTTAATGGTGAGTGTGAGTGTGAGGTTGAGGGTGAGGGTTATGATTAGGGTTAGCTTTCGGGATAGGGTAATGGTTAGGGTTAGGGTTAGGGTTAGGGTTATGGTTAGGGTTAGGGAAAGGGTTATGGTGAGGGTGACGGTTAGGGTTAGGGTTAGGTTTAGGGCTAGGTTTAGGGTTAGTTTTAGGGTTAGGTTTAGGTTTAGGGTTATGGTTAGGGTTAGGGTTACATTCAGGGTGACGGTGACGGTTAGGTTTAGGTTTATGGTTAGGTTTAGGTTTAGGGTTTAATCTTAGGCTTAGGGTTAGGGTTAGGGTGAGGGTGAGCGTGAGTTTGAGGGTGAGGGTTAGGGTGAGGGTTAGTGTTATGGGGAGTGTGAGGGTTAGGGTTAGGGTTAGCATTGGGGTTAGGGTTAGGGTGAGGGTGAGGGTTAGGGTAAGGGTTAGGATTAGGGTGAGTGTTAGGTTTAGGGTGAGGGTGAGGGTGAGGGTTAGAGTGAGGGTGAGTGCGAGGGTTAGTGTTAGTGTTAGGGTTAGGGTTTGGTTAGTGTTATGTTTAAGGTTAGTGTTACGGTTAGGGTTATGGTGAGGGTGAGAGTGAGGGTGAAGATGAGGGTGAAGGTTATGTTGAGAGTTATGGTGTTGGTAAGGTTTAGGGTTAGGGTTAGGGTAAGAGTTATGGTTAGGGTGAGGGTGAGGGTGAGGGTGAGGGATAGGGTAAGGGTTAGGGTTAGGGTTTGTTTTAGGGTGATGGTTAGGGTGAGGGTAAGGGTGAGGGTTAGGTTTAGGGTAAGGGTGAGGGTGAGGGTGAGGGTTAGGCTGATGGTGAAGTTAGGGTTAGGGTTAGGGTTAGGGTTATATTTAGGGTTACGGTGACGGTTAGGTTTAGGTTTAGGGTTAGGGTTTAATCTTAGGATTAGGATTAGGGTTAGGGTGAGTGTGAGCATGAGTTTGAGGGTGAGGGTTAGGGTTAGGGGGAGGGTGAGGGTTAGGGTGAGGGTTAGGGTGAGTGTTAGGGTTAGGGTAAGGGTGAGTGTGATGATTAGGGTAAGGGAAAGGAAGAGGGCTAGGGTTAGGGTTAGTGTGAGGGTGAGGGTTAGGGTTAGGCTTAGGCTTAGGTTTAGGGTTAGAATTGGTTTTAGCATTAGGGTTAGGGTTAGGGTTAGGTTGAAAGAGAGGGTGAGGATGAGGGTGAGGTGAGGGTGTGTGTTAGGGTTAGGGTTAGGTTTAGTGTTAGGGTTAGTGTTTGGGTTAGGGTTAGTGTTTGGGTTAGGGTTAGTGTTAGGGTTAGGGTTATGGTGAGGGTGAGTGTGAGGTTGAGTGTGTGGGTTATAGTTATGGTTAGCGTTAGGGATAGGGTAATGTTTAGGGTTCGGGTTATGGTTAGGATTAGGGATAGGGTTATGATGAGGGTGAGGGTCAGGGTTAGGGTTAAGGTTAGGGTTAGGTTTAGGGTTAGGGTGAGGGTGAGCGTGAGTTTGAGGGTGAGGGTTAGTGTGAGGGTTAGGGTTAGGGGGAGGGTGAGGGTTAGGGTGAGGGTGAGGGTTAGGGTGAGGGTTAGCGTTAGGGTTAGGGTTAGGGTTAGGTTGAGGTCGAGGGTGAGGGTTAGAGTAAGGGTTAGGATTAGGGTGAGTGTTAGGGTTAGGGTGAGGGTGAGGGTTAGGGTGACGGTGACGGTGGGGGTTAGTGTGGGTGTTAGGGTTAGGGTTACGGTTAGGGTTTGGTTAGTGGTAGGTTTAGGGTAGTGTTACGGTTAGAGTAATGGTGAGGTGAGAGTGAGGGTGAGGATGAGGGTTACGGTGAGGGTTAGGGTAAGGGTTATGGTTAGGGTTAGGGTTAGGGATAGGGTAAGAGTTAGGGTTAGGGTAACTGTTAGGGTGACTTTTAGGGTGAGGGTAAGGGTGACTGTTAGGGTAAGAGTGAGGGTGAGGGTTAGGGTGAGGGTGAGGGTTAGGGTGAGGGTGAGGGTTACGGTAAGGGTTAGGGTTAGGGGTAGTTTTAGGGTGACGGTTAGGCTGAGGGTAAGGGTTAGGGTTACGGTTAGGGTAAGGGTGAGGGTGAGGGTTAGGGTGAGGGTGAGGGTTAGTGTTAGGGTGAGTATGAGGGTGAGGGTTAGGGTGAGAGTTAGGGTGTGGGTAATGTTTAGGGTTAGGGTTAGGGTGAGGGTTAGGGTTAGGGTGAGGGTGAGCGTGAGTGTGAGAGTGAGTGATAGAGTGAGTGTAAGATTGAGGGTTATGGTGAGGGTTAGGGTGAGGGTTAGGGTGAGAGTGAGGGTTAGGGTTAGAGTTAGGGTTAGTGTTGGGGTTAAGATTAGGGTTATAGTTAGGGTTAGGGTTATGGTGAGGTGAGGGGCAGGTTGAAGTTGGGGGTGAGGTTGAGGGTGAGGGTTATAGAAAGGGTTAGGGTTAGTGTTAGGTTTAGTGTTAGGGTGAGGGTTAGGGTTAGGGTAAGGGTGAGGGTTAGAGTGAGGGTGAGGGTGAGTGTGAGGGTGTGTGTTAGGGTTCGAGTTAGGGTTAGGGTTAGGGATAGGGTGAGTATGATGGTTAGTGTTAGGCTTAGGTTTAGGGTGAGCGTTATGATGAGGGTTAGGGTGAGTTGAGGGTGACGGTCAGGATTATGGTTAGGTTTCGGGTTAGGGTTAGGTTTAGGGTGAAGGTTAGGGTGAGGGTAAGGGTGAGGGTTAGGGTTAGGGTAAGGGTGAAGGTGAGGGTTAGGGTGAGGGTTAGGGTGAGGGTGAGGTTGAGGGATAGGGTAAGGGTTAGGTTTAGGGTTAGTTTTAGGGTGACGGTTAGGGTGAGGGTAAGGGTGAGGTTTAGGGTTAGGGTTAGGGTTAGGGTGAGGGTGAGGGATAGGGTAAGGGTTAGTTTTAGGGTTAGTTTTAGGGTGACGGTTAGGGTGAGGGTAAGGGTGAGTGTTAGGGTAAGGGTGAAGGTGAGGGTTAGGGTGAGTGTTAGGCTGAGGATGAAGTTAGGGTTAGGGTTAGGGTTACATTTAGGGTGACGGTGACGGTTAGGTTTCGGTTTAGGTTTAGGGTTAGGGTTAGGGTTTAGTCTTAGGATTATTGTTAGGGTTAGGGTTAGGGTGAGGGTGAGTGTGAGTTTGAGGGTGAGGGTTAAGTTTAGGGGCAGGGTGAGGGTTAGGGTGAGGGTTAGCGTTAGGATGAGGGTTAGCATTATGGTTAGGGTTAGGGTTAGGGTTAGGGTGAGGGTGAGGTTTAGGGTAAATGTTAGGGTTAGGTTTAGTTTTAGGTTTATGGTTAGGGTTAGGGTAAGGTTTTGGGTTAGGGTTAGGGTTAGGGTAGGGTTAGGGTTAGCATTAGGGTGAGGGTTAGGGTTAGGGTGAGGATGAGGGTGAGGGTTAGGGTGAGAGTTGCAGCGGTTGGATTAATGAGCACCAATGACAATTGATAGTTGAACAAGTTTAATAACAAAACCAGACTCACAAAACCAAGGTTCCAGCGGAGTACCCGGCGCAACAGGAAGTGCGGAAGGAAGGAAGGGCGTCTGCGTGCCACATTTATCAGTAAACATATGCCCGAGGGCAGCCCGCCCCCAAGGGGAGGGCTTATCCCTACATCTCCCTCTTTTTGTCTAAATAAGACAGAACTTACCTAAATACAACTATAAACAATAATAATAAATAATAGATATAACAAACAATATTGAGAACGAAAGTTTTGCCAGACATTCTATCTCAAGGAGTCTAAATAATGTAGAGAGTAATTACAATTATATAATCTTCAACTCCGTCAAAGATCCGAGAAGGGAATAAATATTACTTAACAAATGAGAGATATCTAAAACGTGCCATAAATGACAGAGACAACAGATTACCTGGGCAGTCACCCAAATTCTCGTTCGCAATGTTGAGTCAACCAACTTTGGCTAAGGCCTAGCATAACTGACATACCATTATCAAATGTAAGGAATTTTCTTAGAATTATCCTACCCTGTCTTGGCAAGATAGGAAAATCCTGTTTCATATCTTTGTCAGTAGATGAGGTATGGGCTTTTCTTAACCCAAAGGCCAATTCTGCCAAGAAGACAAACTCCCAGTAGAGTGTCTTTGGTGCTCAAGGTTCTCTCGGGAGTAGAGTGGTGTCGCCAGGAGTAATTGTGTCTCGGCACATAATTCTAGGTTAGCTTAAAGGCCATTTTCTACAGCTCTTTAAAGAGGCTGAAGATTATACTATCTATACTAAATATAATCTCTATGTATCTAGAATACCTTATTAACCTAAAAATAAACATTACCAACATAAAATTCTCAATACCTATCTAACTTGAAGACTAAAAGAATAAACAACTGTGCAATACATGAAGACAATGATCTTCATCTGTAAACAATGTCATTACATATCAAATGTAAACAATGTTATTACATCAGAGGTAGAAATGTACATTGTGATATGGTAGATGTATCAATACAATATAAGCATACTCTTATACAAAAATAGAGGTAGGAACACTCACATTCAATATTCAATATGTCAATATACAGGAAACAGTACCAATACAATTTTCTAAAAACAGTAACCAATACAATATAAGCATACTCTTATACAAAAATAGAGGTAGGAACACTCACATTCAATATTCAATATGTCAATATACAGGAAACAGTATCAATACAATTTTCTAAAAACAGTAACTCACAAATACCAATCATCCCATCAAACCAGTTAATCCCTTTTTTTTTCATACCCCTAATTCCATAAAACATCTCCCCATCCCCTCAACCCCAAACCAACCACTAAAAGATGTCCCTAACCCTGAGGGCAAACTCTGTTGGGAGAGGGGACGCCATCCTCTAAGATTGCTTCAAGCTGACATGGGGGCGATGTTCTCCTTAGGGGCTCCTGTGAAAGCAAATGATGGTAAAATTCCCAAATTAACCTTTGGCCTAAGAAAATTATAACTAGTCCCTGAGCGCTTTGAGAAGGTCCGGCCAGAGTGTTGTCAAAAATTGTGCACCATTCGAAATTGTCTTATGCAGTTGGTACCAAAAAATTATTAGCACGTAGAAAAGAGAAAAAAAAATATATTCATGACGTCATAAAAACCAGGTTGAGTTGATGTTGTGGGGCCCCATCTTCATCCTGGAAACTTCAAAAATTACTGTAGGAAAATTTGTTGCTTGTTATGGGAAATTTAGACACTAACAACAAGGACATATACTGACATATAAAGAAAGACACAGATACGAGAAAAAGCAAAAAAAAATTTTATCAAGTATATAACTATCCTCATTCTGTCCCATTTCATGGCTCCTGATATGAGACAGAACCTCTGAGATATCTCTTATCAACCGGCTTGGAATTGAAGAGGGACTGAGCCATAGTCCAACTCCAAAACCAGCTCTACATATTTATAAAGAAGTGTTCAAAACAAAAAACATATATATATATATATATATATATATATATATATATATATATATAAATATATAAAAATCAATACTTACGGTATATAAAGAATGTTAGTTGATCCTTAGTGGGTCGTAACTATTATCCATCCATCAGTAATTAAATATTCAGGGTCCCTTAAATTCTTTGAAGATCAGTATTTTCCTGTGGAGATAAGAAAAGAACCCTGCCCCCAACCTATCTGTATTCCTTACCATCAGTATGCTCGCCATCCTTGTGAATGAATTATTTATCTTTTCCAAATGGCTTTTCTTCTTCATACCGAACATTTATTAGTTTTGACGGTATCCACAATTGTTCCTCACCTGTGGAGATAAGAGCAAAACCCCTTCCCCAACGCAGCACATCTCCTGGCTTCCATTGCGAGGTCAGCACATCCTTGAAATAAACTGGTTGATTTAGTTCAGTAGACTTTTCCATTATCCAATGTCTTTCTGCAGCCGTTGTTCCCTTCTCATTAGCGTTAAGAAAATTCAAGGTTAACAAAGCATTATGTAACCTATTTCTGGGGGTGTTTTCCACCCCTTTCTGTTTATTCAACATATCCTTTATAGTTCGATTTGACCTTTCTATGACTGCTTGACCTGTAGGATTGTATGGTATACCTGTAACATGCTTGATATTGTAATAGTCAAAAAACCGTTTCATTTTCCTAGAGGCATGAAGCAGGACCATTATCTGTCTTTATTTGTGTAGGTATACCCATGATATCCATGACTTCTAATAAATGAGTGATTACTGAATCAGCTTTTTCTGAACTTAAAGCAGTTGCCCACTGAAAGCCTGAATAAGTGTCAATGGTGTGGTGAACATACTTCAATTTGCCAAATTCTGCAAAGTGGAACACATCCATCTGCCAGATTTCATTCCTATGGGTGCCCTTTGGATTAGTCCCTGCTGGCAGTGGCGTTTGGTTATAGAAAGAGCAAGTAGGGCATTTCTTTACAATCTCCTTAGCCTGTTGCCATGTAATAGAAAACTCTTTCTTCAAACCCTTGCTATTAACATGATGTTTTTTATGAAATTCAGAGGCTTGTAGCACAGTACCAATCAATAACTGATCAATGTCTGCATTACCTTGGCTAGAGGACCTGGCAGACCCGTATGGGATCGGAAGTGTGTTATGAACATAGGGCAAAGCCTGTTCCTGATCAAATCTTGAACCGGGATAAACAATGAGGTTAGTTCTGTATCATCAGGTATAAATTCAGCAGTTTCAATATGTAAAATAACTCTTTCTGCGTATTGTGAATCAGTAACTATATTAATAGGTTCTCTAAAACCCTTAGCACCATAAGAATGGCATATAATTCTGCCTTCTGGACAGAATCATAAGGACTTTGTTCCACCTTGCCCAAGTCTTCCGATTTGTAACCTGCCTTCCCTGTTTTATTGGCATCAGTATAGAATGTACGGGCTCCAGTTATTGGAGCATCACGGACGATTCGAGGAAGGATCCAAGAAGTTCTCTTTATGAAGTTAAGCCTCTTGCTTTTTGGATAGTTGTTATTAATGTCTCCCAAAAAAATTAGCACAAGCTCTTTGCCATGGTTCATTATCTTCCCATAATTTCTTTAGTTCATCAGCAGTGAAAGGCACTATATTCTGCTGGGTCTATGCCTGCTAGTTGACGAAGTCTCAGCTTGCCTTTTATAATTAACTCAGAGACTTTTTCCACATAAGTTTTCAGTTTTTTACTTGGTTTATGTGGTAAAAAGATCCATTCCAAGATAATATCGTCTCTCTGCATTAAAATTCCTGTAGGAGAAATTTTTGATGGTAATATGACGAGAATACAATCGAGCTCTGGATTCACCCTGTCCACATGTGCCTGTTGTAATTTTTCCTCAATCATTGTCAGTTCCTTTTCTGCTTCAGCTGTTAATTCTCTGGGACTGTTTAAATCTTTATCACCTTCCAAGGTTTTGTTCAAATGAATTATTAGATCAGGTGTTATCTCAATAGCTGGTCGTAGACTGGAAATGTCTCCTAACAGTCTTTGAAAGTCATTAAGAGTCCGAAGGCGATCTCTCCTAATTTTTGCCTTTTGTGTATTAATTTTTTGCAAACCTATTTTATAACCTAAATAATTAACAGAATATCCCTTCTGTATCTTCTCAGGAGCAATTTGCAATCCCCATTTAGGTAAAAGTATCTTTATTTCTTCAAACAGTCTGTTCAAGGTATCCATGTTTGAATCGGATAACAAGATGTCGTCCACGTAGTGGTATATTATAGATTTGGGAAATTTCTTGCGTATTATTTGCAATGGTTGGTTCACAAAATATTGGCACAAGGAGGGAGGGGCTATTTAACATACCCTGGGGGAGGACGGCCCAGTGGTACCTCTTGGAAGGTTGAGAATTGTTTTAAGTAGGACCGTGAAGGCAAATTTTTCTCTATCTTCTTTTTGTAAAGGTATGGTGAAAAAACAATCCTTTAAATCAATAACTATGAAGAGGCCACCCTTTTGGTAATAAAGAGGGCAAAGGGATTCCAGATTGCAGAGGGCCCATAGGTTGGAATAACCTTGTTGATAGCTCTGAGATCTGTCACCATTCTCCATTTACCTGATTTTTTCTTAACCACAAATACAGGAGAATTCCAAGGACTGGTAGATTCTTCTATATGTCCAGCATCTAATTGCTCTTGTACCAGCTGTTCTAAAGCCTGTAACTTTTCCTCAGCTAGAGGCCATTGCTTTGTCCATATTGGTTTCTCAGTCAACCATTTTAGAGGCAAGGCTGTTGGTATCTCTGAAGGAGCTTCAATTGTTTGTTCTTGTACGGCCCGAATGGCCGGTTTTCTCCGTTTGTAATATCTTTTAATATTATTCTCAGAAATATAGGCTCTAGAAGTAGCAGGAATGTTAATTTGGGTATTCCATTGTTGTAATAGGTCACGACCCCATAAATTCATTGCAATATTGGCTACATATGGCCTTAATTTTCCTATTTGTCCCTCAGGCCCTATACATTCAACCCATCTCGTGCTCTGTCTTACTCGAGATAGGGTTCCAATTCCCAGGAACTGAACATTTACATTCTGAAGAGGCCAATACGGATGCCAAGATTCTGGGGTAATGATACTTACATCAGCACCTGTGTCCAGCAGGCCAGTAATAAAAATGCCATTTACACACACTCTCAGCTTAGGTCTTTGATCATTTATAGAAGTTTGCCAAAACACACGTAACTTATCTTTCTGCTCATTATTGTTTGTAGCAGTAGGCATGAGGTTTCCTAATTGTCCTGACGAGGCACGTTCTCTGCAGAAACTGGAAATGACTGGACCATGTTTGCCATGGGGGGCCTGTGAGGCCCCCCCTCTCACGTTTCCCGTCTGTATCAGGTTGCCTTGTCTATCTCTTGTAGATCTGCACTCATTCGTCCAGTGTCTGCCTTTTCCACATCTTCTACATAAACCCGAAGGATGAGTCCTCCTATTTCTGTTATTTCTAGAAGATGCATTATTATTATTTCTGAAGATCCGTTGTTTACAATTCCTTTTCATATGACCCATTTTGCCACAATTAAAACATTTGGTATTCTGGTGTCTCCTTTTACCATTGGAAATTGCTTCCCTCTACCCATGCTTCAGTGCCATAATCAAATGTATCAACATCCAGTGTATGCAAGACCCATTCTTCCAAGGGTGCTGATCTGAACCTTAAAGGCCCCAAAATCTTTTTGCATTCCACATTTGCATTTTCATAAGCCGAAGACTCAATCATTATACGTCTTGCGTCAGGGTCAGGTATCCCTATTTGCACAGCCTTAGTAAGTCTTTGTAAAAAATCACTAAAGGGTTCTCTCTGACCTTGTTTAATTGTGACAAATGATTCCATTCTCTGTCCTGGGTCTTGTACCCTGTCCCAAGCCCTTAAGGCTGCTGTAGTGCACATGGAGAGTGTGTTTTCATCCAAATTAGCTTGTTCCTGAGGGTCGGAAAAGAGTCCTTCACCTAGAATTTTATCTAGGGAGATGTCACTTCCCTTCGCCTTTTCTTGCTGTTCTAAAAGTCTAGCCTCTTGCCTGAATAAGCATTTCCATTTTAAATGCGTCCCACTCTCAAGGACTGCAGAGGTCAGCTGGAACCAGTCTAAAGGTGTGGCTCTGCTGGTTGAGCCCAAGATTTTAGCATCTCTTTAACAAAAGAGGAGTGCATCCCAAAAGCCTTGACAGCCTGTTTAATTTCTTTGAGATCATTCATACGGACAGGCTCCCATGTATCTTCCTTAATGACCCTAGGGTTTTTGGAACCAATCACCTTCTCTGTTGTTATTACTGGAAAGGCAGGTAGAGGTGTAGATAGAGATTTGTGGAAATTGTCCCGGAGGGATTTACCCACAGATGTAGTTAAAATTTTTCTTTCACCGTTTGTTCTTCTTCATCAGAATCAGAATTTAGAAATTCCTCAATCTTTTTCAATTCTATTCACCATTGCCTTCTGCAATGTCTGCATCTCCTGTCCAGAATTATGTTCCAAAGCCTTCATTGAGGAGTCCAAAATATGAAGTTTGTCCATTAGGGATAAGTTCTCATCTTTGAACATAATTTTTATGGCATAAACCGTGCCTTCTTGTGTTGACAATCTTTCCACCAATCTGTCATAAGCTTTAGACAAAATTCTATTTTCCCATTCAACCGTTTTAATTCTCTGAGATAATGTTTCAGTCCCTTCAGAAAGTGACTGAAGAAATTTACGATTTAAATCAGCTGTTCCTTCTTCCATAGTAATAAATTTCTCCTTAATATCAGCCTGAACCTTTTCTAAATTTTATTGTTAAACAAAGTTCTGTTCTCTTCCTGCAGAACTTTAAACTGATTCTTGAGAAGATCATTGTCATGCTTAATCGTTTGTAGATGTTCAACCTCTGCCTTAAGAATCCTGGATTCATCTCCAATAGTTTTTAGATGTTCAACCTCTGCCTTAAGAATCCTGGATTCATCTCTTAAAGACTCTATCAGACTTTTGTTGTCAAACCACTTAATACCAAGGAAAACTACTAATCCCAGAAGGATCCATAGATGTGGGGTGCTAGACACCTCTTGTAGGATCTCCCACATGGTACACTCAAAAAGGTTGTTGAAATTGTGAACGGTGATATTGTCAGACATTTTATTTATAAAGGAAAAATAAATTTTTTACCTGTAATGACTGGTTCCTGCCAGAGGTGGCGAAAGAGTCCACTTAAATCCACGTGGAGAGCCGATCTGAAACAAACTCAAGACCGAAATTTTCAAGTATTCAAATGTGGCGGTTTGTGTTGTAAAACCGCAAATATTTAAGCTTCCGTGTTCAGCTCCAAACGTCAAGGCAGAGAGGGAGGGGTTAACTCCTCTGGCGCTGTGAGAGGAACAAAGCGCTGGCTGCGAGCAGCTCGGGATCGCTGCAGCCTAGTACCAGTGTGGTGCGCTTTTGTTGCTAGGAACCAAGCACTGCCTGTGCGGGTGGGCGGGCGAGCAAGCAGGGCTGTGGCGATCGGGACCGGGGGCCGTGCGTCCCGGTCGAGCGGCGCGGGCGGGGGAGCGGCGGCCGGACCGAGACGCCCAGGACCTGCTGTGGGCGCTGCGGGCTAACGAGCAGGTGATGGGCCCCACGGGTTGGGCGCCAGATGTAGCGGTTTGGATTAATGAAGCACCAATAACAATATGATAGTTGGACAAGTTTAATAACAAAACCAGACTCACGAAACCAAGGTTCCAGCGGAGTACCCGGCGAAACAGGAAGCGCGGAAGGAAGGAAGGGCGTCTGCATGCCACATTTATCAGTAAACATACGCCCGAGGGCAGCCCGCCCCCAAGGGGAGGGCTTATCCTTACAGAGAGTTAGGGTGAGCGTGAGGTTTAGGGTTAGGGTTAGGGTGAGTGTTATGGTTAGGTTTAGGGTTAGGGTTAGGGTTAGGTTGAGTGTTAGGGTGAGGTTTAGGGATAGGGTTAGGGTGAGGGTTAGGGTGACGGTTAGGGCTGAGGGTGAGGTTTAGGGTTAGGGTTAGTGTTAGGGTTAGGGTTAGGGTGAGGGTTAGGGTGAGGGTGAGCGTGAGGGTGAGGGTTAGGGTAAGGGTGATGGTGAGGTTGAGGGTGAGTGTGAGGTGTGATTAGGGTTAGGGTGAGGGTTAGGGTTATGGTTAGGGTTAGGGTAAGGTTGATTGTGAGTGTGAGGGTGAGGGTTAGGGTTAGGGTGAGGGTTAGGATTAGGGAGAGGGTGAGGGTTAGGGTAAGGATTAGGATTAGGGTTACGGTTAGGGGAACAGTTAGGGTTAGGGTGAGGGTGAGGGATAGGGTTAGGTTAAGTGTAAGGGTGAGGGTTAGGGTGAGGGTGAGGGTTAGAGTTAGGGTGAGGGTTAGGGATAGGGTTAGGGTTAGGGTTAGGGTGAGGGTTAGCCTGAGTGTGAGGTTTAGGGTTAGGGTTAGGGTTAGGGTTAGGGTTAGGGTTAGGGGTTAAGGTGAGGGTTAGGTTGAGGATGATGGTTAGTGTTAGGGTTAGGGTTAGTGTTAGGGTTAGGGTTAAGGGTGAGGGTTAGGGTGAGGGTGATGGTAAGGTTGAGGGTGAGTGTGAGGGTGTGTGTTAGGGTTAGAGTGAGGGTTAGGGTTATGGTTAGGGTTAGGGTAAGGTGTAGGGTGAAGGTGAGAGTTAGGGTTAGGGGTGAGGGTTAGGTTTAGGGAGAGGGTGAGGGTTAGAGTGAGGGTGAGGGTTAGAGTTACGGTTAGGGATAGGGTTAGGGTTAGGGTGAGCGTGAGGGTGAGGGGTAAGTGTGAGGGTTAGGATAGGGTGAGGGTGAGGGTTAGGGTTAGGGTGAGGGTTAGGGTGAGGGTGAGGGTTAGGGTTAGGGTTAGTGTGAGGGTTAGGGTTAGGGTTAGGGTTAGGGTTAGGGTTAGGGTTAGGTTGAGGGTGAGGGTGAGTGTGAGGGTGAGGATGAGGGTGTGTGATAGGGTTAGGTTTAAGGTTATGGTTAGTGTTAGGGTTAGTGTTAGGGTTAGTGTTAGGGTTATTGTTATGGTAAGGGTGAGTGTGAGTGTGAGGGTTATGGTTATGTTTAGGGTTAGGTTTAGGGATAGGGTAAGGGTAAGGGTTTGGGTTAGGTTTAGGGTTAGGGTTAGGGTTAGGGTTAGGGTTAGGGTTAGGGTTAGGGTTAGGGTTGAAGGTGAGAGTGAGGGTGAGGGTGACGGTGAAGTTGAGGGTTAGGGATAGGGTTAGGGTTAGGATTAGGGTTAGGGTTAGGGTTAGCGATAGCGTTAGGGTTAGGTTTAGGGTTAGGTTTAGTGTTAGCGTTAGGGTTAAGGTTATGATGAGGGTGAGTGTGAGTTTGATTTTGAGGGTGAGGGTTATGGTTAGGGTTAGGCTTAGCCTTAGGGATAGGGTAATGGTTAGTGTTAGAGTTAGTGTTAGGGTTAGGGTTAGAGTTATGGTTAGTGTTAGGGATAGGGGTAGGGTGAGGGTGAGTGTTAGGGTGAAGGTTGGGGTGAGGGTGAGGGTGAGGTTTAGGGTTAAGGTTAGGATTAGGGTTAGGGTTATGGTTACAGTTAGGGTGAGGGTTAGTGTTAGGGTTAGGGTAGCGTGAGGGTGAGGGTCAGGGTGAGGGTGAGAGTGAGGATGAGGAAGAGGGTGACGGTGAGGGTTTGGGTAAGGGTTAGAGTTACGGTTATGGATAGGGTTAGGGTTAGGGTGAGCGTGAGTGTGAGGGTAAGTGTGAGGGTTAGGCATAGGGTTAGGGTGAGGGTTAGGGTGAGGGTTAGGCTGAGGGTGAAGTCAGGGTTAGGAGTAGTATGAGGGTTAGGGTTAGGGTTAGGGTTAGGGTTATGATGAGGGTGAATGTGAGTTCGATTTTGAGGGTGATGGTTATTGTTAGGGTTAGGCTTAGCCTTAGGGATAGGGTAATGGTTAATGTTAGAGTTAGTGTTAGGGTGAGGGTTAGAGTTATGGTTAGTGTTAGGGATAGGGGTAGGGTGAGGGTGAGTGTTAGGGTGAGGGTTGGGGTGAGGGTGAGGGTAAGGGTGAGGGCTAGGGTTAGGCTTAGTGTGAAGGTGAGGGTTAGGGTGAGAGGTAGAGTGAGGGTGAGGGTTAGTGTTAGGTTTAGGGTTAGGTTTAGGGTTAGGTTGAAGGAGAGGGTGAGGATGAGGGTGAGGGTGAGGGTGTGTGTTAGGGTTAGGGTTAGGGTTAGGGTTAGGGTTAGGGTTAGGGTAGGGTTAGTGTTAGGGTTAGGGTTAGTTTTAGGGTTAGGGTTAGTGTTACTGTTAGGGTTATGGTGATGGTGAGTGTGAGTGTGAGTTTGAGGGTGAGGGTTATGTTTAGGGTTAGCGTTAGGGATAGAGTAATGGTTAGGGTTAGGGTTATGGTTAGGGTTAGGGATAGGGTTAGGATGAGGGTGAGTGTTAGGGTGAGGATTGGTGTGAGGGTGAGGGTGAGGGTTAGGGTTAGGGTTAGTGTTAGGGTTAGGGTTATGGTGACGGTGAGAGTGAGTGTGAGGTTGAGGGTGAGGGTTATGGTTAACGTTAGTGTTAGGGATAGGATAATGGTTAGGGTTAGGGTTAGGGTTAGGGTTATGGTTATGTTTAGGGATAGGGTTAGGGTGAGGATGAGTGTTAGGGTGAGGATTAGGGTGAGGGTGAGTTTGAGGGTTAGGGTTAGGGTTAGTGTTAGGGTTAGCGTTAGTGTTAGGGTTACATTTAGGGTGACGGTGATGGTTAGGTTTAGGTTTAGGGTTAGGGTTAGGGTTAGGGCTTAATCTTAGGATTAGGGTTAGGGTTAGGATGAGGGTGAGTGTGAGTTTTAGGGTGAGTGTTAGATTGAGGGTTAGGGTGAGGGTTAGGGTGAGGGTTAGGGTGAGGGTGAGGTTTAGGGTTAGGTTTAGGTGAGGGTGATTGCGAGGTTGAGGGTTAGGGTGAGAGTTAGTGTGAGTGTGAGGTTTAGTGTTAGGATTAGGGTTAGGGTTAGTTTTAGTGTTAGGTTTAGGGTTAGGGTTAGTGTTAAAGTTAGGGTGAGGTTGATGATTAGGGTTAGGATTAGGGTTATGGTTAGGGTTTAGGCTTAGGTTTTGGGTTAGGGTTATGGTTAGGGTGAGGGTGAGCTTGAGTGTGAGGGTGAGTCTTAGAGTGAGGGTGAGGGTGAGGGTGAGGGTTTTGGTGAGGGTTAGGGTGAGGGTGAAGTTTAGGTTTAGGGTTAGGGTGATGGTGAGGCCGAGGGTGAGTGTTGGGGTTAGAGTTAGGCTGATGGTGAGGTTTAGGGTTAGCGTTAGGTTTAGGGTAGTAATACAGGGATGGTTAGGGTTAGGTGGAGGGGTAAGGTTAGGGTAAGGGTTAGGGTGAGGATGAGTGTTAGTGTTAGGGTTAGGGTTAGGGTGAGTGTTAGGGTGAGTGTTAGGGTGAGGATAAGGGTGAGCGTTAGGGATAGGGTTATGGTGAAGTTTAGGGTTAGGGTGAGGGTTAGGCTGAGGGTGAGTTAGGGTTAGGGTTAGGGTTAGGGTTAGGGTTAGGGTTAGGCTTAGGTTTAGCGTTAGGGTTAGGGTTAGGGTTAGGGTTAGGGTTAGGGTTAGGGTTAGGGTTAGGGTTAGGGTTATGATGAGGGTGAGTGTGAGTTCGATTTTGAAGGTGAGGGTTATGGTTAGGGTTAGGCTTAGCCTTAGGGATAGGGTAATGGTTAGTGTTAGAGTTAGTGTTAGGGTTAGGTTTAGAGTTATGGTTAGTGTTATGGATAGGGGTAGGGTGAGGGTGAGTGTTAGGTTGAGGGTTGGGGTGAGGGTGAGGATGAGGTTTAGGGGTAAGGTTAGGATTAGGGTTAAGGTTAGGGTTATGGTTACAGTTAGGGTGAGGGTTAGTGTTAGGGTTCGGGTTCGGGTTAAGGTTAGGGTTATGGTTACAGTGAGGGTGAGGGTTAGTGTTAGGGTTAGGTTAGCGTGAGGGTGAGGGTCAGGTTGAGGGTGAGAGTGAGGATGAGGATGAGGGTGACGGTGAGGGTTTGGGTAAGGGTTAGAGTTACGGTTATGGATAGGGTTAGGGTTAGGGTGAGCGTGAGTGTGAGGGTAAGTGTGAGGGTTAGGCATAGGGTTAGGGTGAGGGTTAGGGTGAGGGTTAGGCTGAGGGTGAAGTTAGGGTTAGGGGTAGTATGAGGGTTAGGTTTAGGGTTAGGGTTAGGGTTAGGGTTAGGTTGATGATGAGGGTGAGTGTGAGGGTGAGGGTGAGGGTGTGTGATAGGGTTAGGTTTAAGGTTATGGTTAGTGTTAGGGTTAGTGTTAGGGTTAGTGTTAGGGTTATTGTTATGGTTAGGGTGAGTGTGAGTGTGAGGGTGAGGGTGAGGGTTATGGTTATGTTTAGGGTTAGGGTTAGGGATAGGGTAAGGGTTAGGGTTTGGGTTAGGTTTAGGGTTAGTTTTGGGCTAGGGTTAGGGTTAGGGTTAAGGTGAGGGTGAGAGTGAGGGTGTGTGAGACGGTGAAGTTGAGGGTTAGGGTTAGGGTTAGGGTTAGGCTTAGCATTAGGGATAGGGTAATGGTTAGGGTTAGGGTGAGTGTTAGGGTGAGGGTTGGGGTAAGGGTGAGGGTTAGGGTTAAGGTTAGGATTAGGGTTAGGTTTAGGGTTAGGGCTATGGTTACAGTTAGGGTGAGGGTTAGGGTTAGGGTTAGGGTTAGGGGTAGGGTTAGGGTGAGAGTGAGGGTGAGCGTGAGTGTGAGGTTGAGTGTTAGAGTGAGGGTGAGGGTTAGGGTGAGGGTCGAGGGTGAGGTTTAGGGTGAGAGTTACTGTTATGGTGAGGTTTAGGATTAGTGTTAGTTTTAGGGTTAGTTTTTGGGTTAAGTTTAGGGTTAGGGTTAGGGTTAGGTTTACAGTTAGGGTGAGGGTGATGGTTAGGGTTAGGGTTAGGGTTAGGGTTATGGTTAGGGTTTAGACTTAGGGTTAGGTTTAGGGTTAGGGTTAGTGTTAAGGTTAGGGTTATGGTGATGGTGAGTGTGAGTGTGAGTGTGAGGGTTATGTTTAGGGTTAGGGTAAGGGTTATTTTGAGGGTGAGTGTGAGGGTGAGGTTGAGGGTAAGGGTGAGGGTGAGGGTTATGGTATGTGTTAGGGTTATGGTTAGGGTTAGTGTTAGTGTGAGGATTACGGTGAGTGTAAGGGTGAGGGTTAGGGTTAGGGTAAGGGTGAGTGTGAGGGTTAGGGTGAGGGTAAGGGTGAGGGCTAGGGTTAGGCTTAGGGTGAGGGTGAGGGTTAGGGTGAGAGGTAGGTTGAGGGTGAGGGTTAGTGTTAGGGTTAGGGTTAGGTTTAGGGTTAGGTTGAAGGAGAGGGTGAGGATGAGGGTGAGGGTGAGGGTGTGTGTTAGGGTTAGCGTTAGTGTTAGGGGTACATTTAGGGTGACAGTGACGGTTAGGTTTAGGTTTAGGGTTAGGGTTAGGGTTTATTCTTAGGATTAGGGTTAGGGTTAGGGTTATGGTGAGGGTGAGCGTGAGTTTGAGGGTGAGTGTTAGATTGAGGGTTAGGGTGAGGGTTAAAGTGAGGGTGAGGTTTAGGGTTAGGTTTAGGGTGAGGGTGATTGCGAGGGTGATGGTTAGGGTGAGAGTTAGGGTGAGTGTGAGGTTTAGCGTTAGGATTAGGGTTAGGGTTAGTTTTAGTGTTAGGTTTAGGGTTAGGGTTAGGGTTAAAGTTAGGGTGAGGTTGATGGTTAGGTTTAGGATTAGGGTTAGGGTTAGGGTTTAGGCTTAGTGTTTGGGTTAGGGTTAGGGTTAGGCTGAGGGTGAGCTTGAGTGTGAGGGTGAGTCTTAGAGTGAGGGTGAGGGTGAGGGTGAGGGTTTTGGTGAGGGTTAGGGTGAGGGTGACGTTTAGGTTTAGGGTTAGGGTTATGGTTAGGTCGAGGGTGAGGGTCAGGTTGAGGTTGAGGGTTAGGGTAAGGTTGATTGTGAGGTTGAGGGTGAGGGTTAGGTTTATGGGGAGGGTGAGGGTTAGGGTGAGGTTTAGGGTTAGCGTGATGGTGAGGGCGAGGGTGAGGGTTAGGGTTAGAGTTAGGCTGAGGGTGAGGTTTAGGGTTAGCGTTAGGTTTAGGGTTAGTATTACGGGGATGGTTAGGGTTAGGTGGAGGGGTAAGGTTAGGGTAAGGGTTAGGGTGAGGTTGAGTGTTAGTGTTAGGGTTAGGGTGAGTGTTAGGGTGAGTGTTAGGGTGAGGATAAGGGTGAGCGTTAGGGATAGGGTTATGGTGAAGGTTAGGGTTAGGGTGAGGGTTAGGCTGAGGGTGAGGTTAGGGGTAGGGTTAGGGTTAGGGTTAGGTTTAGGGTGAGGATTCGGTTTAGGGTTATGGTTAGGGTTAGGGTTGGGGTGAGGTTTAGGGTGAGGATGATGGTTAGTGTTAATGTTAGTGTTAGGGTTAGGGTGAGGATTATGTTTAGGGTTAGGTTTAGGGTTATGGTTAGGTCGAGGGTGAGGGTAAGGTTGAGGTTGAGGGTTAGGGTAAGTTTGATTGTGAGGGTGAGGGTGATGGTGAGGGTTAGGTTTATGGGGAGGGTGAGGGTTAGGGTGAGGTTTAGGGTTAGGGTTAGGTTTAGGGTTAGGGTGAGGGTGAGGCTCAGAGTGATCATGAAGGTGAGGGTGAGGGTTAGGGTTAGAGTAAGGTTTAGAATTAGGGTGACGGTTAGGGTTAGGGTGAGGGTGACGGTGAGTGTGAGGGTGAGGTTGAGGTTGAGGGTTAGGGTTATGGTTAGGGTTAGGGTTAGGGTAAGGTTGATTGTGAGGGTGAGGGTGAGGGTGAGGTTTAGTGTGAGGTTTAGGGTTAGGGGGAGGGTGAGAGATATGGTGAGGTTTAGGGTTGGGTTAGGGTTTGGGTGAGGGTGAGGTTGATGCTGAGGGTGAGAGTGATTGTGAGCGTGAAGGTGAGGGTGAGGGTTAGGGTTAGGATAAGGGTTAGGGTTAGCGTTAGGGTGAGGTTAAGGGTTAGGGTGAGGGTGAGGGTTAGTGTGAGTGTTAGGGTGAGGGTATGGGTGAGGTTTAGGCATAGGGTTACGGTGAGGGTGAGGGTTAGGGTGAGGGTTAGGCTGAGGGTGAAGTTAGGTTTAGGGTTAGGGTTAGGGTTAGGGTTAGTGTTAGGGTTGGGTTAGGGTTAGGGTGAGGGTTAGGGTGAGGATGATTGTTAGGGTTAGGTTTAGCATTAGGGTTAGGATTAGTCTTAGGGTTAGGGTTAGGTTTAGGGTTAGGGTTAGGTTTAGGGTTAGGGTTAGGTTTAGGGTTAGGGTTAGGGTTAGGGTTAGGGTTAGGGTTAGGGTTAGGGTTAGGTTTAGGATTAGGGTTAGGGTTACATTTAGTGTGCCGGTGACGGTTAGGTTTACGTTTAGGGTTAGGGTTAGGGTTTAATCTTAGGATTAGTGTTAGGGTTAGGCTGAGGGTGTGCATGAGTTTGAGGGTGAGTGTTAGAGTCAGGGTGAGGGTGAGGGTTAGAGTGAGGGTTAGGGTGAGGGTGAGGTTTAGGGATAGGGTTAGGGTGAGGGTGAGTGCGAGGGTGAGGGTTAGGGTGGAAGTTAGGGTGAGGGTGAGGTTTAGGGTTAGGATTATGGTTAGGGTTAGTTTTAGTTTTAGTTTTAGGTTTAGGTTTAGGGTTAGGGTTAGGGTTAGGGTTTAGGCTTAGGGTTAGGGCTAGGCTTATGGTTAGGGTTAGGGTTAGGGTTAGGGTTAGGGTTAGGGTGAGGGTGAGGGTGAGCTTGAGTGTGAGGGTGAGTCTTAGAGTGAGCGTGAGGGTGAGGGTGAAGTTTAGGGTTAGGTGTAGGGTGATGGTGAGGGCGAGGGTGAGGTTTAGGGTTAGAGTTAGGCTGAGGGTGAGGTTTAGGGTTAGGGTTAGGTTTAGGGTTATGGTTATGGGGAGGGTTAGGGTTAGGGGGAGAAGGAAGATTAGGGTGTGGGTTAGAGTGAAGGTGAGTGTAAGTGTTAGTGTTAGGGTTAGGTTTAGTGTTAGGGTGAGGTTAAGGGTTACGGTGAGGGTGAGGGTTAGGGTGAGGGTTAGGCTGAGGGTGAAGTTAGGGTTAGGGTGAGGGTTAGGGTGAGGGTTATGGTGAGGGTGAAGTTAGGTTTAGGGTTAGGGTTAGGGTTAGGGTTAGTGTTAGGGTTGGGTTAGGGTTAGGGTGAGGGTTAGGGTGAGGATGATTGTTAGGGTTAGGTTTAGGGTTAGGGTTAGGAGTTAGGGTTAGGGTTAGGGTTAGGGTTAGGGTTAGGGTTAGGGTTAGGGTTAGGTTTAGGATTAGGGTTAGGGTTACATTTAGGGTGACGGTGATGGTTAGGTTTACGTTTAGGGTTAGGGTTAGGGTTTAATCTTAGGATTAGTGTTAGGGTTAGGCTGAGGGTGTGCATGAGTTTGAGGGTGAGTGTTAGAGTCAGGGTGAGGGTGAGGGTTAGAGTGAGGGTTAGGGTGAGGGTGAGGTTTAGGGCTAGGGTTAGGGTGAGGGTGAGTGCGAGGGTGAGGGTTAGGTTGAGAGTTAGGGTGAGGGTGAGGTTTAGTGTTAGGATTAGGGTTAGGGTTAGTTTTAGTTTTAGGTTTAGGTTTAGGGTTAGGGTTAGGGTTAGGGTTAAAGTTAGGGTGAGGGTGACGGTTAGGGTTAGGATTAGGGTTAGGGTTAGGGTTTAGCCTTAGGGTTAGGGATAGGCTTATGGTTAGGGTTAGGGTTAGGGTTAGGGTGAGTTTGAGGGTGAGCTTGAGTGTGAGGTTGAGTCTTAGAGTGAGCGTGAGGGTGAGGGTGAAGTTTAGGGTTAGGTTTAGGGTGATGGTGAGGGCGAGGGTGAGGGTTAGGGTTAGAGTTAGGCTGAGGGTGAGGTTTAGGGTTAGGGTTAGGTTTAGGGTTATGGTTATGGGGAGGGTTAGGGTAGGGGGAGAGGGAAGATTAGGGTGTGGGTTAGAGTGAAGGTGAGTGTAAGTGTTAGTGTTAGGGTTAGGGTTAGTGTTAGGGTGATGTTAAGGGTTAAGGTGAGGGTGAGGGTTAGGGTGAGTGTTAGTGTGAGGGTAAGGGTGAGGGTTAGGCATAGGGTTAGGGTGAGGGTTAGGGTGAGGGTTAGGCTGAGGGTGAATTTAGGGTTAGGGTTAGGGTTAGGGTGAGGGTTAGGTTTAGGGTTAGGGTTAGGTTTAGGGATAGGGTTCGGGTTAGGGTGAGGATGATAGTTAGGGTTAGGTTTAGGGTTAGAGTTAGGGTTAGGGTTAGTTTTATGGTTAGGGTTAGGGTAAGGGATAGGGTTAGGGTTAGGTTGAGGGTGAATGTTGAGGGTGAGGGTGAGGGTGAGGGTGAGGGTTAGGGTTAGGTTTATGGTGATGGTGAGTGTGAGGGTGAGGGTGAGGGTGAGAGTTATGGTTAGTGTTAGGGTTAGGGTTAGGGTTAGGGTAAGGGTTATTGTGAGTGTGAGTGTGAGGGTGAGGATGAGGTTGAGGGTGAGTGTGAGGATGAGGGTAGGCTATGGGTTAGGTTTAGGGTTAGGGTTAGTGTTACGGTGAGGATTACGGTGAGGGTAAGGGTGAGGGTTAGGGTAAGGGTGAGTGTGAGGGTTAGGGTGAGGTTAAGGGTGAAGGCTAGGGTTAGGTTTAGGGTGAGTGTGAGGGTGAGGGTTAGGGTGAGAGTTAGGGTGAGGGTGAGAGTTAGGGTTAGGTTTAGGGTTAGGGTTAGTTTTAGTGTTAGAATTAGTTTTAGCATTAGTGTTAGGGTTATTGTTAGGGTTAGGGTTATGGTGAGGGTGAGGGTGAGTGTGAGTGTGAGGTTGAGGGTGAGGGTTATGGTTAGGGTTAGGGTTAGCGTTAGGGATAGTGTAATGGTTAGGGTTAGTGTTATGGTTATGGTTAGGGTTAGGGATAGGGTTAGAGTGAGGGTGAGTCTTAGGGTGAGGGTTGGGGTAAGAGTGAGGATCAGGGTTTGGGTTATGGTTAGGGTTCGTTTTAGGGTTAGGTTTAGGTTTAGGATTAGGGTTAGGGTTAGGGTTAGGGTTACAGTTAGGATGACGGTTAGGTTTAGGTTTAGGGTTAGGGTTAGGTTTTAATCTTAGGATTAGGGTTAGGTTTAAGGTTAGGGTGAGGGTGAGCGTGAGTGTGAGGGTGAGTTTTAGAGTGATGGTGACGGTTAGTGTTAGGCTTAGGGTTAGGGTTCGGGTTAGGGTTAGGTTAATGTTAGTGTTAGGGTTAGGTTGACGGTGAGGGTGAGTGTGAGGGTGAGGTTGAGGGTGAGTGTTAGGGTTATGGTTAGGGTTAGGTTTAGGGTAAGGTTGATTGTGAGAGTGAGGGTGAGGGTTAGGGTGAGGTTTAAGTTTAGGGGGAGGGAGAGGGTCATGGTGAGATTTAGGGTTAGGGTTAGGGTGAGGGTGAGCGTGGAGGTGAGGGTGATGGTTAGGGTTAGGGTAAGAGTTAGGATTTCGGTGAGGGTTAGGGTTACGGTGAGGTTAAGAGTGAGGGTGAGGTTTAGGGTGAGGATGAGGGTGAGGGTGAGGGTGAGGGTTAGGGTTAGGGTTAGGGTTAGTGTTAGGGTTAGGGTTAGGGTTAGGGTGAGGGTGAGGGTGAGGGTCAGGTTGAGAGTGAGAATGAGGCTGAGGATAAGGGTCATGGTGAGGGTTAGGTTAAGGGTTAGAGTTACGGTTAGGGATAGGGTTAGATTTAGTGTTAGGGTGAGGGTGAGAGTTAGGATGAGGGTTAGGGTTAAAATGAGGGTGAGGGTGAGGGTGAGTATGAGTGTGAGGGTTAGGGTTAGGGTGAGTGTTAGGTTTAGGGATAGGGTTAGGGTTAGGTTGAGGGTGAGGTTTAGGGTTAGGGTTAGGGGTAGGGTTAGTGTGTGGGTGAGGGTGAGCGTGAAGGTGAGCGTGAAGGTTAGGTTTAGAGTAAGGGTTAGGATTAGGATGAGGGTTAGGGTTAGGGTTAGGGTTATGGTTATGGTTATGGTGAGTGTGAGTGTGAGGAGTACGGTTAGGGTTTGGGTTAGCGTTAGGGATAGTGTAATGGTTAGGGTTAGGGTTAGGGTTATGTTTAGGGTTAGGGATAGGGTTAGGGTGAGGGTGAGTGTTATAGTGAGGGTTGGGGTGAGGGTGAGGGCTAGGGTGAGGGTTAGGGTTAGGTTAAGGATTAATGTTAGGGTTAGGGTTAGGGTTATGGTTAGAGTTAGGGTGTGGGTTCGGGTTAGGGTAAGGGTGATGGTGAGGGTGAGTGTGAGGTTGGGGGTGAGTGTAAGTGTGAGGGTGTGTGTTAGGGTTAGTTTTAGGGTTAGTTTTAGGTTTAGGGTTAGGGTTAGGGTGACGGTGAGTTCGAGGTTGAGTGTTAGGGTGAGAGTTAGTGTGAGGGTGAGGTTTAGGGTTAGGGTTAGTGTTAGGGTTAGATTTAGGGTTAGGTTTAGGTTTAGGTTTAGTGTTAGGGTTAGGGTTAGGGTTACAGTTAGTATGAGGGTGACGGTTAGGGTTAGGGTTAGGGTTTAGGCTTATGTTTAGGGTTAGGGTTAGGTAAGGGTGAGGGTGAGCGGGAGTGTGAGGGTGAGTGTTAGAGTGAGGGTGAGGGTGATGGTGATGGTTAGGGTGAGGGTGAGTATGAGTGTGAGGGTTAGGGTAAGGGTGAGGGTGAGGGTGAGGGCTAGGGTGAGGATGATGGTTAAGGTTAGGTTTAGGGTTAGGGTTAGGGTTAGTTTTTGGGTTAGGGTTAGGGTTAGGGTAAGTGTTAGTGTTAGCGTTACTTTGAGGGTGAGGGTGAGTGTGAGTGTGAGGGTGAGGGTGAGGGTGAGGGTGAGGTTGAGGGTGTGTGTTAGGGTTCGGGTTCGGGTTATTGTTAGTGTTAGGGTTAGTGTTAGGGTTAGGGTTATGGTGTGGGTGAGTGTGAGGGTGAGTGTGAGGGTGAGGGTGAGGGTTATTGTTAGGGTTAGGATTAGGAATAGGGTAAGTGTTAGGGTTAGGGTTAGGGTTCGGGTTAGGGTTAGGGTTACGGTGAGGTTGAGGGTGAGGGTGACGGTGAGGGTGAGGGTTAGGGTTAGGGTTAGGGTTTGGTTTAGGGTTAGGGTTCGGTTTAGGGTTAGAGTAAGGGTTAGGGGAAGGTTTAGGTTGAGGGTGAGGTTGAGGTGAGGGTGAGGGTAAGGGTGAGGTTGTGTGTTAGGGTTAGGGTTAGTGTTAGGGTTAGGATTAGGGTTAGTGTTTGGGTTAGGGTTGTGGTGTGGGTGAGTGTGAGTGTGAGTGTGAGGGTGAGTGTTATGGTTAGGGATAGGGTAAGGGTTAGTGTTAGAGTTACGGTTAGGGTGAGGGTGAGGGTTATGGTTAGTGTTAGGGTTAGGGTGAGGGTTAGGGTTAGGGTTAGGCTTAGGTTATGGATAGGTTTAGGGTGAGGGTAAGGGTTAGGGTGAGAGTTGAGGTGAGGGTGAGAGTTAGGGTTAGTGTTAGGGCTAGTGTTAGGGTTATGGTTACAGTTAGGGTGAGGGTGAGGGTTAGGGTTAGGGTTATTGTTAGTGTTAGGGTTATGGTGATTGTGAGTGTGAGTGTGAGGATGAGGGTGAGGGTTATGGTTAGGGTTAGTGTTAGGGTAAGGGTTATTGTGAGGGTGAGGGAGAAGGTGAGGGTGAGGGTTATGGTGAGGGTTATGGTGAGGGTTAGAGTGAGAGTGAGGGTTAGGGTTAGAGTTAGGGTTAGTGTTGGAGTTAGGGTTAGGGTTATAGTTAGGGTTAGGGTTATGGTGAGGGTGAGCGGCAGGTTGAAGTTGAGGGTGAGGGTGAGGTAAAGGGTTAGGATTAGGGTTATTGTTATGGTTAAAGTTAGGGTGAGGGTGAGGGTTAGGGTTAGGGTTAGGATTAGGATTAGGTTTGGGGTGAGGGTGCGGGTTAGGGTGAGGATGATGGCTGGGTTAGCGTTAGGGTTAGTGTTAGGGTTAGGGTTAGGTTTCGGGTTAGGTTTAGGGTTAGGGGTAGGTATAGGGTTAGGGTTAGGGTTAGGTTGAAGGTGAGGTGAGTGTCAGGGTGAGTGTGTGGGTGAGGTTGTGTTTTAGGATCAGGGTTATGTTTAGGGTTAGTGTTATGGTTAAAGTTATGGTGAGGGTGAGGGTTAGGGTTAGTGTTAGCGTTAGGATTAGGTTTAGGGTGAGTGTGAGCGTGAATGTGAGGGTGACTGTTAGAGTGAGTGTGAGTGTGAGGGTTAGTGTGAGGTTTAGGGTGAGGCTTAGGGTTAGGTTTAGAGTTAGGGTTTGGGTTAGGGTTAGGGTTAGGGTTAGGGTTAGAGTTAGGGTTAGGGTTAGGGTTAGGGTTAGGGTTAGGTGACGGTGAAGATAAGGGGCAGGTTGAGGGTGATGGTTAGTTTGAGGGTGAGGTTGAGGGTTAGGGTAAGGGTTAGCGTGAGGCTGAGGGTTAGGGTGAGGGTGAGGGTTAGGGTGAGTATGAGGGTTAGGGTTAGGGTGAAGGTGAGGGTGAGATTGAGTGTTAGGGTAAGAGTTAGGGTGAAGGTGAGTTTTAGGGTTAGGGTTAGGATGAGGGTGAGGGTTAGGGTGAGTGTTAGGGAAGGGTAAGGTTGAGGGTTAGAGATAGGGTTAGGGTGAGGGTGAGGGTTAGGGTGAGTGTTAGGCTGAGGTTGAGAGTTAGGGTTAGAGTTAGGGTTAGGGCTAGGGTAAGGGTGATGGTGAGGGTGACGGTGAGGGTGAATGTGAGGGTGTCTGTTAGGGTTAGCGTTACGGTTAGGGTTAGGGTTAGGATTAGTGTTAGGGTTAGGGTTAGGGTTAGTGTTAGGTTTAGGGTTATGGTGAGGGTGAGTGTGAGAGTGAGGGTGAGGCTGAGGGTGAGGGTTATGTTAAGGGTTAGAGTTAGGGTTAGGGTTAGGGTAAGGGTGATGGTGAGGGTGAGGGTTAGGGTAAGTGTGAGGGTGTGTGTTGTTAGGGTTAGGGTTAGGGTTAGTTTTAGCATTGGGGTTAGGGTTAGGGTTAGGGTCAGGGTTAGGGTTAGGGATAGGATGAAGATGAGGGTGATGGTGAGGGTGAGGGTGTGTTAGGGTTAGGGTTAGCGTTAGCGTTAGGGTTAGGGTTAGGTTTAAGGTTAGGGTTAGGTTTAGGTTTAGGGTTAGCGTTAGGGTTAGTGTTAGGGTTAGAGTTATTGTGAGGGTGAGTGTGAGTGTTATTGTAAGGTTGAGGGTGAGGGTTATGTTTAGGGTTAATGTTAGGGTTAGGGATAGGGTAAGGTTAGGTTTAGGGTTAGGGTTAGGGTGAATGTGAGGGTGAGGGTAATGGTTAGGGTTAGGGTTAGGGTTAGTGTTAGGGTTAGGGTTAGTTTTAGGGTTAGTTTTAGGGTTAGGGTTAGGTGTAGGGTTAGGGGTAGGGTTATGGTTAGGGTTAGGTTGAGGGTGAGGTGAGTGTCAGGGTGAGGGTGTGGGTGAGGTTGTGTTTTAGGGTTAGGGTTAGGGTTAGGGTTAGTGTTATTGTAAAGATAGGATGAGGGTTAGGGTTAGGGTTAGGGTTAGGATTATGGTTAGGGTTAGAATGAGGTTGAGGGTGAGCGTGATGTCAGGGTGAGGGTGAGGGTTAGTGTGAGGGTTAGGGTTAGGCTGAGGCTTAGGTTTAGAGTTCGGGGTTAGGGTTAGGGTTAGGGTTAGGTTGAGGGTGAGGGTGAGGGTGAAGGTTATGGTAAGTGTTAGGGTGAGGGTGAGTGTTAGGGTGAGGGTGAGGGTGAGGGGTTAGGGTGAGCATGAGGGTTAGGGTTAGGGTGAAGGTGAGGGTGAGAGGAGTATTAGGGTAAGAGTTAGGGTGAGGGTGAGGTTTAGTGTTAGGGTTAGGTGAGGGTGAGGGTTAGGGTTAGGGTTAGGGTTACTGTTAGGTTTAGGGTGAGGGTTAGAGTTAGAGTTACGGTGAGGGTGAGGGTTAGGGTTAGGGTTATGGTTAGGGATAGGGTAAGGGTTAGACTTAGTGTTAGGGTTAGTGTTCGGGTTATGGTTATGGAGAGGGTGATTGTGAGGGTGTGGGTGAGGGTTATGGTTATGGTTAGGGTTAGGGATAGAGTAAGGGTTAGGGTTAGAGTTAGGGTTAGTGTTAAGGTTAGTGTAAGGGTTAGGGTTAGGGTTATGGTGAGGGTGAGGGTGAGCGTGAGTATGAGTGAGTGTGAGGTTGAGTGTTAGGGTTATGGTTATGGTTAGGGTTAAAGTTAGGGATAGGGTAAGGTTTAGGGTTATGGTTAGGGTTAGGGTTAAGGTTAGTTTTAGGGTTTGGGTGAGCGTGAGAGTTAGGGTGTGGTTTGGGGTGAGGGTGAGGGTGAGGATTAGGGTTAGGGTTAGGGTTAGTTTTAGGGTTAGGGTTAGGGTTAGGGTTAGTTTTAGGTTTAGGGTTAGGGTTATGGTTTCAGTTAAAGTGAGGGTGAGGGTTATGGTTAGGGGGAGGGGGAGTGTTAGGGTGTGGGTTAGGGTGAAGGTGAGGGTTAGGGTTAGGGTTAGAGTTAGGGTGAGGTTTAGGGTGAGGGTTAGGGTGAGGGTATGGGTGAGGGTTAGGGATAGGGTTAGGTTGAGAGTGAGGGTTAGGGTGAAGGTTAGGGTGATGATGAGGATTAGGTGTTAGGGTTAGGGTTAGGGTTAGGGTGAGGGTTAGGTGAGGGTTATGTGAGGGTTAGGTGAGGTTAGGGTTAGGGTTAGGGTTAGGTTTAGGGTTAGGGTTAGGGTGAGCGTTAGGGTTAAGGTTATGGTTAGGGTTAGGTTTAGGGTGCGGGTTAGGGTGAGGATAATGGGTAGTGTTAGTGTTAGTGTTAGGGTTAGTGTTAGTGTTACAGTTAGTTTTAGGGTTAGGTTTAGGGTTAGGGTTAGGAGTAGGGTTAGGGTTAGGGTTAGGGTTAGGGTTAGGGTTAGGTTGAGGGTGAGGTGAGTGTGAGGGTGACTGTGTGGGTGAGGTTGTGTTTTAGGGTTAGGGTTAGGGTTAGTTTTATGGTTAAAGTTAGGGTGAGGGTGAGTGTTATGGTTAGGGTTTGGGTTAGGATTATGGTTATGGTTAGGGTGAGGGTGCGGGTTAGGGTGAGGATGATGGTTAGTGTTAGGGTTAATATTAGGTTTAGTGTTAGGGTTAGGGTTAGTTTTAGGGTTAGTTTTAGGGTTAGGGTTAGGTGTAGGGTTAGGGTTAGGGATAGGTTGAGGGTGAGGTGAGTGTCAGGGTGAGGGTGTGAGTTAGGGTCAGTTTTAGGGTTAGTTTTAGGTTTAGGGTTAGGGTTAGGGTGACGGTGAGGTCGAGGTTGAGTGTTAGGGTGAGAGTTAGTGTGAGGGTGAGGTTTAGGGTTAGGGTTAGTGTTAGGGTTAGATTTAGGGTTAGGTTTAGGTTTAGGGTTAGGGTTAGGGTTACAGTTAGTATGAGGGTGACGGTTAGGGTTAGGGTTTAGGCTTAGGTTTAGGGTTAGGGTTAGGTAAGGGTGAGGGTGAGTGTGAGGGTGAGAGTTAGAGTGAGGGTGAGGGTGATGATGATGGTTAGAGTGAGGGTGAGGGTGAGTATGAGTGTGAGGGTTAGGGTAAGGTTGAGGGTGAGGGTGAGGGTTAGGGTGAGGATGATGGTTAGGGTTAGGTTTAGGGTTAGGTTTAGGGTTAGTTTTTGGGTTAGGGTTAGGGTTAGGGTAAGTGTTAGTGTTAGCGTTAGGTTGAGGGTGAGGTTGAGTGTGAGGGTGAGGGTGAGGGTGAGGTTGAGGGTGTGTGTTAGGGTTCGGGTTCAGGTTATTGTTAGAGTTAGGGTTAGTGTTAGGGTTAGGGTTATGGTGTGGGTGAGTGTTAGTGTGAGTGTGAAGGTGAGGATTATGGTTAGGTTTAGGATTAGGAATAAGGTAAGTGTTAGGGTTAGGGTTAGGGTTCGGGTTAGGGTTAGGATTAGGGTGAGGTTGAGGGTGAGGGTGACGGTTACGGTGAGGGTTCGTGATAGGGTTAGGGTTATGGTTTGGGTTAGGGTTAGGGTTCGGTTTAGGGTTAGAGTAAGGGTTAGGGTAGGTTTAGGTTGAGGGTGAGGTTGAGTGTGAGGATGAGGGTAAGGGTGAGGTTGTGTGTTAGGGTTAGGGTTAGTGTTAGGGTTACTATTAGGGTTAGTGTTTGGGTTAGGGTTGTGGTGTGGGTGACTGTGAGTGTGAGGGTGAGTGTTATGGTTAGGGTTAGGGATAGGGTAAGGGTTAGTGTTAGAGTTACGGTTAGGGTGAGGGTGAGGGTGAGGGTTATGGTGAGTGTTAGGCTGAGGTTGAGAGTTAGGGTTAGAGTTAGGGTTAGGGCTAGTATAAGGGTGATGGTGATGGTGAGGGTGAGGGTGAATGTGAGGGTGTGTTTTAGGGTTAGCGTTACGGTTAGGATTAGGGTTAGGGTTAGTGTTAGGGTTAGGGTTAGGGTTAAGGTGAGGGTGAGTGTGAGAGTGAGGGTGAGGCTGAGCGTGACGGTTATGTTAAGGGTTAGAGTTAGGGTTAGGGTTAGGGTAAAGGTGATGGTGAGGGTGAGGGTTAGGGTGAGTGTGAGGGTGTGTGTTTGTTAGTGTTAGGGTTAGGGTTAGGGTTAGTTTTAGCATTGGGGTTAGGGTTAGGGTTAGGGTCAGGGTTAGGGTTAGGGATAGGATGAGGGTGAGGTGAGTGTCAGGGTGAGGGTGTGGGTGAGGTTGTGTTTTAGGGTTAGGTTTAGGGTTAGGGTTAGTGTTATCGTTAAAGATAGGGTTAGGGTGAGGGTTAGGGTCAGGGTTAGCGTTAGGATTAGTGTTAGGGTTAAGGTGAGGGTGAGGTTGAGCTTGAATGTCAGGGTGAGGGTTAGTGTGAGTGTTAGGGTTAGGCTGAGGGTTAGGTTTAGAGTTAGTGTTAGGGTTAGGGTTAGGGTTAGGGTTAGAGTTACGGTGAAGGTAAGGGGCAGCTTGAGGGTGAGGGTTAGGTTGAGGGTGAGGGTGAGGGTTAGGGTGAGCATGAGGGTTAGGGTTAGGGTGAAGGTGAGGGTGAGATTGAGTGTTAGGGTAAGTGTTAGGGTGAGGGTGAAGTTTAGGGTTAGGGTTTCGGTGAGGGTGAGGGTTAGGGTTAGGGTTAGTGTTAGGGTTAGGGTGAGGGTTAGAGTTAGGGTTACGGTGAGGGTGAGGGTTAGGGTTAGGGTTAGGGTGAGGGTGAGCGTGAGGGTTAGGGTTATGGTTAGGGTTAGGGTTAGGGTGAGGGTGAGGGTGAGGGTGAGGGTTAGGGTTTAGGGTTAGAGTTAGGGTTAGGGTTAGAGTTAGGTTTAGGTTTAGGGTAAGAGTGATGGTGAGGGTGAGGGTGAGGGTGAATATGAGGGTGTGTGTTAGGTTTAGCGTTAAGATTAGGGTTAGGGTTAGTGTTAGTGTTAGGGTTAGTGTTAGGTTTAGGGTTAAGGTGAGGGTGAGTGTGAGAGTGAGGGTGAGGCTGAGGGTGAGGATTATATTTAGCGTTAGGGTTAGGCTTAGGGTTAGGGATAGGGTTAGGGTGAGAGTGAGTGTTATGGTGAGGGTTGAGGTGAGAGTGAGGGTGAGGGTGAGGGTTAGGGTGAGGGTGAGTGTTAGGGTGAGGGTTAGGGTGAGAATGAGGGTGAGTGTGAAGATGAGTGTGAGGGTTAGGGTTACGGTTAGGATTAGGGTGAGGGTTAGTGTTAGGTTGAAGGTGAGGGTGAGTGTGAGGGTTAGGGTTGAGGGTGAGGGTGATGGTAAGGGTGAGGGTGTGGGTGAGGTTGTGTTTTAGGGTTAGGGTTAGGGTTAGTGTTAGGGTTAGTATTATGGTTAAAGTTAGGGTGAGGGTGAGGGTAAGGGTTAGGGTTAGGGTTAGCGTTAGGATTAGGGATAGGGTTAGGGTGAGTGTGAGCGTGAATGTGAATGTGAGGGTAAGGGTTAGAGGTGAGGGTGAGTGTGAGGGTTAGGGTTAGGGTGAGGTTTAGGTTTAGAGTTAGGGTTAGGTTTAGGGTGACAGTGAAGGTAAGGGGCAGGTTGAGGGTGAGGGTTAGGTTGAGGGTGAGGGTGAGGGTTAGGGTAAGTGTAGGGTGAGGGTTAGGGTGAGGGTGAGGGTGAGAGTTACGGTGAGGGTGAGGGTTAGGTTTAGGGTGAAGGTGAGGGTGAGATTGAGTGTTAGGGTAAGAGTTAGGGTAAGGGTGAGGTTTAGGGTTAGGGTTAGGGTGAGGGTTAGGGTTAGGGTTAGGGTTAGGTTTAGGGTGAAGGTGAGGGTGAGATTGAGTGTTAGGGTAAGAGTTAGGGTAAGGGTGAGGTTTAGGGTTAGGGTTAGGGTGAGGGTGAGGTTTAGTGTGAGTGTTAGGGTGAGGGTAAGGGTGAGGTTTAGGCATAGGGTTACGGTGAGGGTGAGGGTTAGGGTGAGGGTTAGGGTGAGGGTAAGTTAGGTTTAGGGTTAGGGTTAGGGTTAGTGTTAGGTTGGGTTAGGGTTAGGGTGAGGGTTAGGGTGAGGATGATTGTTAGGGTTAGGTTTAGATTAGGGTTAGGATTAGTTTAGGGTTAGGGTTAGGTTTAGGGTTAGGGTTAGGTTTAGGGTTAGGGTTAGGTTTAGGGTTAAGGTTAGGGTTAGGGTTAGGTTAGGGTTAGGGTTAGGGTTAGGGTTAGGTTAGGTTTAGGATTAGGGTTAGGGTTACATTTAGTGTGTCGGTGACGGTTAGGTTTACGTTTAGGGTTAGGGTTAGGTTTAATCTTAGGATTAGTGTTAGGGTTAGGCTGAGGGTGTGCATGAGTTTGAGGGTGAGTGTTAGAGTTAGGGTGAGGGTGAGGGTTAGAGTGAGGGTTAGGGTGAGGGTGAGGTTTAGGGTTAGGGTTAGGGTGAGGGTGAGTGTGAGGGTGAGGGTTAGGGTGAGAGTTAGGGTGAGGGTGAGGTTTAGGGTTAGGATTATGGTTAGGGGTTAGTTTTAGTTTTAGGTTTAGGTTTAGGGTTAGGGTTAGGGTTAGGGTTAGGGTTTAGGGTTAGGGTTAGGGTTAGGCTTATGGTTAGGTTAGGGTTAGGGTTAGGGTTAGGGTTAGGGTGAGGGTGAGGGTGAGCTTGAGTGTGAGGGTGAGTCTTAGAGTGAGTGTGAGGGTGAGGTGTGAAGTTTAGGGTTAGGTGTAGGGTGATGGTGAGGGGCGTAGGGTGAGGTTTAGGGTTAGGGTTAGGCTGAGGGTGAGGTTTAGGGTTAGGGTTAGGTTTAGGGTTATGGTTAGGGGGAGGGTTAGGGTTAGGGGGAGAAGGAAGATTAGGGTGTGGGTTAGAGTGAAGGTGAGTGTAAGTGTTAGTGTTAGGGTTAGGGTTAGGTTTAGTGTTAGGGTGAGGTTAAGGGTTACGGTGAGGGTGAGGGTTAGGGTGAGGGTTAGGCTGAGGGTGAAGTTAGGGTTAGGGTGAGGGTTAGGGTGAGGGTTAGGGTGAGGGTGAAGTTAGGTTTAGGGTTAGGGTTAGGGTTAGGGTTAGTGTTAGGGTTGGGTTAGGGTTAGGGTGAGGATGATTGTTAGGGTTAGGTTTAGCGTTAGGGTTAGGATTAGTGTTAGGGTTAGGGTTAGGGTTAGGGTTAGGGTTAGGGTTAGGGTTAGGTTTAGGATTAGGGTTAGGGTTACATTTAGGGTGACGGTGATGGTTAGGTTTACGTTTAGGGTTAGGGTTAGGGTTTAATCTTAGGATTAGTGTTAGGGTTAGGCTGAGGGTGTGCATGAGTTTGAGGGTGAGTGTTAGAGTCAGGGTGAGGGTGAGGGTTAGAGTGAGGGTTAGGGTGAGGGTGAGGTTTAGGGCTAGGGTTAGGGTGAGGGTGAGTGCGAGGGTGAGGGTTAGGTTGAGAGTTAGGGTGAGGGTGAGGTTTAGTGTTAGGATTAGGGTTAGGGTTAGTTTTAGTTTTAGGTTTAGGTTTAGGGTTAGGGTTAGGGTTAGGGTTAAAGTTAGGTGAGGGGTGAGGGTTAGGGTTAGGATTAGGGTTAGGGTTAGGGTTTAGCTAGGGTTAGGGATAGGCTTATGGTTAGGGTTAGGGTTAGGGTTAGGGTGAGTTTGAGGGTGAGTGAGTGTGAGGTTGAGTGTTAGAGTGAGCGTGAGGGTGAGGGTGAAGTTTAGGGTTAGGTTTAGGGTGTATGGTGAGGGTGAGGGTGAGGGTTAGGGTTAGGGTTAGGGTGAGGGTGAGGTTTAGGGTTAGGGTTAGGTTTAGGGTTATGGTTATGGGGAGGGTTAGGGTAGGGGAGAGGGAAGATTAGGGTGTAGGGTTAGAGTGAGGGTGAGTGTAAGTGTTAGTGTTAGGGTTAGGGTTAGTGTTAGGGTGATGTTAAGGGTTAAGGTGAGGGTGAGGGTTAGGGTGAGTGTTAGTGTGAGGGTAAGGGTGAGGGTTAGGCATAGGGTTAGGGTGAGGGTTAGGGTGAGGGTTAGGCTGAGGGTGAATTTAGGGTTAGGGTTAGGGTTAGGGTTAGGGTGAGGGTTAGGTTTAGGGTTAGGGTTAGGTTTAGGGATAGGGTTCGGGTTAGGGTGAGGATGATAGTTAGGGTTAGGTTTAGGGTTAGAGTTAGGGTTAGGGTTAGTTTTATGGTTAGGGTTAGGGTAAGGGATAGGGTTAGGGTTAGGTTGAGGGTGAATGTTGAGGGTGAGGGTGAGGGTGAGGGTGAGGGTTAGGGTTAGGGTTAGGTTTATGGTGAGGGTGAGTGTGAGGGTTAGGGTGAGGGTGAGAGTTAGGGTTAGTGTTAGGGTTAGGGTTAGGGTTAGGGTAAGGGTTATTGTGAGTGTGAGTGTGAGGGTGAGGGTGAGGTTGAGGGTGAGTGTGAGGATGAGGGTAGGCTATGGGTTAGGTTTAGGGTTAGGGTTAGTGTTACGGTGAGGATTACGGTGAGGGTAAGGGTGAGGGTTAGGGTAAGGGTGAGTGTGAGGGTTAGGGTGAGGTTAAGGGTGAAGGCTAGGGTTAGGTTTAGGGTGAGTGTGAGGGTGAGGGTTAGGGTGAGAGTTAGGGTGAGGGTGAGAGTTAGGGTTAGGTTTAGGGTTAGGGTTAGTTTTAGTGTTAGAATTAGTTTTAGCTTAGTGTTAGGGTTATTGTTAGGGTTAGGGTTAGGGTGAGGGTGAGGGTGAGTGTGAGGGTGAGGTTGAGGGTGAGGGTTATGGTTAGGGTTAGGGTTAGGGTTAGGGATAGTGTAATGGTTAGGGTTAGTGTTAGGGTTATGGTTAGGGTTAGGGTTAGGGTTAGAGTGAGGGTGAGTCTTAGGGTGAGGGTTGGGGTAAGAGTGAGGATCAGGGTTTGGGTTATGGTTAGGGTTCGTTTTAGGGTTAGGTTTAGGTTTAGGATTAGGGTTAGGGTTAGGGTTAGGGTTACGGTTAGGATGACGGTTAGGTTTAGGTTTAGGGTTAGGGGTTAGGTTTTAAGTTAGGATTAGGGTTAGGTTTAGGGTTAGGGTGAGGGTGAGCGTGAGGTGAGGGTGAGTTTTAGAGTGATGGTGACGGTTAGTGTTAGGGTTAGGGTTAGGGGTTCGAAGTTAGGGTTAGGTTAATGTTAGGGTTAGGGTTAGGTTGACGGTGAGGGTGAGTGTGAGGGTGAGGTTGAGGGTGAGTGTTAGGGTTATGGTTAGGGTTAGGTTTAGGGTAAGGTTGATTGTGAGAGTGAGGGTGAGGGTTAGGGTGAGGTTTAAGTTTAGGGGGAGGGAGAGGGTCATGGTGAGATTTAGGGTTAGGGTTAGGGTGAGGGTGAGCGTGGAGGTGAGGGTGAGGGTTAGGGTTAGGGTAAGAGTTAGGATTTGGTGAGGGTTAGGGTTACGGTGAGGTTAAGAGTGAGGGTGAGGTTTAGGGTGAGGATGAGGGTGAGGGTGAGGGTGAGGGTTAGGGTTAGGGTTAGGGTTAGTGTTAGGGTTAGGGTTAGGGTTAGGGTGAGGGTGAGGGTGAGGGTCAGGTTGAGAGTGAGAATGAGGCTGAGGATAAGGGTCATGGTGAGGGTTAGGTTAAGGGTTAGAGTTACGGTTAGGGATAGGGTTAGATTTAGTGTTAGGGTGAGGGTGAGAGTTAGGGTGAGGGTTAGGGTTAAAATGAGGGTGAGGGTGAGGGTGAGTATGAGTGTGAGGGTTAGGGTTAGGGTGAGTGTTAGGTTTAGGGATAGGGTTAGGGTTAGGTTGAGGGTGAGGTTTAGGGTTAGGGTTAGGGGTAGGGTTAGTGTGTGGGTGAGGGTGAGCGTGAAGGTGAGCGTGAAGGTTAGGTTTAGAGTAAGGGTTAGGATTAGGATGAGGGTTAGGGTTAGGGTTAGGGTTATGGTTATGGTTATGGTGAGTGTGAGTGTGAGGAGTACGGTTAGGGTTTGGGTTAGCGTTAGGGATAGTGTAATGGTTAGGGTTAGGGTTAGGGTTATGTTTAGGGTTAGGGATAGGGTTAGGGTGAGGGTGAGTGTTATAGTGAGGGTTGGGGTGAGGGTGAGGGCTAGGGTGAGGGTTAGGGTTAGGTTAAGGATTAATGTTAGGGTTAGGGTTAGGGTTATGGTTACAGTTAGGGTGTGGGTTCGGGTTAGGGTAAGGGTGATGGTGAGGGTGAGTGTGAGGTTGGGGGTGAGTGTAAGTGTGAGGGTGTGTGTTAGGGTTAGTTTTAGGGTTAGTTTTAGGTTTAGGGTTAGGGTTAGGGTGACGGTGAGTTCGAGGTTGAGTGTTAGGGTGAGAGTTAGTGTGAGGGTGAGGTTTAGGGTTAGGGTTAGTGTTAGGGTTAGATTTAGGGTTAGGTTTAGGTTTAGGTTTAGTGTTAGGGTTAGGGTTAGGGTTACAGTTAGTATGAGGGTGACGGTTAGGGTTAGGGTTAGGGTTTAGGCTTATGTTTAGGGTTAGGGTTAGGTAAGGGTGAGGGTGAGGGGAGGTGAGGGTGAGTGTTAGAGTGAGGGTGAGGGTGATGGTGATGGTTAGGGTGAGGGTGAGTATGAGTGTGAGGGTTAGGGTAAGGGTGAGGGTGAGGGTGAGGGCTAGGGTGAGGATGATGGTTAAGGTTAGGTTTAGGGTTAGGGTTAGGGTTAGTTTTTGGGTTAGGGTTAGGGTTAGGGTAAGTGTTAGTGTTAGCGTTACTTTGAGGGTGAGGGTGAGTGTGAGTGTGAGGGTGAGGGTGAGGGTGAGGGTGAGGTTGAGGGTGTGTTAGGGTTCGGGTTCGGGTTATTGTTAGTGTTAGGGTTAGTGTTAGGGTTAGGGTTATGGTGTGGGTGAGTGTGAGTGTGAGGGTGAGGGTGAGGGTTATTGTTAGGGTTAGGATTAGGAATAGGGTAAGTGTTAGGGTTAGGGTTAGGGTTCGTGTTAGGGTTAGGGTTACGGTGAGGTTGAGGGTGAGGGTGACGGTGACGGTGAGGGTTAGTGTTAGGGTAGGGTTAGGGTTTGGTTTAGGGTTAGGGTTCAGTTTAGGGTTAGAGTAAGGGTTAGGGAAGGTTTAGGTTGAGGGTGAGGTTGAGTGTGAGGGTGAGGGTAAGGGTGAGGTTGTGTGTTAGGGTTAGGGTTAGTGTTAGGGTTACTATTAGGGTTAGTGTTTGGGTTAGGGTTGTGGTGTGGGTGAGTGTGAGTGTGAGGGTGAGTGTTATGGTTAGGGATAGGGTAAGGGTTAGTGTTAGAGTTACGGTTAGGGTGAGGGTGAGGGTTATGGTTAGTGTTAGGGTTAGGGTGAGGGTGAGGGTTAGGGTTAGGCTTAGGGTTATGGATAGGTTTAGGGTGAGGGTAAGGGTTAGGGTGAGAGTTGAGGTGAGGGTGAGAGTTAGGGTTAGTGTTAGGGCTAGTGTTAGGGTTATGGTTACAGTTAGGGTGAGGGTGAGGGTTAGGGTTAGGGTTATTGTTAGTGTTAGGGTTATGGTGATTGTGAGTGTGAGTGTGAGGATGAGGGTGAGGGTTATGGTTAGGGTTAGTGTTAGGGTAAGGGTTATTGTGAGGGTGAGGGAGAAGGTGAGGGTGAGGGTTATGGTGAGGGTTATGGTGAGGGTTAGAGTGAGAGTGAGGGTTAGGGTTAGAGTTAGGGTTAGTGTTGGAGTTAGGGTTAGGGTTATAGTTAGGGTTAGGGTTATGGTGAGGGTGAGCGGCAGGTTGAAGTTGAGGGTGAGGGTGAGGTAAAGGGTTAGGATTAGGGTTATTGTTATGGTTAAAGTTAGGGTGAGGGTGAGGGTTAGGGTTAGGGTTAGGATTAGGATTAGGTTTGGGGTGAGGGTGCGGGTTAGGGTGAGGATGATGGGTGGGTTAGCGTTAGGGTTAGTGTTAGGGTTAGGGTTAGTTTTCGGGTTAGGTTTAGGGTTAGGGGTAGGTATAGGGTTAGGGTTAGGGTTAGGTTGAAGGTGAGGTGAGTGTCAGGGTGAGTGTGTGGGTGAGGTTGTGTTTTAGGATCAGGGTTATGTTTAGGGTTAGTGTTATGGTTAAAGTTATGGTGAGGGTTAGGGTTAGGGTTAGCGTTAGGGTTAGGATTAGGTTTAGGGTGAGTGTGAGCGTGAATGTGAGGGTGACTGTTAGAGTGAGTGTGAGTGTGAGGGTTAGTGTGAGGTTTAGGGTGAGGCTTAGGGTTAGGTTTAGAGTTAGGGTTAGGGTTAGGGTTAGGGTTAGGGTTAGGGTTAGAGTTAGGGTTAGGGTTAGGTTAGGGTTAGGGTTAGGGTTAGGGTTAGGGTTAGGTGACGGTGAAGATAAGGGGCAGGTTGAGGGTGATGGTTAGTTTGAGGGTGAGGTTGAGGGTTAGGGTAAGGGTTAGCGTGAGGCTGAGGGTTAGGGTGAGGGTGAGGGTTAGGGTGAGTATGAGGGTTAGGGTTAGGGTGAGGGTGAGGGTGAGATTGAGTGTTAGGGTAAGAGTTAGGGTGAAGGTGAGTTTTAGGGTTAGGGTTAGGATGAGGGTGAGGGTTAGGGTGAGTGTTAGGGAAGGGTAAGGTTGAGGGTTAGAGATAGGGTTAGGGTGAGGGTGAGGGTTAGGGTGAGTGTTAGGCTGAGGTTGAGAGTTAGGGTTAGAGTTAGGGTTAGGGCTAGGGTAAGGGTGATGGTGAGGGTGACGGTGAGGGTGAATGTGAGGGTGTCTGTTAGGGTTAGCGTTACGGTTAGGGTTAGGGTTAGGATTAGTGTTAGGGTTAGGGTTAGGGTTAGTGTTAGGTTTAGGGTTAGGGTGAGGGTGAGTGTGAGAGTGAGGGTGAGGGTGAGCGTGAGGGTTATGTTAAGGGTTAGAGTTAGGGTTAGGGTTAGGGTAAGGGTGATGGTGAGGGTGAGGGTTAGGGTAAGTGTGAGGGTGTGTGTTGTTAGGGTTAGGGTTAGGGTTAGTTTTAGCATTGGGGTTAGGGTTAGGGTTAGGGTCAGGGTTAGGGTTAGGGATAGGATGAAGATGAGGGTGATGGTGAGGGTGAGGGTGTGTGTTAGGGTTAGGGTTAGCGTTAGCGTTAGGGTTAGGGTTAGGTTTAAGGTTAGGGTTAGGTTTAGGTTTAGGGTTAGCGTTAGGGTTAGTGTTAGGGTTAGAGTTATTGTGAGGGTGAGTGTGAGTGTTATTGTAAGGTTGAGGGTGAGGGTTATGTTTAGGGTTAATGTTAGGGTTAGGGATAGGGTAAGGTTAGGTTTAGGGTTAGGGTTAGGGTGAATGTGAGGGTGAGGGTAATGGTTAGGGTTAGGGTTAGGGTTAGTGTTAGGGTTAGGGTTAGTTTTAGGGTTAGTTTTAGGGTTAGGGTTAGGTGTAGGGTTAGGGGTAGGGTTATGGTTAGGGTTAGGTTGAGGGTGAGGTGAGTGTCAGGGTGAGGGTGTGGGTGAGGTTGTGTTTTAGGGTTAGGGTTAGGGTTAGGGTTAGTGTTATTGTTAAAGATAGGATGAGGGTTAGGGTTAGGGTTAGGGTTAGCGTTAGGATTATGGTTAGGGTTAGAATGAGGTTGAGGGTGAGCGTGAATGTCAGGGTGAGGGTGAGGGTTAGTGTGAGGGTTAGGGTTAGGCTGAGGCTTAGGTTTAGAGTTCGGGTTAGGGTTAGGGTTAGGGTTAGGTTGAGGGTGAGGGTGAGGGTGAAGGTTATGGTAAGTGTTAGGGTGAGGCTGAGTGTTAGTGTGAGGGTGAGGGTGAGGGTTAGGGTGAGCATGAGGGTTAGGGTCAGGGTGAAGGTGAGGGTGAGATTGAGTATTAGGGTAAGAGTTAGGGTGAGGGTGAGGTTTAGTGTTAGGGTTACGGTGAGGGTGAGGGTTAGGGTTAGGGTTAGGGTTACTGTTAGGTTTAGGGTGAGGGTTAGAGTTAGAGTTACGGTGAGGGTGAGGGTTAGGGTTAGGGTTATGGTTAGGGATAGGGTAAGGGTTAGACTTAGTGTTAGGGTTAGTGTTCGGGTTATGGTTATGGAGAGGGTGATTGTGAGGGTGTGGGTGAGGGTTATGGTTATGGTTAGGGTTAGGGATAGAGTAAGGGTTAGGGTTAGAGTTAGGGTTAGTGTTAAGGTTAGTGTAAGGGTTAGGGTTAGGGTTATGGTGAGGGTGAGGGTGAGTGTGAGTATGACTGTGAGTGTGAGGTTGAGTGTGAGGGTTATGGTTATGGTTAGGGTTAAAGTTAGGGATAGGGTAAGGTTTAGGGTTATGGTTAGGGTTAGGGTTAAGGTTAGTTTTAGGGTTTGGGTGAGCGTGAGAGTTAGGGTGTGGTTTGGGGTGAGGGTGAGGGTGAGGATTAGGGTTAGGGTTAGGGTTAGTTTTAGGGTTAGGGTTAGGGTTAGGGTTAGTTTTAGGTTTAGGGTTAGGGTTATGGTTTCAGTTAAAGTGAGGGTGAGGGTTATGGTTAGGGGGAGGGGGAGTGTTAGGGTGTGGGTTAGGGTGAAGGTGAGGGTTAGGGTTAGGGTTAGAGTTAGGGTGAGGTTTAGGGTGAGTGTTAGGGTGAGGGTATGGGTGAGGGTTAGGAATAGGGTTAAGTTGAGAGTGAGGGTTAGGGTGAAGGTTAGGGTGATGATGATGATTAGTGTTAGGGTTAGGGTTAGGGTTAGGGTGAGGGTTAGGGTGAGGGTTAGTGTGAGGGTTAGGGTGAGGTTAGGGTTAGGGTTAGGGTTAGTTTTAGGGTTAGGGTTAGGGTGAGCGTTAGGGTTAAGGTTATGGTTAGGGTTAGGTTTAGGGTGCGGGTTAGGGTGAGGATAATGGGTAGTGTTAGTGTTAGTGTTAGGGTTAGTGTTAGTGTTACAGTTAGTTTTAGGGTTAGGTTTAGGGTTAGGGTTAGGAGTAGGGTTAGGGTTAGGGTTAGGGTTAGGGTTAGGTTGAGGGTGAGGGTGATGGTAAGGGTGAGGGTGTGGTTGAGGTTGTGTTTTAGGGTTAGGGTTAGGGTTAGTGTTAGGGTTAGTATTATGGTTAAAGTTAGGGTGAGGGTGAGGGTAAGGGTTAGGGTTAGGGTTAGGGTTAGTGTTAGGATTAGGGTTAGGGTTAGGGTGAGGGTGAGAGTGAACGTGAATGTGAAGGTAAGTGTTAGCGTGAGGGTGAGTGTGAGGGTTAGGGTTAGGCTGAGGTTTAGGTTTAGTTTTAGGGTTAGGGTTAGGGTGACAGTGAAGGTAAGGGGCAGGTTGAGGGTGAGGGTTAGGTTGAGGGTGAGGGTGAGGGTTAGGGTAAGTGTAGGGTGAGGGTTAGGGTGAGGGTGAGGGTGAGAGTTAGGGTGAGGGTGAGGGTTAGTTTTAGGGTGAAGGTGAGGGTGAGATTGAGTGTTAGGGTAAGAGTTAGGGTGAGGGTGAGGTTTAGGGTTAGGGTTAGGGTTAGGGTTAGGGTTAGGGTTACGGTTAGGGTTAGGGTTAGTTTTAGGGTTAGGTTTAGGGTTAGCATTAGGTTTAGGGTTAGGGTTAGGGTTAGGTTGAGGGTGAGGTGAGTGTCAGTGTGAGGGTGTGGGTGAGGTTGTGTTTTAGGGTTAGGGTTAGGGTTTGTG
The DNA here is from genome assembly GCA_963919705.1 of Alexandromys oeconomus. Lineage (NCBI taxonomy): Eukaryota > Metazoa > Chordata > Mammalia > Rodentia > Cricetidae > Alexandromys > Alexandromys oeconomus. Next base: position 70,306,439 of record CAWTZB010000196.1, read on the forward strand.
TTATCATTAAAGATAGGGTGAACGTGAGGGTTAGGGTTAGCGTTAGCTTTAGAATTAGGATTAGGGTTAGGGTGAGGGTGAGGGTGAGCGTGAATGTCAGGGTGAGGGTGAGGGTTAGTGTGAGCGTTAGGGTTAGGCTGAGGGTTAGGTTTAGAGTTAGGGTTAGGGTGACGGTGAAGGTAAAGGGTAGCTTGAGGGTGAGGGTTAGGGTGAAGGTGAGGGTGAGATTGAGTGTTAGGGTAAGAGTTAGGGTGAGGGTGAGGTTTAGGGTTAGGGTTAGGGTGAGCGTGAGGGTTAGGGTTAGCGTTAGTATTAGGGTTAGTGTTAGGTTTAGAGTTAAGGTGAGGGAGAGTGTGAGAGTGAGGGTGAGGCTGAGGGTGAGGTTTATATTTAGGGTTAGGGTTAGGGTTAGGGTTAGGGATAGGGTTATGGTGAGGGTGAGTGTTACGGTGAGGGTTGAGGTGAGGGTGAGGGTGAGGGTTAGGGTGAGGGTGAGTGTGAGTGTGAGGGTTAGGGTTAGGGTGAGTGTTAGGGGAAGGGTAAGGTTGAGGGTTAGGGATAGGGTTAGGGTGAGGGTGAGGATTAGGGTGAGAGTTAGGCTGAGAATGATGGTGAGTGTGAAGGTGAGTGTGAGGGTTAGGGTTACGGTTAGGATTAGGGTGAGGGTTAGTGTTAGGTTGAGGGTGAGGGTGATGATTAGTTTGAGGGTGAGGGTGATGGTAAGGGTGAGGGTGTGGGTGAGGTTGTGTTTTAGGGTTAGGGTTAGGGTTATTATTATGGTTAAAGTTAGGGTGAGGGTGAGGGCGAGGGTTAGGGATAGGGTTAGCGTTAGGATTAGGGTTAGGGTTAGGGTGAGGGTGAGCATGAATGTGAGGGTGAGTGTTAGAGTGAGGGTGAGTGTGAGGGTTAGGGTTACTCTGAGGGTTAGTTTTAGAGTTAGGGTTAGGGTGACGGTGAAGGTAAGGGGCAGGTTGAGGGTGAGGGTTAGGTTGAGGGAGAGGGTGAGGGTTAGGGTAAGTGTTAGGGTGAGGGTGAGGGTCAGGGTGAGGGTGAGGGTGAGAGTTAGGGTGAGGGTGAGGGTTAGGGTTAGGGTGAGGGTGAGAGTGAGATTGAGTGTTAGGGTAAGAGTTTGGGTGAGGGTGAGGTTTAGGGTTAGGGTTAGGGTGAGGGTGAGGGATAGGTTTAGGGTTAGGGTTAGGGTGAGGGTTAGAGTGAGTGTTAGGGTGAGTTTAAGCGTGAGGGTTAGGGAAAGGGTTAGGGTGAAGGTGAGGGTTAGGGTGAGGGTTAGGCTGAGGGTGATAGGGTTAGAGTTAGGGTTAGGGTAAGGGTGATGGTGAGGGTGAGGGTGAGGGTGAATGTGAGGGTGTGTGTTAGGGTTAGCGTTACGGTTAGGGTTAGTGTTAGGGTTTGGGTTAGGGTTAGTGTTAGGGTTAGGGTTATGGTGACGGTGAGTGTGAGAGTGAGGGTGGGGCTGAGGCTGAGGGTTATGTTTAGGGTTAGAGTTAGGGTTAGGTTTAGGGTAAGGGTGATGGTGAGGGTTAGGGTGAGTGTGAGGGTGTGTCTTTTGTTAGGGTTAGGGTTAGGGTAAGGGTTAGGTTTAGGGTTAGGGTTAGTTTTATCATTGGGGTTAGGGTTAGGGTTAGGGTCAGGGTTAGGGTTAGGGTTAGGATGAGGATGAGGGTGATAGTGTGGGTGAGGATGTGTGTTAGGCTTAGGCTTAGGGTTAGGGTTAGGGCTAGGGCTAGTGTTAGGGTTAGAGGTAGGGTGATGCTGAGGGTGAGTGTGATTGTGAGGTTGAGGGTGAGGGTTATGTTTAGGGTTAGGGTTAGGGATAGGGTAAGGGTTAGGGTTAGTGTTAGGGGTAGGGTTATGTTTAGTTTTAGGGTTAGGGTGAGCTTGAGTGTTAGGGTGAGGTTTTGGGTGAGGGTGAGGGTGAGGGTTAGGGTTAGGGTTAGTTTTATTGTCAGGGTTAGGGTTATGGTTACAGTTAGGGTGAGGGTGAGGCTTATGGTTACGGGGAGGGGGAGTGTTAGGGTGAGGGTTAGGGTGAGGGTGAGGTTTATGGTCAGGGTTAGTGTTAGGGTGAGGGTTAGGGTGAGTGTTAGGGTGAGGGTAAGGGTGAGGGTTAGGGATAGGGTTAAGTTGAGGGTGAGGGTTAGGGTGAAGGTTAGGGTGATGATGATAGTTACTGTTAGGGTTAGGGTTAGGGTTAGGGTGAAGGTTAGGATGAGGGTTAGGGTGATAGTGAGGATGAAGTGAGGATTATGGTTTGGGTTATGTTTATGGTAAGGGTGATGGTGAGGGCGAGGGTGAGGGTGAGTGTGAGGGTGTGTGTTAGGGTTAGGGTTACGGTTAGGTTAGGGTTAGGGTTAGTTTTAAGGTTAGGTTTAGGCTTAGGGTTAGTGTTATTTTTAGGATTAGGGTTAGGGTTAAGGTTAGGGTTAGGGTTAGGTTCAGTGTGAGGTGAGTGTGAGTGTGAGGGTATGTGTTAGGGTTAGTGTAGGGTTAGGGTTAGGGTTAGGTTTAGGTTTAGTGTTAGGGTTAGAGTTAGGGTTAGTGTTGTGGTGAGGGTGAGTGTGAGTGTGAGTGTGACGGTGAGGGTTATGGTTAGGGTTAGGGTTAGGGTTAGGGATAGGGTAAGGGTTAGGATTAGGGTTAGGTTTAGGATTTGGGTTAGGGTTAGGGTGAGGGTGAGGGTTAAGGTTAGGGTTAGTGTTAGTGTGAGAGTGAGGGTTAGTCTGAGGGTGAGGTTAGGGTTAGGGTTAGGGTTAGGGTTAGGGTTAGGGTTAGGGTTAGTTTTAGGGTTAGGTTTAGGGTTAGGGGTAGTGTTAGTGTTAGGGTTAGGGTTAGGTTGAGGGTGAGGTGGGTGTCAGGGTGAGGGTGTGGGTGAGGTTGTGTTTTAGGGTTAGGGTTATGGTTAGGGTTAGTGTTATGGTTAAAGTTAGGGTGAGGGTGAGGGTTAGGGTTAGGATGAGCGTTAGGATTAGGGTTAGGGTTAGGGTGAGGGTGAGGGTGAGCGTGAATGTGAGGTTGAGTGTTAGAGTGACGGTGAGGGTTAGTGTGAGTGTTAGGGTTAGGCTGAGTGTTAGGTTTAGAGTTAGGGTTAGGGTTAGGGTTATGGTGACGGTGAAGGTAAGGGTCAGGTTGACGGTGAGGGTTAGGTTGAGGGTGAGGTTGAGGGTTAGGGCAAGGGTTAGGGTGAGGGTGAGGGTTAGTGTGAGGGTTAGGGTGAGGGTGAGGGTTAGAGTTAGGGTGAAGGTGAGGGTGAGATTGAGTGTTAGGGTAAGAGTTAGGGGGAAGGTGAGGTTTAGGGTTAGGGTTAGGGTTATAGTGAGGGTGAGGGTTAGGGTTAGTGTTAGGGATAGGTTTCAGGTGAGGGTTAGGGTGAGTGTTAGGGTGAGTTTAAGCGTGAGGGTTAGGGATAGGGTTAGGGTGAGGGTGAGGGTTAGGGTGAGGGTTAGGCTTGAGGGTGAGTGTTAGGGTTAGTTTGGGTTAGGGTTAGGGTAAGCGTGATGGTGAGCGTGAGGGTGAGGGTGAATGTGAGTGTGTGTTAGGGCTAGCT